>JAOTAY010000001.1:24474658-24490034 GCA_025629805.1 Erythroxylum baracoense
CCTTGTATAATCTAAAAACATTATTATGTATTTTAGTTGTGAATAACACTAAATTTCAAAACCCAAATAATCAATTTCAACTTACTGCACGAAAGGTTGAACCTCTTAATAGTTCAATAAAATGTAACCATGGGCAGCCTCTATTTCTTCCTCTATTAACATTCTTCTTATTAAATGTCCATTTATTCGTCCAGGATATGTGAAAATGGATAAGTTACCATCAGTATCACCCGCTTCTCCCCCATCGTCATTACGAGGAACTTTTCTTTTCCTTGTGTGAACATGCAACTCAAAATAATGTGAACAAAATGTACTTGCTTCCTCCACTAAATAAGCATTACATATCGAACTTTTAACTCTAGTCTTGTTTTTGACATTTTGCTTCAAATGATGCAAATACCAACATTAGTGAATAGGATTATTGCAATTCTGTTATTAAAACATGTTACTACTTCAATTTAAATATTTACCATAATTACCTCTCAAACGGATACATCTATGGATATTGAACTGGACCAAAAAGTTTAGCCTCTTGTGCTAAGTGCACAGATAAATGTTCCATACACTCAAAGAAGCTTGGAGGAAAAATCCCTTCTAATTTACACAAAATTACTTAAATTTCTCTTTCTAGTTTTTCTATTTCAGCCAACTTCATTTAAGATGATGTTAAGCTTTTGAAAAACAAACTTAATTCTATTATAACTTCCCAAACCTTATTCGATAGCAACTCCTGAAATGCAATTAGAATTAGCCTTTGCATAAACATATGACAATCATGACTTTTTATCAAAAATAATTTGTACTTCCTCATGTCCACACACCTTGTCAAGTTTGAAACATAGCCATCGGGAAACTTAAGACTTTTCAGCCATTCACACAAAATTTCCTTTTGTTTTTTGTCCAAAGTGTAACATGCTTTCGGATATTTACCAGTGCGAAGATCTTTATCTAATTCATTCTTTCTATTAAAAAGTTTCAAATCAACTTGTGATTTTGCATTGTCCTTTGTTGACCCTTCAATGTTCATTATTTTATTAAACAAATTGTCAAAAATATTTTTCCAATATGCATCACATCTAGATTATGATGTATCAAATTAATTTTTCAATATGGCAAATCCTAAAAGATGCTTCGTTTTCTCTTGCTAAAGTTTTTACTAATGCTTGTATTAACTTCATCAGCTTCAAATTCTGTAACTTTTAGCAACCCTAATTCATCAATCTCCTGCAATATCTCTTCACCGGCTTTGTGAGGTGATAGCCTGTCACTAACTACCAAATATAAATTCCTAACTACCAAACTATGTAGTAAATGGCGAGCTAGGGATAAACCACAGAGAGCTGGGAAGTAAATGATATTTCCAATGTTGCAAATAAGAGAAAACAAAGTACCCTGAAATGATGAAAATAAAACAGCTAAGATGCAATGAATGCAAACGAAACGATAAACATAAAGCAAATTGAGAAAAGACTAACAATAATGGTAAAGAACTGGGTTAGAGATATCTTCGGGGTTCCGGGATGTTCATTGATTCTTGAATCTAATTAAAAGGTATTCTCATCATGTTGTTAGTCTATGGACTCGATTAAGCTCTTTAACTCTTAATTTCTTTAAAATAGGCAAAACTAATAAGCTTTAGAAATGCCCCGATCTCCACTATAATCTAAAATAGGCTCTCTAAGTTCAATAGCGAAGATGAATTAGGTACTAAGAAACAACTAACTTAGGGCACCCACTTATAAGCTTGGAAGGTGTAACCTAAAGGTATGAGATCCTAGATTAGTTGATTAAGTATCCTAAAAAATTTAACTAACCTATTGCTACTTCCAGGAATCACTATGAACTATTACATATCACACGCTCATCCCTAGCCTTCAGATTAGAAAGTTACCTAAAGGGTGATCAAGCCTATAAGCAATTCCTAATTCATAACATTTATTCTAAATCCAAACCAACCTAGACCTACAAGCACTAATTCAAGATAAGCTTTCTCATAATTTCCATCCCTTCATCCTTAAAATATCTCCAAACCCCTTAGTAGTATAGCCACACATGTTCATATTAAGCACAATAGACATTAAATAAACAAAAACCATACTTAATTAAATAAACCAAGGCTGGAAATGATAAATGAAGTAATAAAAACTAAAATTCAACACTAACTTAATAGAAATTAAAACCCTTTATGCCAACAAATAACTAATCATGATCTAAATTGTAAAATCTAAACTAATTGCATTAAAATAAAAATTCCAGCACATAACTTGCACAAAAACCCAAATTAATTGATCATAAACCTAAGAACATTTATAAATCATAACTATTGAGCACAAATTAATCAAAAGCATCACAAATAAGCAAAAACCCATAACATAAACCATTAAACATTCATTCTAAATATTCTAGAATATGTAAAAATGTGATTGACAGTAAGAAAATATTAAACCAATGGAATGAATATCAAGAGATTCGGATATATGAAAATAAAGCAGTGAAATCGAAAAAAATAGCTACTTATAAAGAGTAATGAATAAACAACCTAATATAGCTAAAAACCAATGAAAAAGCTAAGGAAAAATGGAGTGAAGAAAATGTTGCAGCTGTCTCTATGGTCGAGAGCCTCTCCCGGAAAGCTAGTTACAAGCCGCCACCTTGTGAAAAAAACGTTGAAGCCATAACCACCATTTTTTTGCTCTTCTTCATACTACCGCTACTGCTCTTTCCACGCTACTGCTACTGCTCTCTCTTCCTCCCTTTTCTTCGCTGCTACTGTTCTATGTATCCCATTTATTTTTTAGTCCACCTCTACGGTTCATGCTAATCGTTACTGTGCGTTTTTGTTAAAACACATCTACTGCATACTTAACGTCAACGTTTCACCTTTTGCCTTATCCTCCTACACTGCATTTCGGTTCATGCCTTTAGTTACTATTTTGTCATTTCTATTCAACGTGTGTGAGTGCATGAAACATACACATGTTGCTTACATGTTGGCCTAACTTTTTTGTCTTCTTCTGCTGGGTTTTTATTCTCACTGTACTGCTATTTTCTACTCCTTGTCTCCTAGCTGGTGTGTTGAGGTTGTGGTCCTTTTCTTCTGCCTTATTATGTGCTACTGTTCCTCCTTTTAGCATGAATGATTGTGTTTGTGTTAAACGCAAACCATTGCATGCGTTTGCTGACTTTGTCTTGACTCTCCCCACGCTACTGTGCCTCCTGCTGTCATTTTTTATTTAATTCTTGGTCCACATTACTGTTCACTTACCTTGCTACTGTGCTTGATGTGACAAATTAATATTTGGTCCAATTCACTATTCATGTTTTTTTCACGCCTCACTTAACCCTCGTTCTTCTTTACGCTGTTGTTTTCTGTTAAAAAAAAGTACCTACCCAGCTGTGCGTCGTCATCTTGGTGTGGAACATGGTTACGTGTTGCGTTAATTGCATGAACGCTATTCATGTAAACAATGACAGTGGTTGGAGATGAAAAACGTCGATGAGCAGAAGAGGAATCTATGATAGAGAAACAGAAGAGAGGAAAAATGAAGGAGAAAATGCAGGGAAGAGAGGAAAAACGAAGGAGAAAATGCGAGGGTATCGGGTGGGTTAAATGCATAGGAAAACAATGTCATTTGGTGTTAAACCAAACGATGTCATTTTTGTTTTATTTAAAACATTGAAGACAAACGAAACGATGACGTTTTCCTCTAAAATTTACTAACGGAATAAACTCAAAACTTTTTTATTCCACCGAGAACTCCTGCTTTCTTTATAGACGGGAATTTTATGTCGTCGTTAAATTCTGTTGAAAAATTTGCCAGGATAATTTCTCTCTATATTTATCATCAGATATTATTACCGTTGCTAAATGAAAATTTTCCTGACAATGTTACCAACAGAAAATAATTTTCCGTGAGTAATTTGCAACAGTTTGGTTTTCGTCGGTAATTTTTCATTGCTAATTAATAATTTTCTTGTAGTGCATCTTCTTACTACACTTTGAATTCATAATTACCGATTTTTATATTAATCTGTTAATCACGATAGTAAAATATTAATGAAGACAAACTTTTCAATTAAGTCATTTAATGTTTAATAATAATTAAAATAAATTATATACCTATTTAATAATCTAATATAAATGACTCACGAATTTTAGGCTATAATTATTATGCAGAAAAGCTTGTTAAATAAAAATTTTAAAATTTTAAAATTTTGAAAATTAAAATAAAAATAAAAAAGAAAATTTTAATTATTATCCCAACGTTGTCATTAGACTCATTATTGTCTCGGAAACATTTCAGCGATACCTTCCAAAATAGGAATGGCAATGGGCTAGTCTTGCCAATTTTATTTTAAAATAATTTTTAAAATTAAAAATTTAAAATAATGTCATTTTTTAATTAAATCGGGACTTAATCAGCTCCAGCCTAGGCTACCCAAGACTCAACTCTTCTAAACAAAATGATGTCGATTTGTTTATAATATTTGAGCCACAGTTCGATTTGGGCCTAAGTCTGGACCGCAAGTCGCCCCATTGAAAACACTTAAATTTGGCCCATAGGCCATCCCATTGCCATCCCTATTCCAAAATGGCAAGAATGAGATTTGTGTTAGCAATTAAGAAGAATGGGTTTAATTATTTGAAAATAAAAGGGAAATTTGTGATTAAAATTCTTTTAATAATTAAATAAAAGCATAGAATGGACAATGTATTTTAAAATTTGTTCAATTTGATGGCTTGAATCTTTATAAAATAAAGAGTGCATATTAAATTATAAGTATCTTAAACTAGTTTAGTGAATAATTTTTAAAAATAAAATTTAAATTTAAATTAATATCCAAAAGATCTTATTTGATAAAGTATTGATTTAATTTTGGAAAATAATATTTCAAATCTTAACTTTAAAAAATTATTAAAATTAGTTTAAAATATACTTTTACTATTTTAATACTTGAATTCTTACTTTGTATCAAATATACTATAACAAAGTTGACAACTTTGGCTATGTTTTTTTTGACGACAATTTCAAAATTGTAGCTAAAAGTTAACTTTTGGTAGCGCTTTTTAAAAACGTTGCCAAAGCTTTGCATTTAGCGATTGTTGCTAAATGCAAAGCTTTGGTGACGTTTTGACTTTATAAATAGTCACAAAAAACAGAACTTTTGGTGACGATTATTTTAATTGTCACCAAAAGCTTAAATAATAAAATCACTCTCTTATTTATAATTATGAATTCACTAATTTTGACTTGATCAATTTGTGACTAAACATTTTATTGAGAAAAATCAAATTTAATATTATTTAAAATGATTCTAAGTGTAAAAATAAATTTAGCTACCAAAAATGTCAAATCATTTCAATAATTTATGAAACTATATACTCAAAATTAATTAATATTACATAGATTTATACTTTTATTTTTCCTTTTAAATTATATGATTTGATAATTTTATATGATGACATAAAATTTTCAAATAGTTTTAACATGAAATTTGTAATATAATGATATATGATTCTTACAGAAAAACAATAAATATTCAGTATGGAAATTAATATAATATAATGATTTACCATAAGTAATATAAGATTTTAATTGGAAGTTTAACAATTCTTACAGACAAAATAGTGAATAAAGTTTCACACTTATTCCATCGAAAAGAAAAGGAAATAATTATTTTTTTGGATTCTAAGTGACATGAGACTCGATAGTTAAGGTAAAGGAGTTCCCTATGTTAGGATTCCTAAGAAAGCTTATTGCACGTTCGAAGGCATCAATTGAAACAGTCAAAGATCTTCCTACAAGAGTTGGTCTATTGACACCCTCTTCCAACAACTTCTTGGCTTTAACTAAACTAGCAGAAGATATAGTGAACGATTTCTCAGATGCCATATGGACCACTAAATTAGATGAATCGCACGTACCATGCGTTTCATCTAAGGAACAAACAGTATAGAACTTAAAAAGCTAGATCAAAAGGCATAAGAAACTCAAATTCAAGCACATACATACCTGATTGAGTGACTCCATCATCGTCATAATGAACAGTCATAGTTCTTGCAATTGACGACTATTCCAAAACAACCAATTTCCCTAATCTTGTACAGACCATAGAGACATTGCCACTACCTCTATTTTCATCTATGTTCTCTTAAAGATTTGAGGAAGCTTTGCACAACACATATTACATACAATCACATAGTCATCTAATAGCCTCCGAACAGAAAATGAGATAATAAAGAAAGAGAGCTAATTCAGATGTTACTAAAAACTTTGAAGAAGAAGATAAAAACTTTGAAGAAGAAGATCAGTCATTGAAGGCAAGTGTTAATTAGACTTTGATGAGGAGATTTTTTGTGCATCTATTTATTCTTCATTTGGGAGTATTCTGTCACATTCCTCTCATTGGAGCTCATTTTCGCCATCGAAAACTATCTGTAACGTTAATAATCTGCAATGAATTTATGTTAACAATTTTATTCTAAAAAGTCAATAGAAACAAAAACCAAGTTATAAATATAATCAACATAGAAGTAAAGTGTACAGTTTAATAAAGAAACCAAAAATTACATGAAGTTATATGTAATTAATAAAATATTCAAAGAAAAAGTAAAGATCATTGGAGCTTAATTTTTTAACCATCCAAAAATCCCCTGTATAATTACATTCTATGTTTGTCACTCATCGTTAAAGATAAATAAAACTCATAGCATATGCCACAAATTAATAAGCGATCTAACATTTTCAAGGAAGACTTTTTTATTTGAATGTTCTTCTCACATCTGACTTACTTAAAGAGTTGAACTAAGATTAGGGATTGAATTTGTCCCTCCAAAATAAGACCCTATGATCTCTACTCGCAAGGTTACAACGCTAAGGTATCAATCCCACGAGGAGGGCTAAACTAGTCCTAAAATCTAAGGTCATATTAGACTACAATAATTCAAAAGAAATAAAGTAATGCAGGAAATAAATCAATTAAACAATCAATTATGAATATTAAAATGCAAAGATATCAACAAAATAACAAAATCACATAACCCAATCCGAAAATTAACCTAAAAACTATCAAGTGAGAGAAAAGAGAATTTAATCTGAAACTAATGAAAATATAACCAATTGTGTAATTATTGAACTAATGGGTATAGTTGGTCCTTAGGTAGATTACTCTCTCTCGAGTTATAATGCTTAACCCTAACTAATGATCCCTAAATTAAATTATAGAATTGTGATATCTCGACTCACAATTTACCCACAACCTAAAATAGTTCTAAAATTGTTTATTAACCTACTGGGAACCTATGCTCTATCTATCGTTACACGATGCTACCGGTTTGATCCAATTCTTATCTATCAATTTAACTAACTCTCGTAGATAGATTACCTTATATGCTGCTTATAACAACATTGTCTTTTTTTTGCTTTGTAAGTAGTTGTGGGTTACATTGCCGTTTTGAAAAACCAACTTGAAAGGAAGCATAATTCAATATTCACACAAAACAAATCAAAAAGAAAATATAGAGTGAGAGAGATGAAATAGAAAAAAAATAGGTTAGTTCAAAAAACTTGCATGTTTACTTTAATATCTATTGAAGATATCTATTACATGTACTTAACAACTATTTTATAAACATAAAAATAGTCCTTAATCGTTGCCACCTTATACAGCTACGCCATGTGAACTCACAATAATTGATCCTAGAATGCTAACTTTTAACTTATGTACATATCCGTATAGCTTTAAAAATTCACTAATATATCATTTTACCTCTGCTTTCCTAATTTCCATTTTAGTAACTCCACACATAATCTAATTGAAAATTACATATATGGAAAATTTACCATCATTTTCAATAACATGATCTAAATATTTTCTAAAGTAGTATAATAATCATAGAGGGGTTAGTAATTGGATTTAGAAATGTAGTTGTTGATTGATTTGTGTTTCAATTCAATTTTATTAATGTTGATATCAATTTTATCAATTTTATAGATATCCAATATAATGACACCTAATAGAAACAAAGAAAAGAAGATGATGGGTATTGAAAATATTGAATATATGAATTTGTAACTTCAACCAAATCAATCAGATCTTAGTCAACAACAACATTCGACCTCAGCCACCAATAACGCAAGATAATAACAAACTCATTCTTCCTCAACCAATAATGAATCAACTAGTGGAAAGGGATCTGCATGTTCATTAATCTTTAACACCTATAAATAAACTTATGCTCAAATATATATTTACATATTTACTGCATATTTCCTTACCATTATTCATTTGTTGTTACATTCTAATGTCAACATAAAAAAAAAGGTAGAGGTATAACTAGAGGTTGTGAGTTGTAATGAATTAATGTTGCAATGAATAGCAAGTTATTAATACATATTGATACTTTGCAAGGTCGTCCTCTAGACAAGATCCAATCTGCAAAATTGTTAAGTGAGTTGGGGATAATTGCGAGAACAAAATTACCTTTCCTGAAGCATGATAAGGACTTGAAGGAAGATAAATTGCTTGAAAATTCTTTAGATAAAGTTTTGGTAAATTTTCATTGTATTTAACTATATGCAATATTGTTTCACTTATTTTAAGATTGATTACACTTTTATTTATTGTTTATAGATGAAGTTGAATATCATCGATATCGACAACCCTGATGTTTCAAATTGTGTGAGTTCATTGTTGAAACAAAGGACCAGTGATGTTCATTATAGGTTGCATCAATATTACAAATCTTTTGCTTCTGATGCGGAGGCAAGGAGACATGTTCTGCAACGAATGTCTCTAGAAAATTGGAATAATTTGTGTGATTATTGGGCCTCTCCCAAAGTTCAGGTTTGTTTTCTTTCCCTTCACATTTGCTTCTATAATCTTGTTAAATGATTTAATGACTATCTTTTTCTCTTTATTTAGGAAAATTGTGAGAAGAGAAAGGTCAACATAGGAAAAATGAAAAATCCTCACAATTAAGGTTCCAAATTATTCGTTGTCATCTGAAATGAATAATGTAAGATCTTTATTTACAAGTTATAATTATATCAATAAATACTAAAATATTTATTTTTCATTGTATTTTTTCATAAAATAGAGTGAGAAGGAACTATATGGAAAAGAGTATGATAGGATAACACTATAAAAACTCAGTCACTATAAGGAAGGTCAAGGGTAGATGTCAAAAAAAGCAGAAAATAACTACCTAAGTACAAAAATTTGTTTAAAATTTAAGTTTATTTATTTATGTAGTACTAACTAATAATATTTGCATTGAATATTGGTTTTGTTTTTTCAATTTTAGAATAAGATGCAAGAGTTGCTGCAAAAATCAATTTCTGAGGGTAATAAGTTAAATGTATAAGATCTTTGCCATACCATGTTTGGTACATGATTCGGTTATATCAAAGATCTTGGGTTTGACCCCAAGCCAAATGTTTCATCCTCATCAAGATCAATATACATTTGACGTCTTGAAGAAGAAAAAGTCGCTTAAGGTTTAATCACAACATACTGAAAAAAAGTTGGTCAAACATGAAAAGTATCTCAAAAATTATTTGGCTCGAATTATCAAAGTGGTGAAGATGAAAGTGAATGGTATTAATTACATCTCTTATACTTTTTTCTTTTATTTCATTTTTTAATTATAATTTAAATATAATATTTTTCTTAGATTATGGATTTAAAAAAGATGTAATGGGGCTGAGTGGTTTGTATTATATCTTGTAAAGTAATCTCTGTATTTGTTATTTTATATATAAGTATTGTTGAAGTTGTAATTAAAATCTTGTACACAAAGTAATTTAATGATATTTTATTTTTTATATACAATGCTTCAAATTATCAAATTTTTGTATAGTAAATTAACAACAACAAAAAATCTAAATATTATATACAATAATATGGATTAAAATGTAACAAATAATTATAATTCAACATTGTATAACATTCCGTTAAAATGTACATTAAAAATTTGACATTTTACAAAATGTAGCTAAAACCATTTGGCTACGTTTTAACAAATGTAGCTAAAAACATTTGGCTACGTTTCTAGAAATGTAGCTAAAACCTTTTGGCTACATTTCTGGAAGCGTAGCTAATAGTTTTTACTTACGAAAACTAAGCGTAGCCAAAACGTATTGACGATGATTTCATAAAACGTTGCTAGCTAGTAGTTTTTTGTTGCGAAAATCATAGCAAAAAACCATTAGTGACAACTAGTGAAAAACGTTGCTTATAGTTTTCAAGTATAGGAATTTGGCAACATTTTTGGCTATGATTTTTTTCATAACCAATTGTTTGTTTTGTAGCATGTCACTAGTTTTTGTTCATGATTCAATGTAACTTAATGTGTGTATATTTTTTAGATATGTTACATGACAAATGGATTAGCTTTTTTTGTCGATTAGATTTAATTAAAAACATTTAAAAAATTAATATTTACTTAGTATTAAACGAAAAAGGAATCTAACATAAACGTTTGAGGGTCACCTTAAGGAGAAAAGTTAGCCTTTAATACTTATCGAACGTAGGAATAACGACCAAAGTTGCTAGACAATTAACAAGGTAAATATTGGCAGCAAATATGAGATGTAAATTGTTTAAGATAGGCTAAAAGTTCTATTCTGATGTTAGAAAATCGATGGCTTCTTGTGCTTGCTTACAGATTGGCATTTAAATGTCACCAGTGACGACATTTATAAACTACTATAGTTTGTAGTGATTTTGAAAAATTAGATATAACTAGTGGAACATTATTGAAATGACCCCAAACACATCAACGAGGTTCTTCTTCAACAAAAGGAAGTGAGCTTCATTGAATGATATATATATATATATATATGATATTCTAGACCAGATAATCTCACATGCAATTTTCTCTCATCTTGAATCCTCTAGACAGTTAGCAATCGAGAGAAATTTTTGCTTTGCAGTAATTCTATGTATGTGCATCATGACTGGAAATTTCCTTCTTTTTTCTCATTTTCAGAATATACATGAAGAATAAAAAATTCATTCTAATGCAAAAATATGAGTTGGAGCAATTGCTTGGACAATGGACTTTTGCCAAAGTACTACCATCAAGATCATTGACAAAGAGAAGGTTTTAAAGAGTGATTTCGTGGACCAAATCAAGAAAGAAATCTGGTATGTGCACTCAAGGAGGAAAGTGTGGAATTCCAGCTTATGTTGCACCAGGAGTTACTAAAGGAGTATGATGATGTCAAAGTTGACATATTGTAGGGTTGTTCTTTTTGTTCTTTTAGTTGGTTATCTTTCATTTCGTGAACACAATATCATTGAACAATGTAAGAAGATCATTAGAGGAGAATTTGAGTTCCTCAATTAGCTGTCGAAAAGTACCAAAGCTTTTGTCAAGAATTCTTAAACCAAGTTTACGTGGAAAGCATATCCTTTGCAAAATAATGAACAATTATCAGTTTAAGAAGGGATTTAAGCTGATTGATATTTCATGTTCACTTCAAGGAAAATCCAGAAACAAAATGCTAAAAGATGTTCAAGCAACTTTTGAGCCACCTTCTTCATAGTCATAGTCATTATCAGATAAAACTCTCGAGATGAGATTTACCACCATTAATGCAACTTGGTGTTGTTACTAAAATCTCTGAAGTAACACCATCATTTTTTGTGTTTCAATTGACAAAATGATCAGTAGACACATTGGAGTATAAGGAATTCTGTGTAAAGCTTATGGTAATAATGTAATCAATTTCAGATTGATTGTTAAGCGTATCTTTGCAGTTCTGAATGATATGAATAACACTATGTTAAGATATATGTTATAATATATCTTATTATTTAATTTTGGATATTATTTGATAATTAAACTTGGTAAAGATTAAGTGGGATTCTTCTAAGATAAGTTTAATAAGTTTCAAATCCTAATTAAGATAAGATCTGATAATGATTATCTTCTAAAAATTTAACTTAATTATGGTAACTAGACTGTGGCTAGGATTCATGTGTGATATGGGGTTAATGGTGTCATTTTTGGATGACCTGGTAGCTGAGATTCCTAGGGTGATTTTCGATAATCTGTACCAGCTAATTGTGTTAAGCCATAATTCTATATATTGAAAACTCTTGTTGGGTGATTCAAGTGACTTGTTCAGATTCTTGGTAGCTGCATTTATTGGTAATTGTTATTACTTATTGGAAGAAATAGTTGTTATTTTTTCTATTTGGGTCTGAGGTGATTTGTCTAATTATGTGTGAATCAACTGTGATTTTTCTTCTTTTGTGCTTGCATGATTTGGTTGGCTGTTTGCTGGGTATTCTTCTATTTATGATCGACAATTGAGGGTGATCTTTGGGAGTTTTGCCGCTGAATTATTTTCTGGTTTTTGTATTATTTTGGTGGGCTGTGAAATTGCTGATGGTGTGTGATTTGGAAGTTGCATTTTCTACTACTTTTGAATGAATATTGAGGGATATCTTGGTTGGTTGGGAGTCCTAACAACTAGTTTTTCTTGTGTTTGTGCGCTCTTTTGGTGGCTATTTTTATTGTCGATGAAATGGTAATTTTGGAGTTGTTGGTTGTGAGTTATTATGTACGAAAACTTTATAAGTTTTTGTGATTCTTCTACAGCTATTACATAAAGTGGATGGTGTGGCATTTATTGGCTTGATTAGTTATTGGTCATGCAAGTTTTGGTGGCTATTGATAGTGGTGGTTCTTTGCGAAAAACTTCAGCAGCCATTTTGGATTTTAAAGCTACGATGTTTGCAACATTTCGGTAATGAAATGTTTGTTCGTTTATTGATTTTTGTGGCTGCTGTGGGTGGGATGTTTCATTGACAATATCGAAGGTTGGCAACAGATTCTTTTGAAGGACAACTTCTTATTCTTTCATTGACGAAGCTACATTATTAGGGAAGTTGTTTTCTTTCTCAAGTGTTTTTGTTTATTTTTATTATTATTTCAATCACTTGAGTTATTTTATTTTCATCTTTTATTATCAAATATTGTTGAGAAAATCCTCTGTTGAGGTTAGTATGAGGCGGTAGTACTATTGGGTGTGATTTACTTTCACTAGTAGTGAGGATGAGGGATAGTGTCAAGGGTTGGATGAGTTGGCTCTGTAATGCCTTAAGTAAAACTATCGTTGTATCACAGATAAAAGTAACTAAGCTGGGTAAGGGCCCCGCAGACATAAACAAGGTGTGCTGAACTACGTTACCAAATCTTGGGTGTTGATTTGTTATTGTTATTTGATTTTTTTGTTTCGTATTTGCCAGAAAATTTACAACAACTACGGCTGAACTATAATTTTTGCGAAACTACATTCTTTTAGATTTTCAATTGGTATCAGAACGGGTCACCGAATTAGAACTTGGTACATCAAGTTGGTGCAGATCCGTGTTTTGCAATTATGGCTATAAGAAAAAGGGCATCAATCATCAATCCACCATTATTAGACGGTTCAAATTATCCTACGTGGAAATCACAGATGAGGGTATTCATTCAGGCATAAGGAACAAAAGCATAGAACTCGATTGTAATTGGCTGGACACATCCAACGACGACTGATGAAAAAGGAGAAGCAGTGTTTAAAGATGCAGCTAAGTGGACAGGGACTAAAGAAGAGAGAGCGCTTATAAATTCTCAAGCCCTGCACGCCATCTTTAGTGTAATTGATGAAGGTCGTTTTGCTATGATATTAGCCTGTGAATCGACGAAAGAAGCATGGAACACTTTGCAAATTATACATAAGGGATCGAAATTTATGATAGCTTCAAAACTTCAAATGTTGGTTGTGAGATTTGAAGAGCTGAGGATGGATGAAAGTGAAACTATTAGAGACTTCTATGAGAGATTGCATGACATAGCAAACCAAACGCATCAAGTTGGGAAGAAGTGCTCTAACCTGAAAATGGTTAAGAAGACATTGAAATCGTTGCCTCTGAGGTTCATATCGTAAATTGCAGTAATCGAGGAAGCTCCTGATATTAATGACTTGTCATTGGATAAGGTAATTGGAATTCTTACCAATTTTGAGATGAATTTGTTAAGGGCAAATAAGAGAGGAACAAAGGATTAGCATTGTAAGCCGAGATTGATAAAGTCATGAATGATGTCGAAGATGAATTCGATGAGAATGAGGATATGGAGTTATTGATAAGAAATTTCTGCAAGTAGTTAAAGAAAGTGAAGAAGGATAGACTTGAGTTTAGGCATAATGGTGGGAGTTCATCAAATAGCCACTTCAAACAACAAGCTAAAACTTAAACAGGTAAAAGAAAAGCGAAGAAAATTCAATATCATCAGTGTCAAGGCTTCAGACATGTGCAAGTGGAATGCATTAACACCTTGAAGAAAAGAAAAGGGAAGTCCTATATGAGTACTTGGAGTGAGAATGAATCCAAAAGTGAGCATGGTAGTGAAGAAGAAGTTATGAGTAGCGCTGCATTAGTTGCTTTATACAACAAAAGTCCAGTTGCTTGCTTAACAGCAACTGTTGTGTCTAGTTTTTATTGTTTTTAATTTTCTTCATATCTTGATTTCGGTTACAAATCTTTATGTTTTGATCCAAATGTGAGATAAATTGAGTAGAAATGGTGTGAATATTGCATGAATGTTAATTGGATTATTTTTCTGAATTTTGCATATAGGTTGAATAGAAAGTCACGTAAAGTTGTATGAAAAGAGAAATAAAAATTAAAAAGAAAAAAAGAAAAAAAAGTGATGACAAGTGTCACCACCTCACGGTGGTGATAAGTCAACCTTAAAGGTGGTGTGACTAATATTTAATTAACTTAAATGTTAGTCACAGTGGTGAATTGGTAAGTCACAACCGTGCATGACTAACATTTAAGTTATATGTTAGTCACAGTGGTGACTTGGTATGTCACCACCATGCATGACTAACATTTAATTTAAATGTTAGTCACAGGGGTGACTTAACTAGTTACCCTCGTGCATGGCTAGTCATAAAGGGTGGCTTAATTAGTCCCCACCGTGCTTGATTAGTCACCCTCGTGCAAATTCATGGATAATAAATTTGAGTCTGACATGTGCAGGTTGATAGCGTAATGATACGCGTATTCTAGGTATAGAAAATTATATCCAACACGTACAAAGAATACCTAAAATTACCACAGTGATGCAATAGTATGTCGTGCAATTGCAGTACTTTAGGGTCGATCCCACAGAGAGGTTTAGTTTAATTAAAGTGGTAATTATGACACAACTCTACAATTAGAATTCAAATTGCAAAATTACTAATAACTTAATTAATTTGCCAGATACCTAAATCACAAATCACACACCAAAAATCAATCAGAGAGACGATACTCCTAAGATTCGACTAGGTTGATTTCCATTCTTTCAATTTATACTGATTAGCTGAAA
>JAOTAY010000001.1:24519781-24533632 GCA_025629805.1 Erythroxylum baracoense
TTACTGTTGCGACATTGTGAAGCAAAGTATGAAAATATGTATCATTTTGATGTTGTGAATTGATAGTCATATATGTACGCAGAATTTTATCTTATGAAATTAGTTGTGTGCTGAATGTTGGGAGATATAGTGAAGAATTGTTGTAGTAAATTGTGTAGCAAAGGAGTCAGGTATGTAAGGAAATTTATGTTGGTTCGGGTCCTTTGAGTTTAGTATGAGAATTGTTTGTGAATAGATGAGTGAAAACCAGGAATGGGTGAAAAATGCAAACTGAAACTTTAATGAATAAACTGCACCGATCGAAGCAGAATTGGGCTTAGTGGTCTACATAAAAGTTGTAGATTATCCTTTTAGCTTTCTATTTCTATAAAGATCAAAATTTTTGGACATCAGGTGTAGAAGTTATGACTCTTGTAAGGTAGCTATGCTTGGGTGCAATTTTGCATAATTGGAGTATAATTTTGGCTGAAATGGTAACTTTACTTAATTGATTAAATTGTAGCGATACATGCGAAATCAGACAAAGTTGTCTTCATAAAAGTTTATCAAGTTAAAAGGTGGGTAATATGTTTATGGTTTTGTGATGATGAACTAATGATTATGTGTATGTATGCTCAATATGTTTGTATTATTCTTTGTGAATGTATACCATGCTACTTTGAAAGGATTTTGTCACCTTGTGTGGATAAAAGCATGAACATATTCGGAAATGTTTGAATATTGTAAAATGTGTTATGTGGGCTAGAGAGAAATCCGTTTCGTTTGTCACATGCACGTTGACCTATAGCCTTCTCCTGACTGCCCGCTTGTGGCCACGAGATCCTGAGAAATAGGACTCGTTTTGTCTCACAGTGTAAACTTCGGCTTCGCTGTTTCATTCCACGAAACTCTCGAGCCATTGTGTGTGTATTACATTTTTGGACTTGTTAAGCTATGATGTATTTTGAATTTTATGATTGATAATAACTTTCAGCCAAAATTGTTTTGTGGTAATGTGTTGTGTTATGGGTATTCATTGTATGGTGTATGGTTCATTAGCACTGACTATAGACATATTAGCCACTGAGTTGTTCGGCTCACCCTCAAAATTTTCTACTCCTCAGGTGAAGAATCAGCAGATAGATAGTGAGCCTTGCAAAGTTTTGACATATCTACAAGAATTTCAGATTTTTGTAACTAATTTAGTGTCAATCATTTTTGGGTGATCTTAGAAGCATGGCAGCATAAACATCATTGTATTATTTTTGTGATCATGTTACTGTTGCGACATTGTGAAGCAAAGTATGAAAATATGTATCATTTTGATGTTGTGAATTGATAGTCATATATGTATGCAGAATTTTATCTTATGAAATTAGTTGTGTGCTGAATGTTGGGAGATATAGTGACGAATTGTTGTGGTAAATTGTGTAGCAAAGGAGTCAGGTATGTAAGGAAATTTATGTTGGTTCGGGTCCTTTGAGTTTGGTATGAGAATTGTTTGTGAATAGATGAGTGAAAACCAGGAATGGGTGAAAAATGCAAAGTGAAACTTTAATGGATAAACTGCACCTATCTAGGCAGAATTGAGCTTAGTGGTCTACATAAAAGTTGTAGATTATCCTTTTAGCTTTCTATTGCTATAAAGATCAAAATTTTTGGGCTTCAGGTGTAGAAGTTATGACCCTTGTAAAGTAGATGTGCTTCGGTGCAATTTTGCATAATTGGAGTATAATTTTGGCTGAAATGGTAACTTTACTTAGTTGAATAAATTGTAGCGATACATGTGAAATCAGACAAAGTTGTCTGCATAAAAGTTGTAGGTCTTGATCTTAGCTTTCTAGCGACATATAGTTTGTAATTTTTGGATTTCTAGATTTAGAGATGTACTGTCTAGAAGTAAGGATGTCTGATTAGGGAAAAGTCGCGATCGTGAGGCTATGTGATCGCGACTGTGCGGTTTTTTGGCCAATTCGCGATCGCGACTAAGGAGCGATCGTGACTCTGGCATATAATTCACGATCGCGACCAAGGCGCGATCACGACATGGGCGCAAAAATCGCGATCGCGATTAGCCCGAACCTTTCTGCGAGTCGCGATCGCGATGGGCTAAATTTTGCTCAATGTCGCGATCGTTACGTAAAACGATCGTGAAATGAAAACTTTTGTTCAATGTCACGATCGTACCACGGTATGATTGCAACTTGCTTAGTTATACCGACCCTTTATTCAGACACCCGCGACTTTTGCCCTTTTGAATTAAGAATTTCATTTTCAAAACTTAAATTACTATTAATTCTTCTTACACCCAAATTAAGTACTCTTTGTTCATTTTTTATACGGAAAATTTTTTAATAAATTGTGGGGTAATATTTTTACCTTTCCTATGAATTTTCTTTATTTAAAAATCATTATTATCTGTTTCTTTTAAATTGATATTCTTTAATAAATTGTGTATTAATTATTTTTATTAAATTATTTGTTTTTGAATAATTTAAATTTTATGTCTATAATTAGTCTACGATCCCACCACGAATTTCTGTTATAATGTATTTTATTTTATTGCAATGTTTCCAAAATAGATATTTATAATAAATTCAAATAAACTCCCAATGGTGACACGTAGTCGCCATAAAATCCGTATGGGGACCCAGGGCCAACACCTCTTCCCTGTCCTCTATTTTTTCGGCCTCCACCACAGTTTTGGTTTAAATGAGTTCCAGAAGTTTGAGTGTAACCTAGATCTCTTCCTCTTTGATGTCCAGTAACAGTAATATTGGCTGAAGGGTTCTGTATATCAACAGTGGCTGCAACATTGTTCTGTTCTAGATGAGCTTTTTGGTTTATTAGTATTGCATGAACTTCATTCACACTAAATTTATCAGTCATTATTGTGACACTAGTGACAACAGAATCATATTCAATACCAAGTCCAGCCATTACATACATTATAATACCTTCATCAGACACCGCACATCCAATTGAATTTAGATTATCAACAATGCCTTTGATTTTATTAACATATTCAGTGATGCTCATGGATCCCTTCATAGTAGTTTGTAACTGAATTTTCAATTAAAGGGCTCTTGCTTGAGATTGTGATGCATTCATTACCTCAATGAATTTCCATAGCTCATATGACGTATCATAGTTAACAAGTTGATTGAGAATAGGCTGAGATATTGAGGATCACAACTAACCTAAAATGATCTGGTCTTACTTACTCTAGGCAATATGTTCGGTGGACAACGTTTTTCCTAGTAATGATCCATCTAGCGAGGTTAAATTCAATACAAACTTTAATGGTGGTGATACCTTCTCATCGATGAATAAATCAAGACCAAATCCTCTTAGTATTGGTAACATTTGATGCCTCCATACCAAGTAATTATTATGATCTAATTTGATGGCCAAGAAAAATTTTAAATTTGAGGTGATGGTAGTTAGATCAAAAGAAGATGAGCAACCTTGCTCTGATACCATGATGAAATATCATAATTAATTAATAAAAAGCAAGAAGAAGGTGAAACTTGAATAAAGTGTATTCATGATGAAGATGACCCATTTATCTGCAGAGAGCTGGACTCTGTTTAAGTAACTGCAAATGGTAACAAACTAATACACATGGCAACTGAATGGAAGAGTTCTAGAACTCTATACATAACTAACTCCATAACAAACTATAGCTATAAATAATTACAAATTTATACAAAAAAGGGAAATTAACAATTGTTTTCAACAGTGTGAAAACCGACTTGTAGGTTGTCTCCGTCTGAGCATGGAGTATCAATAGACACCTTATTATCTTTAGATAACCCCAACTTTCTGGTGCTTAGAATTGTAGTAGATTGCACATATCATGGCCATTAAAACCCCACCCAGTTAGTCTTCTCTTCTATTTTTCTAAAGCAGGAAAATGTTTGAGAAGAAATTGTCAAATCTAACCGTAGACTTGGTGTCAAATTTGTAGACCCAAAATTTTATTCATTGAAATTGGAAAGCCATTAGGTTTTTACCTTTTAGTGGATCACAAAATGTTAGGGAGTTGCAAAAAAATGAATGGTTATAGGAGTTGATCTTGGAAAGAAGTACATGTGGAGGAGTGGAGCATCTCCCTTTTGCCTTATCTAAGGGCCTGTTTGGTTGGATATTAATTAATAGAACGAAAAGGAACAGTTTATAATGGAATAGAATGTAATATAGTGAAAAGTTGTTTGGGAGGGATGGAAGGGTTCATAATGTAATATAATGAAATGTAGTTTGGAAGATGGATGAAATAGAATGTAATGTATAATAAATAACTATTATACCCCTGATATTAAAATGATTGTTACAAAAAGTTTAACGCTATGATTTTAAAACAGAAATTAAGTCCAATTAAAAAGTCACGATTGTTCAAGTCACAACCGTGACAAATAATTTCTTTATATATTTTCTATTTTAAAATAGTAAAAATTTTGATAAAAATTTATTATTTTATTATTAATTATATAAAAATATTATTATTAATTATTTAATAAATTTTATTCTATTATATGTGATTTATATTTCAAAAATATTTATTTATATTTTTATTTATATAGAAATATATACAAACAATTAAAGAATAATTTTTAAATAAATTTTCTATTTTTCATTAATAAAAATTTTATTAATTTTTTATTATTAAATATATACAATTTATTATTATTAATATAAAAATAATATTATTAGGGTAAGGAAAAATAATATAAAAATATTATTAATTGTATACAATTTTGTGGATCATAATAAATGAATATGGGGAAAAGGGAGTTAGGGTTAGAAGAAATAATTAGTATTAAGAAAAATTATTGAGGGTATATTGGCTAGTATGTATTTATTAGTTTACGTTTCATCCTAAATTCTCCAAATCAGAGATTTCTTATTTTCACTGTTTACGATGGAATATAATGTAATATGAAACCCTTCGCTTCCATCCCATTTCGTTTTATTCCATTATGAAACCCTCAACCAAACAATGGAAGTGTGTTACGTTCTATTACTAACCCTCCAACCAAACAGGGCCTTATTGAATTTTTGAAAGAGGAGTTTCTTCTGTATTCTAATAAGTAAGAAGAGTAAAATAATAAGTTTAGGAATGTTAAGTTGTGTTTAATGAGAGAGAAAATCTTGCTTCTCTCCTCATCCATTACTCTCGACCATATGATCTATATGACCTCTTGCTTTTAGTCCTTCTACTTTGCATTTATTCCTTCTTCTCTACGTTTTTTTCACGTGCTTCTTCGTTCTACTGCTCCCCTTTCTTTCCTTTCTACTTTTTCTTCTATTAATCTATTTTACTCTTTTATTCACTTACCATTTTTGATAATGTCAGATATACACTACCTCTCCCACTTTTCGTTGAGCATTTTCTCGCCCTTATCCCCGTGATAGTGAACTCCTAATTCTCCTCCTAACCTTTATGTAGCTTCTAATCTAGGTTATGAGTGTCTAGAGAACCAACAAGTAGCTCTCGAGAAAATTTGGATTCAAGTGGTCGTAGAAAGCAGTTAGAGATCAAACTCAAAATTTTTCAAAGGTCCCATTTTTGTAGCTCCTCCCATCGATACTCTTAAGGAAAGAGTTAAAAGCTGGGGCTCCGCCTTTATAGAATATTTCATAGACAATAGAGTAGTTTTCTAAGTTATGAAATCCTGGGCAAAAATTTACTAGAATCAGCTAGGAGTCATTCTTGTTAATAATAAAGATGTATTTTTGTTTAAATTCTGTTGTAGCTCCTTAACTAGAAAAGTCACAAAATTAGGGTCTTGTCATATACAAAATAGGCAAATTTTGCTCTAGATATGAAGAATGATGGAGAAATTTCCTTCATCTTAGGATGACCTTTACTGGCTGTTGTTAAAGCCATTACAAATGTGTATGATAGAAAATTAATCATAATGGTAGAGGATAAAGAATTTATATTTAAGATATTTGAAGTCATAAGACATCTACTTGACAGAGAAGATACCTGTTTCCATATAAATGTGATTGCTACCAAAATTTATTATATTATAAAAATAATCATACAGGTTCTATTAGAGACTTGTATTATGAAGGAGAAGAAGAGGAGATGGATAACCCTATTATAATAGAGCGTATGGAATATTTCGATGCTAATGAGCCTATTTTTTGGAATTAGATACGAACTTTAGCTTAAAGATTCTTAAAGAATTTCCTATTAGGAGATGATAAATGTTTAATTGACTATGTTTTTATTCCCATATTTGGTGTATTTTGCTAATTATTTAAGATTTTTATGTTTTTTTGGTACTTATTTTGTTTTAAGGTTTTTAGTCTCAATTGACTTCATGGAACAAAAGCAGAGAAAGTTGAGTGAAATTGGTGCAGAAAATGTAAGAATTGGAACAATTTTAGAGGTACACTCTTTTGTGAGTAACATAATGGTCTTGTAAAGGACCGTATAAGTGACTTTGAACATGTAAAGCTTCAAAGACATTGTTTCTGATCGTGTGAAGATACACGCCAGTGTAAGTCTTATACACAGTCATGTCCCATTCTCATGTAAGCTCCTAAGAACATGTAAATTCATGATTTTGAGGTGTTTTTAAGATATACAATCACTCACTCGATCATGTGATTGATCGTGTATATTCTAGAAATCCTAATTTTGCGCTATAAACGGCATTTATGAAAAGGAGACCAAAGAGCAACAATAAGAGTCAGTGTTAGAGGCAAATTTAAAGTTTAAGACATAATTCTAAACTCAAGATAGAGGGAAACATGAGGATTAATTCAGAGATCTGATAGAGAATAGCTTTCTATCAAAGTTTTAAGGGGATTACGTTAGAGAAAAGGGGATACATAAATCTTATGGATTATTTTCTTTTTAATTATTCTTCTGAACATTGATATTTGTTTTGTATTCTATGTTTATAAACTAAGTTTATTTAGTGCTTAGGTATGATTAACCCTAAGTTATAATGGATATTGTAAGTTGATCTTTTATATAATGTAATTTGATTGATTTATTCATCGTAATTCAATTATACCTTTTATTCTTGAATTAATATATTTGGGATATTAGTTTAATGTATGATTCCATATGATTGAGATTGAGAAATCCTTTTGTATAAATAGAATTATAATAATTAGGAGGAGTTACATAAAAAACTAATGAAATTCACGATTCAAATAAAGCAATCTTAAGAGTTTAAACTAGAAAGAGGTTTCAGTTGATCAACTGAGGATTAATTGTTAACAGTTTTGAGAAAGATAATAACATAATATAAGAATTTCCATGATCCAAAGAAATTAATTGAATTGTATGTTAAAGGGTTAATACTTAGAAATCTTGGGGGGATTCATTATGTAAGGCCCCAAATTGTACCTTAGTTGGAATGTTACATTGAACATGTAAGATAGGTGTTAAAAAAAATTGTGATAAGAGTGAGGATTACATATGACTTGAATTTTAGTTTAATGAATCATACTTAGTGAATTGGAAATAATTGTCACCATTAGAGAATTAAGATATTAATGTTGGGCCCGGGTCTTGGAACATATGTCAAGTTACATTACGCAAGGATTGGATAGAGATTAAGTGAAAAGAAGGCTTATAAGTACTTAAAAACCTATGTTTATATTGATTTTAGCAAGTTCAATTTGTCATGATCGTGCACCCCTGTGTGACACTCAAACTTGAAAGAATCATATCTTTTGATTTAGATATCCACAAATTATAAACTTTATACCATTAGAAAGCTATAAGAATAAGCTACAACGTTTATGAAGACAACTTTGTCAAATTTAGTTTATATCAATAAATTTTATTCATTTTAATTTGGAGATAAGTGGACTAATCACTTGGTGACAAATGGCAACATTTTGCATGGATGAGTGGCAGCTCCTAAATGGGACAAGTGAAGAACATGCATGAAGACACATGCTATTACCATTTTTTGACACTTAGCATTGAAGGAGATGAGTTTTTGCTGGAGTTTCTATTTTGACATATTCTTCACCATTTTGTTCTCTCTCCAGCGAAACTCTCTCACTCACACCTGCTGGAATTTTTGCTTGCCTGTTGGATCATCATTGTCACTTGAAGTATTTGCATGATATTGTTGACCCTGTTATTTTCTATATTATTGTCCTCTTGGTCATCTTAATCTTGGAATTGTGATGCTTTCTTGAAAGGCTAGAGTGGCTTGATCATTGAAGTAGGAAATTGAGTTAAAGAAGGTATGGGAATACTAATCTTGATTGCATCTTATCATATCAATTATTTGATGTTTGATTGAATATAATATTTATTGAATTGATGATGAATTGAGGTCTGGACATGAAATTGATGTGTAATTGGGGTATGAATAAGGTGTAATTATAGTGAGAAGGATGAACCTTGTAGTAAGGGCCTTGAGGGTGTAAGATGTGAATGAATTGTATTGGTTTCACTGAATAGATTTCACTGAACAGCCATCAGTATTTAGGCTATAACTTGACCCGTAGATATCTAAATAGGGTGATTTTCATTTTTGGTTAAAATAAACACATATACCTACAACGTTCATGAAGGAATGGAATTTTGTTTCTGTCCCTAAGGATTTTGAAATTTGGCCTAAAGTTGAATTTAGGATTCTATCATTGGTTGGGAACAGTCTGTAGTATTTTTAAGACTAACTTTAGAAATAATGAACCAAATTGTATGAAGGTTAGTTCATTAGAAACTTTAGAAATATAGTAACATTTGTTTAGAAGAACATATTGCCTAGAAACCTCAGTTTCTATGTCAAAATGGCTATACAAATCAGACCTAAAACCTGTCCTAAGAAAATCTGGAAAAAAAAGAAAATGTTAAACTTGGTTATGTAATTGTTGACATACATAAGGTTAGGACTTTTAACAATGTTTTATGTAAACTTAATTATGATTAAGAAAGAATCTAGGTGATGTTAGATTAATGGAGTAAAAGGTAATTGAGTTATGGTTTATTAATGGAGATGATAATATAAAGGATGTATGGTTTAATAATGATGAACATAATATTGAATTGCTTAGTGTGATCATGAATGAATTAGTTCTTAAGGCTTATGTATTACGAATTGAATATGGATGATTGTGAATTGGAACTTTCTGCAATAATATTGTGACATTACCGGACCATCAGTTGTCTGAGGAGTTTGATAGTTGGGATTATATTGGAAGTGCTTGCTAATTGTGTGCATACTTAATATGTGATGACTCAACACTTCTAATGATGCATAATTGCATATGTTTGTATTTATAAGGTATGTTATGTTTAATCAAATGTCAATGTATAAGTTCACTTGAATAAAGACATATATTGTACTTCTTCTTTTGTATAAAATGCTGAAATATGAAACGGTTTGTTTTAAAACTGCTGAGTCCTAGTCGTGGGTAAATAAGCATGCCTAGAAGGGTTAGCAGCTGCTTCTATAATTAGACACTAAGGTGTCTTCTGTAACCAAACACTAAGGTGTCTTTTGTGCCAGATACTCCGGTGTCTTCTGATTTTAGACACTTCTATGTCTTCTATTTTAGAGACTTAAGTCTCTTCTGTTTCAGATACCAAAAATGGTATCTTTTGTACTGGTCCCATTACCAACTTCTGTAAAAAGGATTAGTAGTTTAACTTGTTTTGTATTTTAATACATGTTCAGTTTTGATATAAACAAATTCTGATTTGATATAAGATAAAATCTGAATTGATACAAAACAAAGCCTACTCTGATACAATTCATATTCTGATATGAAGGGTTTATACCCTATTCTGATAATCAGTTCTGACATCTGTATAATCTGTTTTGATACTTAAATGATTGGCTCTAGCATGAGAAATGTTCTCTAGTGATAGTTCATATTCTGTTTTGAAATCCATTATGCTTAAATTGTCCTTTAATATGAACCTTTATGGATTGCTTATGATATAATTTGATTCAGTATATGTGGATGTTAGGTGACTGTTAAACAGTTGCTAGTTTATGTATGGTTTAGTTATTCCCCACTAGGCTTTATGCTTAGTATGGTGGTTTTGCCCCGTGTAGGTTTTATTAAGAAGACTTGAGACTGGGATAATGTCAACCGCATTTGTTTTGACAAAATGTATATTTGAGTTTATTTTTGAGTTGTATCTGATAAATGAGACAGTTTGTATTTTGTTTGAAGGCTTGTAATAACTATAATATAGGATGGATTGGGATTTAAGACATGTTTTTGATAAGTACAATATGTATAATGTATTTTGTTTGTAACTCGTCTTGTAATGAAATATAATGTATGTTTTCCTGAATTGCTTTTAACGATGGTCTAGAATGCTTTGGTTTGTTTGTATTGTTTTGTGCGGAATCCATATATTCTCCCAGGGGGTTTATGAGTGTTACATCTTTTGGTATCAGAGCATGGTTTGGGTGACTCTGGTTTAACTAGCGCTTAACTACTACTTATACTTGAGTATAAAAGTTATGTTTTAACCTAATGCAGTTTGTCCCATGTTTTGGTTATATAATTAAAGATGAAAAGATCTCACGAAACCATTGATGAGGTTGCTGAGAGTAATCATCCTGAAAGATCTCGTCCATCGATATCTGGACTCTCTGGTGTTAATTAAGGTGAAGCTGAGGTGTCACCACCTCCTCCAGCTCAGGGAGAGCTTTTAGTTAAGTTGTCTCAGGATATGATGACGTTACTCAATCGTATGACTGCACCTAAGGCTCTGATTAATCAGCTACGGAAGTATGGAGCTGAGAAGTTTTCTGGAACATCATTGGAGGAATCTAAAAGAGTCGAGTTCTAGATAGAGAAAGTAAAGAAGCTATTAGATGAAATCAGCTATCCGCCAGATTAGATGGTGCACTATGCTGTCTCTCTTCTTTAGGGAGCGACCTATGAGTAGTGGAAGTTCATTTTGAGGAATCCTCAACTATCGGTGTCTCTGACTTGGGATTTCTTTTCTAAAGAGTTTAAAGCTAGGTACGTTATGGAGGCTTATAGAAAGGAGAACTGGAAGAAATTTCTGAATCTAAAGCAGAGAAACTTATCTGATGTTGAGTATGATAGGGAGTTTAACCGACTCAGTAAGTATGCCCCCAAACTGGTACTTGCTAAGGAGTTTCGGTGTCATCAGTTTGAGGATGGTTTGAACGATTCGATTAAGGAGCATCTTGCCATATTTAATTTACTACAATAAGTGAACTACCATCAACTGGTGCAAGCTGTAATAAAAATTGAGAAGCAAGAGATGGTGAAGAGAGAAAGGGCGCAGCGAAGGGGCTTTGCTAAAGGAGGTCATTCCTCCAGCAAGCGGAGTCAGGAAGGTGCTTCCACTGCACCAGAATTCACTCAGAGATCAATAGCTAGGGGAAGACGACAAAACTTTCCCTCATTGGCTGCTTCTGGTATGGGTTCCTCTGCAAATCAAGGTTCTGGTATTACGAAATGCCCTCATTACTCCAAATACCATCAGGGTACTTGTTGGAAGGTTACAGATGCATGTTCTTGATGTGGTGGTACTAATCATCTAATAGCTAACTGCCTTATGAGACAGTCACAGACATCACAAGCTAGTAGGGAGGTCTCTCATATAGCTATTAAAATCAGAGGACGAGGTAAAGGTCGTAGAGGATCTGGTTAGAATAGATTTAATCTGAGTACCTATTTAGAAACTATTGATCGACCAGCTGTGCCTTCTGCTTCGGCTCGAGCTTATGCATTGAAAGCTCGTAAAGATCAGGATGCACCTGAAGTCATTGCTGGTATTGTTTCTCTCTTTAATTCTGAAATGCATGCACTGATTGATCCTGGATCTACTCATTCCTATATTTGTGTAGGAGAAATGTATGATAAGGGGATGCCTATAGATCAGCTAGGGTATGACATTCATGTAACCAGTCCTCTGGGTAGTAATGTGTTAGTTAACCAGGTGTTTAGGAATTGTCCTATTATGATCCAAGGAAATAAATATGTAGCAGATATGATTAGATTGCCTTTTTATGAATTTGATTTGATTTTGGGTATGGATTGGTTGTCCAAGCATCAGGCATTAATTGGTTGATCGTAATGCTAAGATAGTTATGCTTAGGAAGCCTGATCAGCCTAGAATATTATTGCATGGCATCCGCACTAGTTCTATAGCTAATGTAGTATCTGCTATGCAAGCACAAAAGCTCCTCAGGAAGGGATGTGAAGCTTATCTAGCTTTTGTGTTTGATTCTAAGAAGGAGGGTGGTAAATTGCTAGATATTCCGGTGGTGAATGAATTTTCAGATGTATTTCCTGAGGAATTACCTAGACTCCCTCCTGAAAGGGAAGTGGAGTTTTCTATTAAGGTCGTATCTGGAACTGCTCCTATATCCAAAGCATTGTACAGAATGGCTCCTACTGAATTGAAAAAGTTGAAGGTGCAATTACAAGAGCTTCCGGATAAAGGATTCATTCGACTCAATGTCTCACCATGGGGAGCACCAGTCTTGTTTATTAAGAAGAAGGATGGTACACTACAGATGTGCATCGATTACAGGCAATTGAATAGAGTCATAGTGAATAAGAAGTATCCATTACTAAGGATTAAAGACTTGTTTTATCAGTTGAAAGATGCAGGAGTGTTTTCAAGATAGATCAGCAATCGGGTACTATCAACTTTGAGTAAAGGATGTGGATGTACCAAAGACTGCATTTAGGACTCGTTATGGACATTATGAATTCTTGGTAATTCCATTCGGGTTAACTAATGCTCCAGCAGCATTTATGGATATGATGAATAATGTATTCAAGCCTTATTTTGACCAATTTGTTATAGTGTTTATAGATGATATCCTGTCCTATTTTAAAAATGAACATGACCATACTAAGCATCTCTGAATTATGTTATAGACCCTGTAGGAAAAATAGTTGTATGCTAAGCTGAGCAAGTGTGATTTCTGGCTTCAAGAGGTATCTTTTGTAAGCCATATTGTCCCTTCTCAAGGGATTAGAGTTGATCTTAGTAAGATAGAAGCAATTGTTAACTGGAAGCCACCACGAAATGTGACATAAGTGAGAAGTTTTCTAGGTTTGGGTAGTTATTATCGTCAGTTTGTCAAGGGGTTCTCAGTGATAGCATCCCCTTTAACTAAACTATTACGGAAAGGAGTGAAGTGTGAATGGTCTGATAGATGTCAGAATAGTTTTGATCGACTGAAAAGTATGCTTACTGAAGCTCCTATATTGGCTCAACTTACTTCTAGTAAGGAGTATATTATATTTAATGATGCATCTAAAAATGGTTTGGGTTGTGTTTTGATGCAGGATGGAAAGGTAGCTGCTTATGCCTCATGGCAACTAAAGCCTCATGAACAAAATTACCCTACACATGATCTGGAGCTCATAGTAGTAGTGTTTGCCTTGAAAATTTGGCAGCACTACTTGTATGGTGAAAGGTGTAGAATTTTTACAGATCATAAGAGTCTAAAGTATCTACTTACCCAGAAAGAACTTAATCTGAGACAATGGCGTTAGTTGGAACTATTTAAAGACTACAATTGTATTGTTGACTACCATCTAGGTAAGGCTAATGTCGGGGTTGATGTCTTAAGTCAGAAGATCATTTCATCATTATCAATGAAGCAGAGTGAATGGGGACTTGCATCTAATGGAGCTTTCATAGCACAGTCAAAAGCTAGGTCTACTTTGAAAGAAGAGATTTGTGATGCTCAGAAAGCTGATGATAAGTTACAACAACTTATCTTTGCTACTGAGGAAGGTAAACGGCCTGATTTTTCTATGAAAAGAAATGGCGAATTGTATTATAAAGATCGTTTGTGTAACAGCCCAGACCACCCGCTTGCAGATATTGTCCGCTTTGAGCCTCGGCCTCTCGGGCCTCGCGCTCTC
>JAOTAY010000001.1:24543547-24563633 GCA_025629805.1 Erythroxylum baracoense
TTTAAATTAAAAACAAAAGGAGAAAACCTAATTTTCCAATTTGTTGTTTTGCTGCAATACAACTCTGTTGCTTCCCTCATATTGAATGACTCTCTTGGTCTCTCCAGCAATTTGACTCTCTTTGTTTGTGTTTTTGTAAGCAATATAGTGAGATGATCTAGATTTTAATTAAATGCAAGGATTCTTTGTTTTTTGGTAAGAGGGATCTATTTTCGTGGATTTATTAAATCCAAAAGAATCCTCTTACCTCTTACAGAGCAAGTTATTTGGAGATCTATTTCCTTTGTCCTTTTTTTTCTTTTTTTTTCTTTTTTGTTAGTTTTGTACTCAAACTTACAATTAATAAGTGCAACTAGTTGTGTATTATATTATTCTTGACTAATAAGCTCTTATTAGGAAAGAGCATATGAGTTCCTTTTAAACAATTTATGAGTTTTGGTTTTGGCTTAGAGGTGTGGTGTTTATTGTAAATACTTTAACCGAGTTATAATTAACCTTCACCCTAGATGTAAGATTATGTAAGGGCTATTCTTCTCTCATGAAGGATGGTTATGTAAGGATAACTCTTCATCTATGAAGGATTATTGTCTAAAAGTGCAAAGCCGATACAATCTAGTTGAAATCAACAAGCAAAGAAGATTTCGATATTTTGAACCTTTTGTGTTGGCAATGCAAGTGATTCAGGTATATTATGTCCCTTTTCTTAGCTTACGACAGGATAAATTAGATTGGTTGGTTGTTTGCAAAGTTAAACTTAGAGGTGTTTTTGAATCACATGGAAAAGGAGAACAGAGAATTGAAAGTGAAGCGTTTCAAGAAGATGCGTATGAAATAAATGCATCTGTCGTATATGAGGATAATGATCCATGTAACGAATATGTTAAAATTTTATCTGGAGAGGATAAGGAGGGCTAGAGATCTAAAGAAGAGCTTAAGTTTGATTCAAATTCTTCAAAACAAGAAGATGATTTTGATTTACAATTAAGTGATGATAGCGATTAATTTCTGTTTGTAATTGAATATTCTATTCAACAAATCAATTATTTCCTTTTTAATATATTGTATAAAATAATGAAACCAAATTGTAATATTTCTACAAAATTCAATTAAATATTAATTTCAGGTTGAAATATTCCACCAAAGAGAAGACATGATATGATGTGACTAAGATTCAAACCACAATTCGAAGGTACTTACTGTACAGGTGAACCATCTCATGGTATAGCAGCTAGAGCTGAATCACCTCCTCCCCCTACAGTTACTACACTTGCAGATGAGGTATCATCTTCTGTACCTGCTGTTACACCATCCACCACCCCTACATCATTCACTAACCTTATACCGACAGAGATATCAAGACTAAACAATGCGGATGAAGGAGGTGGCCACCAGCCTGAAGCTGAGGGACCTGATGAAAGAACTTACATCACAATTGTCAATAATATGTAAGTGAAAATACATGAAACACTATATGTTTATAATTAAGTTCTAGATTTAAGTTTTAAAAATGGTATAAATTTATTTGTTTTTATATTAGGTTGATTCCATCTGGACCTTGCTCAAGAAACATGATATCGAAATTCAAGGAGAAGATTGATCTTGAGGGTTATGTATAGAAGAATATCTCTCAAGAGACAAAGGAATTTTACCATCAGGAGTTTGAGATACAAAAAAATTTATTATTTTCTTTTGTAACTAACAATTTTGTACATTAATTAGATAAATATTATTACATCAAAAGTATTAATCGAATGTTTTTCCTTTTGTTTCAAAAAGAATTTTTTTTGGATTCTCAATTTTGTGCGATCATTTATAGAGTATGGGAAAAATGAGCACGTACACGTCATCGAGACTTTGTTGCTGCGATACACAAGGTCGGTGTACGACCACCTTATATTTTTGAACAAATATGGAGTTGTTGGCAATAGTATTGGACATCACCTGAGGCAATGTCCATTTCAGAGCTTAATTCGGCCAACAGACATGGAGGACTGGGAGGAGAGAGTCTTCCCGTATATACAGGAGTATCTATTACCCACCACGAGCATGCAGAAAGACTTGTAAGTTTCTACATTTATATTCTCATTTCTTTACTTTGTTGTATTTCAATTGAATTTGATGTGTGAATTTTGGAATGAAAATATGTGCTTCTTGTTGAGAATGATAATGTTATAAATGTCTGGTGCCATATATGGCTGTGTTGTTGAGTTATTTTCTTTATTCAACATGGGGTAGATATCATAAAAATAAAGGAAACTCTACCAAAATTTTTATAAATTCTCATTCATTTATCACATTTTATTCTTAAGCGAGAAAATTCTATAGGCATGAGGTCTACACCGTGTCAGCTCTTTTTGCACACTCACACTAAGAAACATGACGATGTGACATTTGTCAACAGCCATTATAGAGAACTAAATGTATGTCAAATTTATGGTTTAATATTAATGCTTAGTAATTATCACTTACTAATATAAACATTGCCTTCTGATAAGACGAAATACAAGAAAGCATTAAATGACAGTCTCAACAGTTTGAAGTTGTTGATAAGACTGAAACCTATCTTCATGCAGTGGGTGGTAGGGATCGTCAGGGAAGGATATTCGACTTAGGTTCATTTGTGAATACATGTTATTCGCAATCCTCCACATCTAGTACAACATCTAGTACAATAGCATCTAGTAGGCGATCCATGGCCAACGAAGTCTAAGAGCTTCAGAGCACAGTGCAGACATTGGGAACTCAGCTGCAACAGTCGATGGATCAGTTGCAACAGTAGATGCAGTATATAACTCAGCTTCATAATGAGGTGGATGAGTTGAAGGGTAGGAGTAGCACCTCATCGCACCAATAAGAGCATCTGCCATCTACAAATCAATAGTGTACTTTTAGTCATTTCATTTGAATTACGAAAACTTATTATGTACAATTTAATGATTTTCTTATCAATTAAGATATTTTCAACTTTATATTATAAATCAAATTTTTGTTTAAACAAACTAAATGTATATTATTATATTAATAACTGTTTAACTTTTGCATCAATTATAACATCATTAAATAAAATTTATTAACAGTATTGACAGTATATTTTTTTAAAAAAATTCAACTTCATTTATCACGGACATTCGTGATCCTGCTAGTAAAATCAGTACTGTTAGTGACGGAAGAGATTGACCGTCAGTGATCACAAACGGAATAACCACTTTTGTCCATAAATTCATCGACAGAACAAACACAACCATCGGTAACGTTTGAATGATCTTACTAATGAACCACCATAAACTGACGGTAATCATAGACAGAATAACCACTTCTGTTCGTAAATTCACCAACGGAAAAAATATAACCGTCGGTAATGTTTAAAAAATCTTACCGACAGACAATTGTAAACTGTCGGTAATTTTACCGACGGAAGCATATTTTTCATTGGTAAATGTACCGATGGTTAACCACATTAGAATTCATTGGTACATTTACCAACAGGACATTAGTTGTCCGTCAGTAAATTTATCGATGGTAAATGTGTTATCTGTCGATACATTTACCAACGAAACATGACCTTCTGTCTGTAATTATGAGCTACCACCATTTCTATGACGCTTTTGTTCGTCGGTAATTTCTGCCGCTAATCTTACTTACTGACGGAATGTTAATGTTCTCTGTCAATAATCTCCATCGCAAAACGACATTTTTCTTGTAGTGACCAAAAGTGCCCAAAGACCTTGCCAATGGGCTATTTCTCCCATCGAACATATGCCAACAAACTATTTTCTCACCTAAAGTGCCCAATGACTATGCCAATGTGCTTTTTAACCATCGAACCTCTGTAAATGAATTGTTTTCTCGATAAAGTTTCCTAGCGAGCTTGCCAGGGCACTATTTTTCCCACTGAACGTGGGTCAATGGGTTATTTTCTTATCGAAAGTGCCTAAGGATTGTGCCAACTAGTTTTTTTCCTCAATGAAGTACCCAATGAACGTGTCAATGGCTATCTTTCCCACCGAACGTGTGCCAACTAGCTATTTTCACCAATGAAGGTGTGCAACCATCATGCCAATGGGCTATTTTTCCCATCAAACGTGTGCCAACAGATTGTTTTGTTACGGAATTTTTTGTCATGGAAGGTGCCTAACCACCTTGCCAATGTGCTTTTTTACCATCAGACATGTGCCAACAGACTGTTTTCTCACTAAATGTGCCCAACCAACATGCCAAAGTACTCTTTTTCTCACTAAAGGTGTGCCAACAGGCTATTTTCTCACCGAAGGTGCCTAACGATTATGCTAACTGGTTGTTTTCTTATTCGAAGGGGCCTAATGATCGTGCTAGTAGGTTATACTTCCCACCAATCGTCTCTAATAGGCTGTTTTCTCCATCGAAGATGCCTAGCGACTATGCCGATGGGGTATTTCTCCCACCAAACATGTGGCGACAGACTGTTTTATCATCGGAGGTGTCAAACGGCAATGCAAATATGCGTTTTATCTACTAAATGTATGCCATCCGGCTATTTTTCCACCGTCGGTACATAAAAACCATTACAATGGGCTATTTTTTGAGTGAAGGTGTGCTAAAAGGTTGTTTCCTTACCAAAAGTGCCCAACGATTGTCAATTAGTATATTTTCCTCACCAAAACTGCCGAGCCACCAAGCCAATGGGCTATTTTTTCCCTCGAAGGTGTGCCAACGGGCTATTTTCCTTATCGAAGGTGTCTAATGACTTACACACTTAGCTATTTTTCCTATCAAACTTGTGCCAACAGACTATTTTCTCACCGAAGGTACACACTTAGCTATTTTTCCTACCAAACTTGTGCCAACAGACTATTTTCTCACCGAAGGTACCCAGTCAATATGCCAATATGCTTTTTTATCATCGAACGTGTGCCAACGGACTTTTTCTTACGAAAGGTGCCTAACGACCATGCCAAGTGGCTATTTTTCCCACTTAAAGTATGTCAATGGGAATTTTCTCACCAAAGACATGCAATGATAGTGCCAATTCTTTATTTTTTCATTGATGTTGCCCAATAACTGTGTCAATGGGCTATTTTTCCTACGGAATGTGTGACAACGGGTTGTTTTATCCACTAAAGATGCCCAGTAACTATGCCAACAGGCTATTTTTCCATCGAATGTGTACCAACGAACTATTTTCTCACCGAAGGTGCCTACTAACCGTTCCAACTGGCTGTTTCTCTTCCCAAATCGGCTCCAATGATGTTTTTTCTCGGTGAAGGTATCCAATGATTGTGTCGATAGGCTGTTCTACCCACCTAATGTTCCAACCAACTATGCCATCGTGCTATTTTTCCCACCAACCAACGAGCTATTTTCTCCACTGAATGTATGCTAACTAGTTATTTTTTCCACCGGAGGTGCCAAGCAACCATGTCAATGGGCCATTTTTCCCACTGAAAATCTGCCAACTAGTTATTTTCTCAACAAAGGTGCCGAAAGATTGTGCCAATGAGTTGTTTTCTTTACTAAACATGCTGAGTGACCATGCCAATGGGGTTATTTTTTGACCAACGATGTGCCAACGAGCTGTTTTCTCTACCGAAGGTGCCCAGCAACCATATCAATGGGCTATTTTTTCCTCTAAACATGTGCCAATGGACTATTTTCTCACTGGATGTGCCAAAGCATTTTTTACCATTGAACCTATGCCAGTCAACTCTGTTCTCACTAAAGGTGCCCAAAGATTATGTCAAGGGGCTATTTTTCCCATTGAAGGTGTGCCCAACGGTTTGTTTTCTCATCGAAGGTGCCCAATTGGTTGTTTTCTTCAATTAAGATTCCCAGCGACCTTGGCAATGAGCTATATTTCCCACAAAAGTTGTGCCAACAAACTTTGTTCTCACATAAGGCACCCAGCAACTATGCCAAAATTTTTTTTACCATCGAACCTGTGCCAAAGGACTTTTTCTCACTAAAGGTGCCTAGCAACCATGCCAAGGGGCTATTTTTCCCATTAAAGGTATGCCAATGGGTTGTTTACTCATCAAAGGTACCCAACGAGTTTGCCAATTGGTTGTTTTCTTCACCAAAGTTGCCCATCGATAGTGCTAATGGGTTATATTTCCCATCAAATATATGCCAACAGGCTATTTTCTTAATGAAGGTGCCCAACTAGCTGTTTTCTACACCAAAGTTGCACAGTGACTGTGATAACGGGCTATTTTTCCCACCTAACATATGCCAATGGGCATTTTTCATGACTATATGTGCCCAGCCACCATAACCATGGCCTATTCTTCATAGAAAACATAGGCCAACGGGTTATTTTCTCCACCGAAGATGCCTAGCAATCATGCCAATGAGGTCTTTTTCCTACCTAATGTGCCCCAACGGACTGTTCTCATACTGAAGGTGCCAAGAAACCATGCCAATGTGTCTTTTCTCCACTGAATGTATGTCATCAAGCTGTTTTTTCCAACATAGGTGCCCAGTAACCGTTCTAATGAGCAATTGTTCTTAATGAAGGTGTGCCAAAGGACTATTTTCTCACCAAAGATGCCGAGTGATTTTACCAATGGGCTATTTTCCTCACCAAAGGTACAGAGCTATCATACCAATGGGCTCCTATCGAACGCATGCCAATAGGTTGTTTTTTCTACTGAAGGTGCCCAATGATCATCTTAAGGGGCCATTTTTCCCACCGAACATCTTCTAATAGACTGCTTTCTCACCGAAGGTACCTAATGACCATGCCAATGTGCTTTTTTACCATCGAAGATATGCCAACTGACTTTTTCTCTCTAAAGGTGCCCGACTAGCATGTTAAGGGGCTATTCTTCCCACTAAAGTTGTGCCAACGGGCTGTTTTCTCATCAAAGGTGCCTAACGATTGTGCCAACTGGTTGTTTTCTTCAACGAAGGTACCTAATGAGCATGCCAATGCACTATTTTTCCCATTAAAGTTGTTCCAACGGGCTATTTTCTTACCAAATGAGCCAAATGATTATGCCAATAGATTATTTTCTCACCAAAGGTGCCCAATGATTATGTCAACTGGCTGTCAAATGATTATGCCAACAAGATATTTTTTCATCAAACCTGCCCAATGATTGTGCCAACTAGCCATCCTCTTAACTGCAGGTGCCCAGTTACCATGCCAATGTACTATTTTTCCTACTGAAGTTGTGCCAACGAGCTATTTTCTCACCAAAAGTGCCCAATGATTATGCCAATGGGTTCTTTTCTTTACCAAACGTGTCGAGCGACCGTGCCAATGGGTTCTTTTCTTTACCAAATGCACCCGACAACTGTGCCAATGGGCTATTTTTCCCCTGAATATGTGCAAATGAATTGTTTTCTCACCAAATGTGCCCAGCAATCATGCCAAATGCTTTTTTACCATTGAAACATAAGTGAACAGACTATTTTCTCACTGATGGTGCCTAGTGACCATACCAAGGAGCTATTTTTTCTACTGAAGTTGTGCGAACGGGCTATTTTCTTATTGAAGGTACCCAACTGGTTGTTTTCAACACCAAAGGTCACCAATGACCATGCCAATGTGCTTTTTTATCATCAAACATGTGCCAAAGGACTGTTTTCTTATTGAAGGTGCCCAACAACTATACCAAGGGGTTGTTTTTCTCACTTAAGGTGTGCCAATGGACTTTTTTATGCTGAAGGTGCCAAACAATTAGGCCAATTGGCTATTTTCTTCACTGAAGTTGCCCAATAACCATGTCAATGAGTTATTTTTCCACCAAACATATGCCAATGGGCTCTTTAATCCACCAAAGGTGCCCCGCAACTATGCCATTAGGCTATTTTTCCTACCAAACATCTACCAACGGAATTTTTTCTCACTGAAGCTCAATAATCATTCCAACTAGCTATTTTTCCCACCTAACGAGCTGACCGACCATGCATATAGGTTATTTTTCCCACTGAATGTGAGCTAAGGGATTGTTTTCTCTACCGAAAGTGCCCAACGACCATGTTAATGGACTATTTTCACATTGAATGTGTGCTGAGAAGTTGTTTTCTCAAAGAAGGTGTCTAGTGACCATGCTAACGTAATTTTTTTATGATTGAACGTGTGCCAACAGACTTTTTCTCACTTTAGGTACCTAGCGACCATACCAAAGGCCTATTTTTCCCATTGAAGGTGTGCCAATGGGGCTTTGTCTCATTGAAGGTGCCTAACAATTTTTCCAATGGGCCTTTTTCCCAATGACTGTGTGCCAATAGGTTGTTTTCTCCACCAAAGGTGCCCAACAACCATGCTAGTAGGCTATTTTTCCTATCGAATGTGTGTCAGTAGATTGTTTTCTCACTAAAGGTGCCCAATGACCATACCAATGTGCTTTTTTACCATCAAATGTATGCCAACAACCATGCAAAGGGGTTGTTTCCCCACTAAAAGTGTGTTAACAGGATTTTTTAATCATCAAAGGTGGCAAACGATTATGCCAATTGGTTGTTTTCTTCATCGAAGTTGCGTAATGACTGTGCCAATGGGCTATTTTTCTCACTGAACATGTGTTAACGTGTTGTTTTGTCCACCGAAGGTCACTGATGACCTTGTTAATAGGCCATTTTCCAACCAATTATTTGCCAACAGAGTGTTTTCTCATCAAAAGTGCCCAGTGACGATGCCAACATGGTTTTCTACCATCGAACATGTGCCAACAAAGTTTTTCTCATTGAAGGTACCCAATAACCATGCCAAAAGGTTATTTTATACACCGAACGTGTGCTAACAGACTATTTTGTCTAACGAAAGTGCCTAGCAACCATGCCAATGGGCTATTTTTCCCACTGAATGTGTGCCAATGGACTCTTTTCTCACCAAAGGTGCACACTGAGCATTCCAACTGGCTTTTTTTTCCCACCAATGGGGTGCCCATCAATTGTGTTAATAGGATGTTTTACCCACCCAAGGTGCCAAGTGACCATGTTGTCGTGCTATTTTTCCCACAAAAAGTGTGACAATGGCCTTCTTTTTCACTAAATGTATGCCAACTGGTTGTTTTTTCCAACGTAGGTGGTAAGCGATTGTACCAATGGACTATTTTTCCTATTGAAGTTGTACCAACAAGCTATTTTCTATACAAAGGTGCCTAATGATTATGTCAATGGGCTATTTTCTTTACCAAATGTGCCAAGCGACTATGCCAATGAGCTATACCTTGCACCGAACTTATGCTAACCGGCTATTTTCTCTATCGAAGGTGCCCAACAACCATGCCAATAGGCTATGTTTCCCACCAAAATGTGCCAATTGACTATTTTCTCACTGAATGTGCCTAGCGACCATGCCAAAGTGCTTTTTTACCATCGAACGTGTACCGACATATTGTTTTCTCATTGAAGGTGCCCAATAATCATGCCAAAGGGTTGTTCTTCCCATTGAAGTTGTGCCAATGGGCTGTTTCCTCACCGAAGGTGCCCAACTAGTTGTTTTTTACACCGAAGGTGCCTAGTAACATTGCCATTGTTTTTTTTATCGTCAAACAATTTCCAACGGACTATTTTCTCACCGAAGGTGCCTAGTGACCATGCCAAGGGGATGTTTTTCCCACTGAAGGTGTGTTAATGGACTTTTTTATCACCAAATGTGCCACACGATTATGCCAATTGACTGTTTTCTTTACCAAGATGCCTAGCGACCCTGCCAATGGGTTATTTTTCCCACCAAATGTATGCCAATAGACTATTTTGTCTACTAAAGGCACCTAAAGATTATCCAAATGGGCCATTTTTCCTACCACACATATGCCAACGAACACTTTTCTCGACAAAGGTACCCACTGACCATTCCAACTGGCTATTTTTCCCACTAAAAGGGTGCCAATAATGTGTTTTCTTACTGAAGGTGCCCATTGATTGTGTCAATAGGTTGTTTTACCCAACCAAGATGCCAATGGCTAATTTTACCATCGAATGTGTGCCAATAGGCTATTGTCTCTATCGAAGGTGTCCAAAAACCATAGCAATGAGCTATTTCTCCCACTAAATGTTTGCCAATGGAATGCTTTTCACCGAATATGCCCATCAAGCATGGCAAAGTGTTGTTTTACCATCGAACGTGTGCCAACGAACTATTTTCTCGCTGAAGGTGTGCAATGACTGTGCTAAAGAGTTATATTTCCCACGGAAGTTATGCTAAAAGGTTAATTTATCATCGAAGGTGCATAACTAATTGTTTTCTACACCGAAAGTGCCCAGCAACCATTCTAATGGGCTATTTTTCCCACCAAAAATGTGTCAAAGGACTATTTTCTCACCCAAAGAGCCCAGTGACAATGACAAAGTGCTTTTTTACCATCGAACCTCTGAAAACGGACTATTTTGTTAATAATGGTGTCCAGTAACCACATTAAAGGGATGTTTTTCCTAATGAAGGTGCACAAATGGTTTGTTTTCTCTATGAAGGTACCCAATAATTGTGCCAACTGGCTGTGTTTCCTTACTAAAGGTGCATAGAACATGTGCCAATGTGCTATTTTTCCACAAAATGTGTGCCAACGGGCTATTTTCACCACTGAAGGTGCCCAGCCACGAAGTCAATGAGTTATTCTTCCCACTAAACATATGCCAGCGGGATGCTCTCTCTACTGAAGATGTTTAGTGACCATGCCAATGGGGTATTTTCCCACTAAACGTGTGCCAATGTGCTTTTTCTTTATTGAACATATATAGATGGGTTGTTTTCTCACCAAAGGTGTCCAACTAGCTGTTTTCTACACCGTAGGTTCCTAGCAATTATGCCAATGAGTTATTTTTCCCATCAAATATGTGCCAATAAACTATTTTCTCACCTAAAGTGCCTAGCTATTATGCCAAAGGGCTTTTTTTACCATCAAACCTCTACAAATGAACTGTTTTCTTGATAAAGTTTCCCAGTGACCTTGCTAAGGGACTATTTTTCCCACTGAAGGAGTGTCAACGGGTTGTTTTCTCTTCGAAGGTGCCCAACGATTATGCCAATTGGATATTTTCTACAACGAAGTTACCCAGCGACTGTGCTAATGGCCATATTTCCCACCGAATGTGTGCCAACTGGCTATTTTTATTACGTAAGGTGCCCAACCATCATATCAATGGGCTATTTTTCCCATCATATGTGTGCAATAGGTTGTTTTCTCACGGAAGGTGCCCAACCACGTTGCCAACATGCTTTTTTACCATCAGACATGTGCCAACGGACTGTTTTCTCATTAAAGGTGTAAGGCCCCAAATTGTACCCTAGCTGGAATGTTTCATTGAACATGTATTGTGTACGTCTTAAATTATGGTTTAATGAATCATATATAGAGAATGGGAATTTATTGTCTTTATTGGAGACTTAAGGTAATAATGTTGGGCCCAAGTCTCGGCATATATTTCATGGATATATTACGCAAGGTTTGGGTAAAGATTAAGTGAAAAGAAGGCTTGTAAGTACTTAAAAAACCCATGTTTAGATTAATTTTAGCAAGTTCAAATCGTGCACATGCACTCCTATTTGATATTCAATCTTGTAAGTATCATATCTTTTGATTCCAGTGCCTAAAAATTTAAACTTTATACCATTAGAAAGTTAAGTGAATAAGCTACAACTTTTCTGAAGACAACTTTGTCAAATTCGGCCTAAATTAATACAGTTTATTGATAGTTTATACGTGGACTAATTACTTGGTGACAAATGGCAACATGTTTTGTGGATGTGTGGCAACTCTTAAATGGGACAAGTGTAGAACATGCAAGAAGACACATGTTGTTACAATTTGTTGACGCCTAACATTGGAGGAGATAAGTTTCTGCTCGAGTTTCTGGTTGGCTTATTCATCACCATTTTTGTTCTCTCACCATCGAACTCTCTCTCTCACTGACTCCTCCTAGAAATATTTGCATGCTTTTTGGATCATCATCTTCACTTAACGTCTTTACATGCTATTGTATCAAGGAAGTCAGATTCTACTATTCCCTATGTTGCTGTCCTCTTGGTCATGTTAATCTTGGAGTTATGATATTTGCTTGAAAGGCTAGGGTGGCTTGCTCATTGAAGTAGGAATGGGAATACTAATCTTGATTGCATGTTATGTTATGAATTATTTGACAGTTGATTGGATAGAATATGTATAGATTTGTTGATGAGTTGAGGTCTGGACATGAAATTGATGAGTACTTAAGACATGAATAATGTGGAATTGTGGTGAAAAGGATGAATGTTGGAGTAAGGGTGTTGAAGGTGTAAAATGTGAATGAATTGTACTAGTTTCATTGAACAAATTTCACTAAATAGTCATCGATATTTAGCCTATAACTTGACCTGTAGATATCCAAATGGAGTGACTTTCATTATGGATTAAAATATACACATATTCCTAGAACTTTGATGAAGGAATGGAATTTTGGTTATGTCCCGAAGGATGATGAAATTTGGCCTAAAGTTAAATTTAGGATTCTGTTATTGTTTGAGAATAGTCTGCAGTATTTTGGGTATAACTTGTAGAATACTAAACCAAAATGCAGGATTTTGATGTCATTAGAAACTTAATACATAGAGGAACTTTATTTTGGAACATATTTTCTAGAAACCTCTTTTTATATGTCAAAATAGCTATACAAATCTGACCCGAAACCTATCCTAAGAAATTTGAACTAATTTTGGTTATGTAATTGTTGCCATATATATGATTAGGACTTTAATGATGGTTTTATTAGACTTAAGTGAGATTAATAATGAACCTAGGTGATGTTAGATCAATGGAGTAAAAGGTGTTGAGTTTTGCTTTATAAATGTAGTTGATAATATAAAAGATATATGGTTTACTAATGATAAGCGTAATGTTGAATTACTTGGTGTGATGATGAATGAATGAGCTCTTAAGGCCTATGTGTTATGAATTAGATATGAATGATTGTCAATTGGGAATTTTTGCCATAATATTATGACAATACTGGACCATTAGTTGTTTGAGGAGTTTTACAGTTAGGATTGTATTGGAAGTGTTTGCTAATTGTGTGCATATGCATAATATTTGATGACTCAACATTTCTATTGATGCAAAATTACACATGTTTGTATTTATGAGGTTTGCATAAAAGTTCTAAAATCTGAAATAGACTGTTTTAGAAGTTGTCAAGTTTTAGTTGTGGGTAAATAGGTATGCCTAGAAGGGTCTGCAGCTGCTCTTGGACACATTTAAGGTGTCAACACTTTGGTGTCTCCTGATTATGACACTTCGGTGTTTTAGACATAAGTCTCTCCTAATATTGACGCTTTGTTGTCTCCTGATAAAGACACTTCGGTGTTGAGAGATAAGTCTCTCCTGTTTTGTGATATCGCTAGGTATCTCCTGTGTTTGTCTCGTTACCCACTTCTATAAAAAGGATTAGTAAGTTAATTTGTTTTTTACTCTGTTACATGTACAATTTGGTTATAATTAAAAGTGTTCTGAAATAATTAAGTTTTATTTTGACTTATTTAGATACGATTTTGGCACAAACAAGCTCTCTTATGATATCATGATTTTTTTTTATAACTATAAGATTTGCTTGAAGCCAATATATCTTGTTTTGGCATATTCTGTTCTGAGATACTTATTGCTTGGAATGCACTTTTAAATGTGATCTACTTTATATATATCATTATCATATGAATGTTACGAAGTTACCATTATGTATCTTTTTTAGTTTTCCTCACTAAGCTATATGCTTAGCACGATGGATTTGCCCCGTGTAGGTTTAGATAGAACGGTTTAAAGACTAGGACAAGGACAACTGCAGTGGTCAAAGAAGATTGAGTTTTGTTTTCACAAAATGTATATTTGAGTTTGTTTTTGAATTGTTTCTGATAATTGAAACAGTTTGAATGTGCTGAAATGTTTGTAATAGCTATAATACATGATAGATTGGGTTTTAAGACATGCTTGTGATAAGTTCAATGTATATAATGTATTTTGTTTGTAATCCAACTTGTAATGCAATACAATGTATGTTTGCCCGAATTAGTTTTTAAGGAAGATTTCAAATGCTTTGGTTTGTTTGTACTGTTTTATGTGGCATCCTTATATTCTTCTAGGGGGGTATGTGTGTGTTACATCTTTTGGTATTAGAGCATGGTTTAGGCGATTCTGGTTTAACCAGCGCTTAACTACTACTTATACTTAAGGGTAAAAGTTGTGTTTTGGCCTAATGCGATTTGTCCCATGTTTTTGGTTTTAAAATTGAAGATGGAAAGATTTTATGAAGCTGTTGATGAGGTTGTGGAGAGTAATAATCCAGTACGAGCTCATCCATCAATATCATGGCCCTTTGTGGTCAATCGAGGAGAAGCTGAGGTGCCACCTCCTCCTCTAGCTTAGGGAGAGGCTTTAGTTAAGTTGTCTCAGGATATGACGAGATTACTGTTTCGTATGACTACACTTAAGGCTCTGATTAATTAGTTGTAGAAGTATAGAGCCAAGGAATTTATTGGGACATCTTTGGAGGAATATGAAAATGCTAAATTTTGGATAGAGAAAGTGAAGAGGATATTAGTTGTCCATAAAATTAGATGGTGCACTGTGCTATCTCTCTTCTTCAGGGAGTAGCCTATGAGTGATGGAAGTTCGTTTTAAGAAATCCTTAGCTACCGGTGCCTCTGACTTGGGATTTATTTACCCAAGAGTTTAAAGCTAAGTATGTTACGGAGGCATACAGAAAGGAGAAGGGCAAACAATTTCTGAATCTGAGATAGAGGAACTTGTCGATTGCTAAGTACGACTAGGAATTCAATTGACTTAGTAAGTATGCCCCTAAACCGGTACTTACTGAGGAGTTCTGATGTCATCTGTTCGAGGATGGTTTGAATGATTCCATCAAGGAGCATCTGGCGACATTTACCCTTTTGCAACAATTAATTTCCATCAGTTGGTGCAAGATGCTATGAAAATAGAAAAGCAGGAGATAGTTAAGAGAGAAAGAAGTCAACAAAGGGGCTTTGCTAGAGGAGGTTAGTCCTCGGGCAAGTAAAGTCGAGAAGGTGGTTCCTCTGCACCAGAATATACTTAGAGATCTGTGGCTCGGGGAAGGCGACAAACTTTTCCCTCATCAACTGCTACTGGTAGGGGTTCCTTTGATGGACGAAGTTCTGGTGCCCCAGAGTGTCCTCTTTGCTCTATACATCATTGGGGTATTTGTTGGAGGGTTATGGGTGCATGTTTCCAATGTGGCAGCACTAAGCATTTGATTGTTAATTGCTCTCTAAGATAGTCTCAGACATCGCAAGCTAGTAGGGAGGTCTCTCATACACCTGCTGGAAACAGAGGGTGAGGTAAAGGTCATGTAGGATGTAGTCAAATCAGACCTAATCTGAGTACTCATTCAAAAATTATTGATCGACCTAATGTGCCTTATGCTCCAGCTGCAGCTTATTCTTTGAAAGCTCGCAAGGATCAGGTTGCACCTAAAGTCATTGTGGGTACTATTTCTCTCTTTAACTCTAAAATGTATGCTTTGATTGATCCTGAATCTACTCATTCTTATATCTATGCTAGAGGAATTTCGAATAAAGTGATGCCTGCAGATCAGTTAGAGTATAATATTCATATAACCAGTCCTTTAGGTAGTAGTGTGATTGTTAATCAGGTCTATAGAAACTGTCCTGTTACGATCCAAGTAAATGAGTATGTTTCAGATTTAATTAAATTGCCTTTTCATGAATTTGATTTGATTTTGGGTATAGATTGGTTGTCCAAGAATTAGGCAGTGGTTGATTGTAATGTTAAGGCATTTATGCTTAAGAAGCCTAATCAGCCTGAAATAGTATTGCATGGCATCCACACTAGATGTTTGACTAATATGGTATCTGTTATGCAAGCCTGAAAGCTCCTCAGGAAGGGATGTGAAGCTTATTTATATTTTATGTTTGACTCTAAAAAGGAGGTTGGTAAATTGTAAGAGATTCCAGTAGTGAGTGAATTTCCAGATATGTTTCCTGAAGAGTTACCTGGACTCCCTCTTGCAAGGGAAGCAGAGTTATCAATCGAAGTTGTGCCTAGCACTGCTCCTACATCTAGAGCACCGTATAGAATATCTCCTACTAAATTGAAGTAGTTGAAAGTGCAATTACAAGAGCTACTGGATAATGGGTTCATTTAACCTAGTGTGTCACCATGGGGAGCACCAATCTTATTTGTTAAGAAGAAGGATGGTACACTACGGATGTGCATCGATTACAGGAAATTGAATAGAGTCATAGTGAAGAACAAGTATCCATTGCCAAGGATTGAAGATCTGTTTGATCAATTAAAAGATGCAGGAGTGTTTTCAAAGATAGATCTGCGATTGGGGTACTATTAGCTTTGGGTAAAGACTGTAGATGTACCGAAGACTGCATTCAGGACCTGTTATGGACATTATGAATTCTTAGTAATGCCATTTGGGTTAACTAATGCTCCAGATGCATTCATGGATCTGATGAATAGAGTATTCAAGTCTTATTTAGACCAGTTTGTTGTGGTGTTTATAGATGATATCCTGTTCTATTCTAAAAATGAACATGACCATACTGAGAATCTCCGAATTGTGTTATAGACCCCACGGGAAAAACAGCTGCATGCTAAGTTAAGCAAGTGTGATTTTTGGATTTAAGAGTATCTTTTCTAAGACATGTTGTCTCTTCTTAAGGGATTAGAGTTGATCCTAGTAAGATAGAAGAAATTGTTAACTGGAAGCCACAACGGAATGTAACAAAAGTGAGAATTTTTCTAGGTTTGACTGGTTATTGTCGTCAATTTGTGAAGGGGTTCTCAGTGATAGCATCCCCTTTAACTAAACTGTTACGGAAAGGAGTAAAGTATGAATGGTCTGAAAGATGTTAGAATAGTTTTGAACAACTAAAACGTATGCTTAATGAAGCTCCTATATTAGTTCAACCTATTTCTGGTAAGGAGTATGTTTTGTTTAGTGATGCATCTAGAAATAGTTTGGGTTGTGTTTTTATATAGGATGGAAAGGTAGTTGCTTATGCCTCTAGGAAACTAAAATCACACAAACAGAATTACCCTACATGTGATCTAGAGCTTGCAGTAGGAGTGTTTGCCTTGAAAATTTGACGGCACTACTTGTATGGTGAAAGGTGTAGAATTTTCACAAATTATAAAAGTCTGAAGTATTTGCTTACCCAAAAAGAACTCAATATGAGACAACGACCTTGGTTGGAACTGTTTAAAATCTATGATTGTATTATGGATTACCATCTGGGCAAGGCTAATGTCGTGGCTGATTCCTTGAGTCAGAAGACCATTACAACATTATCAACGAAGCAGAGTGAATGGGAACTTGTATCTAATGGAGCTTTAATAACTATGTTGAAAGCAAGGCCTATTTTGAGATAAGAGATTTGTGATGCTCAGAGAGCTGATGATAAGTTACAACAACTTATCTGGCTACTCAGGATGGTAAACAACTTGATGTTTCTATTAAAGGAGATGGTGAATTGTATTATAAAGATCGGTTATCTGTGTCAGCTAATGATGAACAGAAGAAAAAGCTATTATTTAAGGCTCATAATACAATCTTTACTATGCTTCCTGGTGGAAACAAGATGTATCAAGATCTGAAGCAGCATTAATGGTGGTCAGGTATGAAACATGATGTTGTGGATTATGTATCTAAATGTTTGACATGTCGGCAAGTTAAAACTAAACACTAAGTTCCATCTGGTTTGTTACATCTTATTTCTATTCCTCAATGGAAATGGGATAACATTACAATGGATTGTATAACGGGACTTCCTTTTACCCAGAGGAAGCATGATGCTATATGGGTGACTGTTGATAAGTTTACCATGTCTACTCATTTTCTGCCTGTTCATCCTGATTATTCATTGGATATGCTTGCAAACCTATATATGAATAAAATAATGAGGTTGCACGAGGTGGCACTATCTATTATTTCTGATCGTGATCCTCGATTTACTTTGAGATTCTGGAAAAGTTTGCAAAAGGCTTTGGGTACTCAAGTTAAGTTCATTACTGCTTTCCATCCCCAGGTAGATGGACAATCTAAACGGATTATTCAGATATTGGAAGATACACTTCATAATTGTGTGTTAGAATTCTCAGGAAGTTAGGATAACTAACTTTCTCTGATGGAGTTTGCTTATAATAATAGTTATCAGACTAGCATTGACATGGTGCCTTATGAAGAGTTGTATAGTAGAAGGTATAGAACTCCTACATGTTAGACTGAACTGAGTGAAAACAAGATGATCGAGCCTGATATTGTGAAGGATAAGAGATATTGAGTATCAGGTAGGTAAGAAGGCATTTTTGAAAGTATCGCCTTGGAAACACATACTTCTATTTAGGAAGAAAAGAAAGCTCAGTCCACGTTATATTGGTCCTCATAAGATTTTAAAGAGAGTCGGACCAGTAGCTTATCAATTAGCTATTCTTAGAGAATTGGCCAAATTACATAATGTGTTTCATGTTTCTATGTTAAGAAGATATCGGTCTCATAACACACATAAGATTCCTATACAAGAAATTCAAGTACAACTGGATTTGTCTTATGAAGAGGGTCTGTTTCTATATTAGCCAGAGAAGTTAGACAACTTAGGAACAAATAAATACCGTTGGTGAAAGTACTCTGGCAACATCATGGACTTGAGGAAGCAACATGGGAACTAGAAGAGACCATGAGGGCTCAGTATCCTCAACTATTTTGATCAGGGATGAATTTTGAAGAAGAAATTCTTTTAAGAGGGAGAAAATTGTAAGGCCCCAAATTGTACCCTAGTTGGAATGTTTCATTGAACATGTATTGCATATGTCTTAAATTATGGTTTAATGAATCATACTTAGAGAAATGGAATTTATTATCTTCATTAGAGACGTAAGGTATTAATGTTAGCCCTAGGTCTTGGAGTATATTTCAGGATATATTACACAAGTTTTGGGTAAAGATTAAGTGAAAAGAAGACTTGTAAACTTAAAAAACCTATGCTTATATTGATTTTAGCAAGTTCAAATCGTGCACATGCACCCCTGTGTGACACTCAAACTTGTAAGTGTCATATCTTTTGATTCCGATGTCAAAAAATTTCAAACATTATACCATTAGAAAGCTAAATGGATAAGCTACAACTTTTAGGCAGAAAATTTGTTCAAATTCAGCTTAATCAATACAATTTATTGATGGTTTATACGTGGACTAATTGCTTGGTGACAAATGGCAACTGTTGTGTGGATGTGTGGCAGCTCTTAATTGGGACAAGTGTAGAACATGCAAGAAGACACATATTGTTACAATTTGTTGACACATAGCATTGGCGGAGATGAGTTTCTGCTCGAGTTTTTGGTTGGCTTATTCCTCACCATTTTTGTTCTCTCACCACCGAACTCTCTCTCTCACTCATACCTCCCGGAACGTTTTGTATACTTTCTGGATCATCATCTTCACTTGACGTCTTTACATGCTACTGTATCAAGGAAGTTAGATTCTATAATTCTCTATATTGTTATCCTCTTGGTCATCTTAATCTTGGAGTTGTGATATTTGCTTGAAAGGCTAGAGTGGCTTGGTCATTGAAATAGGAAATTATGTTAAAGAAGGTATGGGAATACTAACCTTGATTGCATGTTATCTTATGAATTATTTGATGCTTCATTGGATAGAATATGTATGGATTTGTTGATGAGTTGAGGTCTGCACATGAAATTGATATGTTCTTGAGACATGAATAATGTGGAATTGTGGTGAAAAGGATGAATGTTGGAGTAATGGTGTTGAAGGTGTAAAATATGAATGAATTGTACTAGTTTCACAGAACGAATTTCACTGAATAGTTATCAATATTTAGGCTATAACTTGACCTGTAGATATCCAAATGGAGTGGTTTGCATTGTAGATTAAACTACAAACATATTCCTACAATTTGATCGCGGAATGAAATTTTCTCCTATCCCTAAGGATGATGAAATTTGGCCTAAATTTGAATTTAGGATTCTGTTATTATAACATCCCGTTTCCATATCACGGGTCGGACCAGGGAAACGGGTACACGAGAGATTAATCAGAGAAATTAGGAAAACACATCTCATGCTCATGCATTTGTGAACAGTGATATGTGCACATGAAAAATGTCTGT
>JAOTAY010000001.1:24563733-24596514 GCA_025629805.1 Erythroxylum baracoense
ATAATATATTATTAACAAGTCATAATGTTAATACATGAATCACAAATATCCATTGGCCTAGGGCACACTACTAACATAAAGGTGCATACAAACCCTACCAACAAGCTGTTTTCCCACTGAAGTTGCATAGTGACCTTACCAATAAGTAATCTTTTTTTCCACCAAAGGTGTCTAACATCTATGCCAATGTGTTGTTTTTCCCATCGAAGATGTTTAACGACCGTGCCAATAGGCTATTTTGCCCACCAAACATATGTCAATGAGCTATGTTTCCCACCAAAGGTGCCTAGCGACTGAGCCAATGGGCTGTTTCACTTACCAAAGGTGTGCCAACGGGATGTTTTTCCCACTGAAGGTGCCAAACATGTTGTTTTCCCACCGAAGGTCTATCAACAGGCTATTTTTCCCATCAAAGATGCCCAATGGGCTATTTTACCCCTAGAAGGTGCACCAGCGGGCAGTTTTTGCCACAAAAGGTGCCCAAATGGGCTATTTTGTCCACCGAAGGTGGGCCATCGGGCTTTTTTTCACACCGAAGGTGTCCATCGGGCTTCTTTCTCTCGCGAAGGTGCCTAGCGAACCTACCAACGGATTGTTTTGCCTACCAAATGTTTGCCAACGGGCTATTTTCCCATTGAAGGAGCCTAATGAACGTCTCAACATGTTGTTTTTACCACAAAAGGTACGCCAACGGGTTGTGTCTCCCACCGAGGGTGTGTAGTGACTGTGTCAACGGTCTATTTTACCCATTGAAGGTGCACTAACGGGATGTGTTTCCTATCAAAGGTGCCCAATGAGCTATTTTTACAACCGAAGGTGCCTAGCGACTATGCCAAGGAGCTGTTTTGCCCATCGAAGCTGTGCCAAGGGTAGTTTTTCCCACTAAAGGTGCTTAGTGAGTGTGTCAACAGGCTGTTTTTCTAGCTGAAGTTGCCCAAGGGGTTGTTTTATCCATTAAAGTTTTGCCAATGGGTAGTTTTTCCCACCGAATGTGTTCAACGGGTTATTTTCCCAGTAAAGGTCCCTAGTGACCCGACCACCAGGAAGTTTTACACACCGAAGGTGTGCCAACTGGGTGTTTTTACCCATCGAAGATGCCTAGCGACATGCCAAGGGGCTGTTTAGCCACCGAAGTTATACCAAGGGTCTATTTCTCCCATCGAGGGTGACTAGCGAATGTGCCAATAGGCTATTTTTCCCAATGAAGGTACCCAAGGGGCTATTTTGTCCACTGAAGTTTTTCCAACGGGCTATTTTTCATACCAAAAGTACAAAACGGGCTATTTTCCTAGCAAAGGTATGACAACTAGCTATTTTCCCCATGGAAGGTGCCTACCGACTACGCCAACGGGTTGTTCTACCCATTGAAGGTGCGCCAATGGGCTATTTTTTCCATCAAAGGTGACTAACGGACTATTTTTCCCACCAAAGGTGCCTAGCGATCGTGCCAACGGCTGTTTTGCTCATAGATTGTATGCCAACAAGCTATTTTGCCTTCCAAAGTGCCCAACGTGTTGTTTTCCCACCAAAGGTGCCTAACGATCATGGCAACGGGCTATTTTTCTCGCCAAAGGTGTGCCAACGGGCTGTTTTGCCTACAGGTGTGCCAAAAGATTGTTTTTCCCACCCAAGAAGCCCAACGGGTTGTTTTCCTAGCAACCGTGCTAACGGGCTATTTTTTCAACTAAAGGGGCCTAGCGATTGTCCCAACAAGATCTTTAAAGCATAGAATGTGTACCAATGGGATGTTTAGCCTCCTAAAGGTGCCTAACGACCCTCCCACGGGCTGATGGGCTATTTTCCCCATAGAAGGTGCATGGCCACGATGCCAACTGGCTTTTTTGCCCACCAAATATGAGCCAACAGGCTATTTTTCCCACTGAAGGAGCCTAGCAAATGTGTCAATGGACTCTTTTGCCTAGCAAATGAGTGCCAATGGGCTCTTTTGCCTACAAAAGGTGCTCTAGCAGACTATTTTTCCCACAGAAGGTGCCCAGCGGCCTTTTTCCCACTGAAGGTACCTAGCGAATGCGTCAACGGGCTTTTTTTTCCATTAAAGGTGCCTAGCGACTATTCCAACGGGCTCTTTTGCCCACATAATGTGTGCCCAACAAGTTGTTTTCCCTACCGAAGGTGCTTAGTGACCCCCCAATGAGCTGATGGGTTATTTTTCCCATTAAAGGTGCATAGCCACCCTGCCAACTAGGTTTTTTTCCAACCAAATGTGTGTCAACGGGCTATTTTCCCACTGAATGTGCTTCGCGAGCATCTCAATATGCTATTTTTCCCATCGAAGGTGTGCCAATGGGCTATTTTTCTGACTAAAGGTGCCTAACAATCGTGACAATGAGCTGTTTTGTCCATCGAATGTGTGCCAATAGGTTGTGTTTCCCACTGAAGGTGCCCAACGGGCTGTTTATCCCCCTGAAGGTGCCTAGCAATCATTCCAAGGGGCTGTTTTGCCCACCGAAGTTGTGCCAAGGGGTTGTTTTTCCGTCGAACATACCTAGCGAATGTGTCAACGGGTTGTTTTCCCATCGAAGGTGCCCAAAGGGGTGTTTTGTCCACTGAAGTTTTGCCAACGGGTTGTTTTTCCCACCAAATGTGCCCAATGAGCTATTTTCCCACCGAAGGTGTCTAGCGACCCTACCACTGGGTTGTTTTGCACATTGAAAGTATGCCAAGGGCTATTTTCCCCACCGAAGGTGCCTAGCAACCCTGCCAATGAGCAGTTTTGCCAATCGAAGGTGTGCCAACGGGCTGTTTTGCCTACTGAAGGTGCGGCAATGGTATGTTTTTCCAACTGAAGATGGCTAAGGGATTGTTTTTCCCACCAAAGGTGCCTAACGACCCTGCCAACGGGTTGTTTTGCTCATCAAATGTAAGCCAACGAGCTTCTTTGCCCACCAAAAGTGCGCCAATGGGTTGTTTTTCCTACAGAAGGTGCCTAGCGACCTTGCCAATGGGCTGTTTTACCCACTGAAGGTGCCTCTAAACCCTACCAATGAGTTGTTTTCCTAGTAAAGGTGCCTCGGGACCCCTGCCAATGTGATTTTTTTGCACCAAAGGTGTCTAGCAACTATTCAAACGTGTTGTTTTTCCCACCGAAGGTGTCTAACGACCATGCCAATGGGCTATTTTGCCCATCGAATGCGTACCAATGAGCTGTGTTTCCCACCGAAGGTGCCTAGCGATTGTGCCAACGCACTGTTTCACCTACCAAAGATGTGCTAACGGACTGTTTTTCCCACCAAAGGTGCCAAACTTGCTGTTTTCTATCGAAGCTGCCTAGTGACTGTGTCAACGGGCTATTTTACCCCATAAAAGGTGTTCCAACAGGTTGTTTTGCCTTTCGAACATTTCCCAACGTGCTATGTCTCCCACCGAAGGTGCCCAATGAACTATTTTTCCCACTTATGGTGCCTGGCTATTGTTCCAACTTGCTGTTTTTCACACCAAAGATGCTTGTCGATTGTGCCAACGGGTTATTTTTCCTACCTAAGATGTGCCAACTGGCTATTTTGCCTATTGAAGGTGTGCCAACAGGCTTTTTTTCCCATCAATGGTGCCCAACGAGTTGCTTTCCCATTGAAAGTGCCTAGTGACCGTTCCAACTGGTTGTTTTTCCCACCAAAGGTGCCTAACGATCGTGCCAACGGGCTATTTTGCCCACCGAATGTGTGCCAATGGGCTGTTGTACTAATTGAAGGTGTGCAAAAGAGCCATTTTTGCCACCAATGGTGCCCAAAGGAATGTTTTTCCCACCAAAGGTGCCTAATGACCGTGCCAACGGGTTATTTTACCAGTCCTGCCAATAGGATATTTTACTAAAGAGCTATTTTGCTCAGTGAATGTTCCTAATGACCCTACGAACATGTTGTTTTTTCCATCGAAGGTGCTTAGCGAAGGTGCCAACAGGCTATTTTGCCCAAAGAAGGCGCCTAGTGACCGTGCCAATGAGCCATTTTTCCCATCGAAGTACTACCAATAGACTATTTTCCCATCAAAGGTCTACCAATGGGTTGTTTTGCCCACTGAAGGTGCCCAAAGGGTTGTTTTTCCATTGAAGGTGCCAAGTGAATGCGCCAACAGGTTGTTTTTCCCACCGAAGATGCCCAACGAGCTGTTTTGTCCATCAAAGGTGTGCAAACATGTTGTTTTTCCTACAGAAGTGCCCAACGTGCTAATTTCCCATTGAGGGTGCCTACTGACCCTGCCAACAAGCTATTTTGTAGATGAAAGGAGTGCCAACGGGCTATTTTTCCCACCAAATGTGCTTAGCGACCTTGCCAACAGGATATTTTGCTCACTGAATGTCAGCCAATGGGCTATTTTGCCCACCGAATGAGCCTAACGACCTTGCCAAAGGGTTGTTTTTCCTTCCAAAGGATAACCAATAGATTGTTTTTCCCACCAAAGGTCTACCAACAGGTTGTTTTACCCATCGAATGTGCCCAATTGGCTATTTTTCCTATATAAGTTATACCAACGAGCCATTTTTCCCACTGAAGGTGCCTAGCAAATGTGCCAGCAGGCTGTTTTTGCCACAAAAGGTGTCCAATGGGCTGTTTTGTCCACCTAAGGAGTGCCATCGAGCAGTTTATCACACTGAAGGTGTCCAAAGGGTTGTTTTCTCCACCGAAGGTGCCCAGCGACCCAGTCAATAGACCGACGGGCTATTTTTTCCAAGGAAGGTGCATAACGACCCTCCAATAAGTTGTTTTGCCCATCAAATGTGTGCTAACGGGCTATTTTCCCCATTGGAGGTGCCTAGCAAGTGTCTCAACATGTTGTCTTTCCCACCAAAGGTAGCTAGTGTCCGTGCCAATAGTCTATTTTACCTACTGAAGTTGTGCCAACAGGTTATGTTTGCTAATAATGAACCCTAGGCTAATGGTCATATGTGACTTTTGTACTGACATTCTAACTTAGTATTTATATATTATGAGGTATTCTTTTATATATACATTTTTTTTTATTTAATGTGATTTACATTCCATGAATAGTATAACACTTATGTCATCAAGTATATGACTTGATAGTAAAACCATAAGCATTATAATACTATTCTAAATTGTCCCTAGTTGATCATTATTAGTGGAACAATAATGGATTAAGGCTCGTATGTGTTCTGATTGATGATCACATTTTACTGATTATGGATATGAGTTATCAAATCAGATATATAGATAAATGTTAGAGAACATATATTAGACTGACCCACAGAGAGAACACTATGTGATTTCTTGTCAATACTGATTCTTAATATGGTTTGACTTTAATCCTTTGACCTGAAGTCATCATGGTTCCCTACATGAGGAATTTAGTGTTTTGACATTAGACTAAGTTGTCTTTAACCGAATAACAAGTAGTCTTATATTGGACATTAAATGAATCATGAGAAGGGATGTGACTGACGTAGATGGGATTTCCAACTCTCTTAAATGAGAGAGATATCATTTGAGCCTCTTGACAAGTTTGACTGAAGAAATGCATGGCCGTGGTTAAATGAATTGATGAGGAGACATCAATGTAAATTGTTATAGTTAATCAAATTAGGAATCAAGAAATTATGATTAATCAAAGGTTGGCATGTACCATGCCTTACGATTAATCTTGATATCATGTTACAAAGGGATTGAGTTTGTAACCATGGTTACATGTTAAATCGGATTACTGATCCTCATTTAATTTCAGTTGTCATAATGTCTTGCTAGAGGCCGCTTATGACTTATAGGTCTTGAAGTGTGATCAAGCCCATTGCTAACATCAAATGAGCCTACAGGGTCACACATAAAGAGTGATGTGATTTGGTCTTATTCTCTTAGGCCTAATTTATTAGGCACTGAATAAATATATGTGGATATATTTATTGGGTTAGATTGAATTAAGTTATTGGGCTTTTATTATATGAGATATAATATGGGCTGAAACTTATTGGGTTTTTATAATCCTAATGGGTTTAGGATTATGATATTCTTATTCCTAATAGGAATAGGGATTAAGGTTTCTCTATAAATAGAGAACTTATGTCTCATTAGAAGGCACATGAAAAACCCTAGCCACTTAGACCTAGTCGTTCGTTCTTCTTCTGAGAGAAAAAAATTGTGCAGTGTTCTAAAGTGTTTTAGAATGTGCTAGAACACATTAGCCACTGCCCAGATCATTCAACCTCGTGTGGATACCAAACGCGAGTAATAGAATCATCATATCTAAAAAGAATCCTAATCTGTGCGCACAAGAGCTAATTTTGGTTACACTTCATGTTGTGTTGTATTCGATTAATCAAAGCATAAGACACGCTGTGTGTTGTGAATTCCCAGGCCATAGGCAATCCAATAATTTTGCCTACCAAAGGTGTGCAAACGGGCTATTTTTCCTACCGAAGGTGCCCAATGGATTGTTTTTCCCACCGAAGGTGCCTAGCAATCGTGCCAAATGGCTATTTTTCCCACCGAAGGTGCCTAATGAACGTTCTAAATGGCTATTTTGCCCACCAAAGGTGTTCTAACGGGTGCCTATTGAAGGTGTACCAACAGGCTTATTTCCCACTAAAGATGCCCTATGGACTGTTTTGCCCACTGAAGGTGCCTAACTATCGTGCCAATTGGCTATTTACCCTACTGAAGGTGTTCCAATAGGCTGTTTCACCTATCAACGGTGTGCCAATGAGTTGTGTTTCCCACCATAGGTTCCCAACGAGTTGTTTTTCCAACAATAAGTGCCTAGCGACTTTAGCAACAGACTGTTTTGCCCATCGAACGTGCCTGGCGAAGATGCCAATAGGCTATTTTACCCATCAAAGGTGTGACAACAAGCTATTTTTCCCACCATAGGTGCCCAATGAACTGTTTTGCCCACCGATGGAGCCTAACTATTGTGTCAACGGGTGTATTTAACCCACCAAAAGTGTGCCAATGGGTGGTTTTTTCCACCAGAGGAGCTTGATGATCGTGCCGACTGGTTGTTTTGCTAACCAAAGCTATGGAACCGAGCCGTTTTGCCCACCAAGGGTGTGCCAACAGGCTATTTTTGCTCCGAAGGTGCCTAGCGACCCTGCCAATGGGCTATTTTGCCCACCAAAGGTGCCTAGTGACTGTGTCAATGGATTATTTTGCCCTCCGAAGCTGTGACAACGGGCTATTTTTCCTATCAAAGGTGTGCCAATAGGTTATTTTTTACACTGAAGTTGCCTAGCGACTGTGCCAACGTGCTATTTCTCCCACTGAACATGTGCCAAAAGGCTGTGTTTTCCACCGAAGGTGCCCAACAGGTAGTTTTTTCCCTCTCAAGGTGCCTAGTGACCTTGTCAACGAGTTGTTTTGCCCACCAAAGGTGTGCCAATGGGCTACTTTGCCTACCAAAGGTGCCAACGGGCTGTTTTTCCCATCGAAAGTGCCCAACAGACTATTTTGCCCACCGAAGATGCCTAGCAACTATGCCAATAGACTATATCGCCTATGGAAGGTGTGTCAATGGGCTGTTTTCCCACCAAAGGTTCCTATCAAACATGCCAATGGGCTATTTTGCCCATCAAAAGTGCCTACTGACCGTATCAACGGCTTGTTTTACCCACTGAAGGTTTGCCAACGGGTTGTTTTGCCTACTAAAGGTGTGTCAATGGGCTATATTTTTCTCACCGAAGGTGCCCAACGGACTGTTTTTCCTACCAAAGATGCCTAGCAAACATGCCAACGGGCTACGTTGCCCACTGAAGTTGCCTAATGGTCATACCATTGGGCTGTTTAGCCCACCAAAGGTGTGCCAGCGGGTTGTATTACTTACCAAAAGTGTGCCAACGGGGTGTTTTTCCCACTGAAGGTGCCTAACTAACTGTTTTGCCTGCTAAAGATGCTTAACAACCTTGCCAATGGGCTGTGTTGCCCACCAAAGTTGTGCCTTGCAACCATGTCAACATGGTGCTTTCCCCACCAAAGGCGCCTACCGAACGTGCCAATGTGCTATTTTTCCCGTCGAAGGTGCCTAGCAACTGTGTTAATGTGTTGTTTTCCCCATCGAAAGTGTGCCAATGGACTATGTTTCCTGCCGAAGGTGCCTCAAGAATGTGCCAACAGGCTATTTTGCCCACCAAAGGTGCCTAGCGACCATGCCAACGGGCTATTTTACCCTCCAAAGATGCCCTGCGACCATGCCAACGTGGTGTTTTCCCACTGAAGATGTGCCAACGAGTTGTTTTTCCCACCAAAGGTGCCTAGGAAATGTGCCAATGGGCTATTTTTCAGAACGAAGGCGTCTAACGAACATGCCAACGTGCTGTTTTTCACACCAAAGGTGTGCCAACGGGCTATGTTTCCCAACGATGCTGCACAACGGGCTGTTTTTCCCACAGAAATTGCCTAGTAACCGTGCCAACAGGCTACTTTGTCTGTCGATGGTGTGCCAACAGGCTATTTTACCTACAAAAGTTGTGCCAACGGGCTGTGTTTCCCAACGAAGGTGCCCAGTGGGTTGTTTGCCCTTTGAATGTGCCTAGCAATCATGCCAATTGGTTACTTACCCCACTAAAGGTGTTCCAACATGTTGTTTTCTGACTGAAGGTGCCCAAAACATGTGAACATGTTGTTTTACCCACCGAAGGTGCCCAATGGGCTGTTTTGCCTAACAAAGTTGCCTAGAGATCGTGCCAACTGGCTATTTACACCATCGAAGGTGTTCCAACTGGCTGTTTTTCCCACCGAAGGTACCTAGCGACTGTGGCAACTGGCTATTTTGCCCACCTAAGGTGTGCCAACAGGCTGTTTTGCCTACCAAAGGTGTGCCAAAGGGCTATTTTTCCCACCAAATGTGCCTAACGAATGTGTCAACGGGCTGTTTTACCTACCAAAGGTGTGCCAACGGGTTATTTTTCCCACCGAAGGTGCCTAGCGAACGTGCCAACGAGCTGTTTTACCCACCGAACGTGTACTAGCGAGCTGTTTTGCCTATCGAAGGTGTTCCAATAAACTGTTTTGTCCAAAGAAGATACCCAGCAATCGTGTCAACAGGCTATGTTACCCATCGAAAGTATGTCAACGGGCTGTTTTCCCACTGAAGGTGCCTAGCGAATGTGCCAAAGGGCTGTTTTTTAGCAAAGGTGCCATTAGGCTATTTTGACCACTGAAGGTGTTTAGTGACTGTGCGATCGTGGTGTTTTCCCCACCGAAGGTGTGCCAACGAACAGTTTTGCCCACCGAAGGTTTTCCAACGGGCTATTTTGCCAATTGAAGGTGTGCCAAAAGGTTGTTTTTCCTACTAAAGGTATGCCAAAGGATTGTTTTTCCCACCAAAGGTGCCATTGGGCTGTTTTGCCCACCGAAGGTGCCTAACGACTGTTCCAACTGGTTGTTTTTCCCTCATAAGATGCCTAGCAAATGTGGCTCCGAGCTATTTATCCCATCAAAGGCACCTAGCGACCGTGCCAACGTGCTGTTTTTTCTAATGAATGTATGCCAATGGCTATGTTTCCTACCGATGCTGCCCAACGGGTTGCTTTTCCTACCAAAGGTGCCTAGCGAATGTGCCAACGGGAGATTTTCCCATCGAAGGCACCTTAAGACCATGCCAACGTGTTGTTTTTCCCACTAAAGGTGTGACAACATTCTATTTTTCCCACCGAAGGTGCCTGGTGACCATGCCAACGAGCTGTTTTGCCTACCCAAGTTATTCCAATGGACTGTTTTGCCCGACAAAGATCCTAACCACCGTGCCAAAAGGCTGTGTTGCTAACTGAAGGTTTGCGAATAGCTTATTTTTCCCACCAAAGATGCGTAGCAAAGGTGCCAACAGGCTGTTTTGCCCACCAAAGGTGACTAGCAAATGTGACAAAGCGCTATTTTGCCCACCGAAGCTGCCTAGCGACAGTGCGACCATGGTGTTTTTCCCACAGAAGGTGTGCCAACGGGCTGTATTTTCCAACAAAGGTGCCTAGCTAACATGCCAACAGGCTATTTTTCCCATCGAAGGCACCTAGCGACTGTTTGAACGTGTTGTTTTCCCACTGAAGTTGTGCCAACGGGCTATGTTTCCCACTGATGCTACCCAACGAGTTGTTTTTCCGACCAAAGGTGAGCCACCGGTCTGTGTTTCCCACCAAAGGTGCCCATTAGGCATTTTTTTCCATCGAAGGTGCCCATTGGGTAGTTTTTCCCACTAAAGGTGCCTAGTGATCATGCCAACAAGTTGTTTCAACTACCAAAGGTGTGCCAACGGGTTGTTTTTCCTAATGAATGTCCCAACGAACTGTTTTGCCCACCGAATGTGTGCCAACTAACTGTTTATCCTACTAAAGGTGCCTAATGATGGCACCAATAGGCTATTTGGCCCGCTGAAGTTACCTAGCAATTGTGCCAATGAGCTGTTTTTCTTACCAAGATTGAGCCAACGGGTTGTTTTTCCCACCAAAGGTGCCTAGCGACCTTACTAACAGGCTATTTTGCCCACTGAAGGTGTCTAGTGATGGTGTCAATGGGCTGATTTGCCCATCAAAGGTTTGCGAACGGGCTATGTTTCTTGCTCAAGGTTCCCAACGGATTGTTTTTTCCATCAAAGGTGCCTGACGTTTGGGCTATTTAGCCCACTGAAGGTGCCTAACGACCGTGCCAACATTATGTTTTTCCTACCGAAGGTGTGCTAACAGACTATTTTTTAGCGAACGTGCCAACGGGCCATTTTGCCCATTGAAGGTGCCTAGCGAATGTGCCAACAGGCTATTTTCCCCACCGAAGGCACCTAGCGACCATGCCAATGTGTTGTTTTTCCCACCGAAGGTGTGCCAACAGGCTTTGTTTCCAATCGATGATGCCCAACAGGCTATTTTTCCCACCAAAAGTGCCTAGTTAACGTGCCAACGGGCTATTTTCCTATAGAAGTCACCTAGCGATCGTGCCAACTGTCTGTTTTACCTACCGAATGTGTGCCAACTAGCTCTTTATACCACTGAAGGTGCCTAGTGATCACTCCAACAGCCTATTTGGCCTACTAAAGGTGCCCAGCAATTGTTCCAAAGAGTTTTTTTTTCCACCAGGGGTGTGCCAACGGGGTTTTTTTCCCACCGAAGGTGCATAGCGACCTTGCTAACGAGCTATTTTGCCCACCAAAAGTGCCTAGCGATCGTGCAAATGGGCAGATTTGCCAATCAAAGTTGTGCCAACTGGCCGTGTTTCCCACTGAAGGTTCCCAACGGATTGTTTTTCCCATCGAAGATGCCTGACGTCTGTGCCAATGGGCTATTTAGCCCACTAAAGGTACCTAACGATTGTGCCAAAGTTTTGTTTTTCCCACCGAAGGTGTGCCAACGGACTGTTTTTCCCATCGAAGGTGCCTAGCAAATGTGTCAGTAGGCTATTTTGCCCATCAAAGGTGCCTAGAGAATATACCAACGGGTTATTTTCCTATCGAAGGCATCTAGCAACCGTGCCAACGTGCTGTTTTTCCCACTGAAGGTGTGTCAACGAACTATGTTTCCCACCGATGCTACCCAACAGGCTATTTTTCCTCCAAAAGTGCCTAATGAACTTGCCAATGGGCTATTTTTGCCATCGAAGGTGCCTAGCTATAATGCCTTCGCACTATTTTTCCCACCGAAGGTGCCTAGCGACTGTGCCAACAAACTATTTTGCCCACCAAAGGTATGCCAACTGGCTGTTTTACCTACCAAAGGTGTTCCAATGGACTATTTTGCCCAATGAAGATGCCTAACCACCGTGCCAAAGAGCTGTGTTGCCCATAGAAGATGGGTGAACGAGCTGTTTTTCCCACTGAAGGTGCCTAACAAACATGCCAACGGGCCTTTTTGCCCACCAAAGGTGACTAAAAAATGTGTCAATGGGTTATTTTGCCCACCAAAGATGTCTAACGACCATGCGACTGTGGTGTTTTTCCCACAGAAGGTGTGCCAATGGGCTATTTTTCCCATTGAAGGTGCCTAGCGAATGTGCCAACGGGCTATTTTTCCTATTAAAGGCACCTAGCGTCCGTGCCAATATGCTATTTTCCCACCGAAGGTATGCCAACGAGTTATGTTTCTCAAGGATGCTACCCATCGGGCTATTTTCCCACCGAATGTGCCTAGTGACCGTGCTAACGGGTTGTTTTGTCCATCAAAGATGTGCCAATAGCTATTTTTCCTATGGAAAGTGCGCCAATGGGTTATGTTTCTCACCGAAGGTACCCAATGGGTAGTTTTTCCTACTGAAGGTGCCCAACGACAGTGCCAACGAGCTATTTTTCCCACCAAAGGTGTGCCAACGGGCTGTTTTTCCTAATGAAGGAGTCTAACGAACTATTTCTCCCACCGAAGGTGCCTAGCGATCGTGTCAACCGGTTGTTTTGCCTATTAAATGTTTGCCAGATGGTTGTTTATCCCACTGAAGGTTCCTAGTGATCACATCAAAAGGCTATTTTGCCCACTAAAGGTGCCTAGCAACTGTGCCAACGAGCTGATTTTCCCATCGAAGATGTGCCAACGGGCTGTGTTTCCCACTGAAGGCCCCCAACAGGCTATTTTTCCCATCGAAGGTGCTTGACGTCCGTGCCAGCTAGTTATTTTGCCCACCGAAGGTGCCTAGCGATCATGCCAATGTTTTGTTTTTCCCACTAAAGGTGTACCAATGGTGTTTTTCCTGCAAAAGGTGCCTAACGAACATGTAGACGGGCCATTTTGCCCATCGAAGATGTTCCAACGAACTATTTTCCCTACCAAAGGGGTGCAAACGGGTTGTTTTTCCTACTCAAGGTGCCCTACGGATAATTTTTCCCATCGTAGGTTCTTAGCAACTATGTCATCGGGTTGTTTTGCCTACCAAAGATTCGCAAATGGGCTATTTTTTGCACTGAACATGCCCAATGGGTTGTTTTACCTACCAAAGGTGTACCAATGGGCTATTTTTCAAACCGAAGGTGCCTAACAGACATACCAACAGGCTATTTTGACCACCGAAGTTGTTCCAACTAGCTATCTTACCTACCAAAGGTGTGCCAATTGGCTATTTTGCCCACTGAAGATGCCCTACGAATTGTTTTGCCTACCAAAGGTGCCTACCGACCGTGCCAACAGGCTATTTTATAGATCCAAGTTATGTAAACGAGTTGTTTTTCCCACCGAAGATGCCCAATAGGCTATTTTGCTCACCGAAGGAGCCCGGCATCCGTGCCAACAAGCTATTAGCCCTACCGAAGGTGTTCCAATAGGCTATTTTACATACCAAAGGTGTGCGAACGAGCTGTGCTTCCCAACAAATCTGACCAATGGGCTATTTTTCCCATCGAAGGTGCCCCGCGACTGTGGCAAAGGGCTATTTTACCCACCAAAGGTGTGCCAACTGGCTATTTTGCCCATTAGAGGTGCCTAACGATAGTGCCAATGGCTATTTTTCCTACAGAAGGTGAGCCAACGGGCTATTCTTCCAACTAAAAGTGCCCAACGGACTATTTTTCCCACCGAAGGTGCCTAGCAAACGTACCAACGGGCTAATTTGTCTATTGAAGGGGCCTAGTAACCGTGCCAACGGGCTATTCTGCCCACCAAAGGTGTGCCAAAGGCTATGCTTCCCACCGATGGTGTGCCATCAGGCTATTTTGTCGATGGAAGGTGTGCCAACGGGCTGTTTTTTCCACTGAAGGTGCCCAACGGACTGTTTTGCCCACTGAAGGTGCCTAGTGACCATGCCATCTGACTTTTTTACCAACTGATGGTGTGCCAATGGGCTGTTTTGCAGATCGAAGGTGTGCCAACAAGTTGTTTTTTCCACTTAAGGTGCCCAACAGACTGTTTTGACCACCATAGGCACTTAGCAACCGTGCCAACGGGCTATTTTGCCAACTGAAGGTGCCTAGCAACCATGCGATAGTGGTGTTCTTCCCAATGAAGCTGTGTCAACGGGGTGTTTTTCCTACTGAAGATGCCTTGCGACCAGGCCAACGGGCTATTTTTCCCAAGGACGGTGTGCCAACGAGGTGTTTTTCCCACCGAAGATGCCTTTTGACTGTGCCAACGGGCTGTTTTGCCCACCGAAGGTGCACCAATGGGCTGTGTTTCCCATTGAAGGTAACCAATGGACTGTTTTCCCACCAAAGGTGCATAGCAAACGTGCCAATGAGCTTTATTTCCCACCGAAGGGGCCTAGAGATCGTGCCAACGGTTGTTTTGCCAAACAAAGGTGTCTAGCAAAGGTGCCAACGGGCTATTCTACCCACCAAAGGTGTCCAACGACTTTACGATCGTGGTGTTTTTCCCATCGAATGTTTGCCAACGGGCTCTATTTCCCACCAAAGGTGCCTAATGAACGTGCCAACGTGCTATTTTTCCTATCGAAGCCACCTAGCGATTGTGCCAACGTGTTGTTTTCCCACCGAAGGTGTGCCTACAAGCAGTGTTTCCCATCGAAGGTGCCCAACGGACTATTTTTCCCACCGAAGGTGCCTAACAAATGTTCCAACGGGCTATTTTTCCCATCGAAAGGGCCTAATGACCGTTCCAACTGGCTATTTTATTCACCAAAGGTGTGCCAACGGCCTATATTTCATGCTAAAGTTATGCCAATGGGCTATTTTGTCAACCAAATGTGTGCAAACAAGTGGTTTTTTCCACTGAAGGTGCCTAGCGACAGTGCCAACTAGCTATTTTGCCAATCGAAGGTGCTAAGCGACCGTGGGACTGTAGTGTTTTCCCCACCGAAGGTGTGTCAATGGGTTGTTTTTCCAATCGAAGATGCCTAGCGACCATGTCAACGTGCTGTTTTTCCCAGCAAAGGTGTGCCAACGGGCTATTTTTCCCACAGAAGGTGTGCCGATGGATGGTTGTGCCCATCAAAGTTGTTCCAAAGGGCTATTTTGCCCACTGAAGGTGTGCCAACGGGTTGCTTCTCCTACCGAAGGTGTGCTAAAGGACTATTTTTCCCACCAAAGGTGCCAATGGACTATTTTGCCCACCAAAGGTGAGCTAATGGGCTATTCTGCCCACCGAAGGTGTCTAGTGACTATGCGACTGTGGTGTTTTTCCTACCGAAGTTGTGTCAACGGGCTATTTTACCCACCGAAGGAGTTCTAACTGGCTATTTTGCCTACCGAAGGTGTGCCGATGGGCTGTTTTTTCCACCAAAGATGCCCTACAGAATGTTTTGCCTATCGAATGTGCCTAGCAACCATGCCAACGGGCTATTTCGCCCATCAAAGTGTGCAAACGAGCTGTTTTTCCCACTAAAGGTGCCTAATGGGCTGTTTTGCCCGCCGAAAGTGCCTAGTGGTCGTGCCAACTCGCTATTTTTCCCACCGAAGATGTTCCAACGAGTTGTTTTTCCTACCGAAGTCTACTAACGAGTTGTGTTTCCCACCGAAGGTGCCTACCTATTGTGGCAACGGGCTGTTTTGCCCACCAAACGGGTCCCAACAGGATGTTTTGCCCGCCAAAGGTGTGCCAAAGGGTTGTTTTCCCACCAAAGGTGCCTAGCTAACGTGCCAACGGGCTGTTTTCCCACCAAAGGGGTGCCAATAGGCTATGTTGCCGATTGAAGGTGAGCCAAAGAGTTGTTTCTCCCATCGAAGGTGCCTAATGAACCAGTTAACGGGCTATTTTGCCCACCAAAGTTACCTACCGAATGTGGCAATGGGCTATTTGGCCCACCGAAGGTATCTAACAACCATGTAGCCATTGCATTTTTCCCATCGAAGGTGTGCCAACAGGTTGTTTTTCCTCCCAAAAGTGCCTTGCGAATATGCCAACGGGCTATTTTTCCCATAGAAGGCACCTAGCGACTGTGCCAATGTGTTGTTTTTCCCATTGAAGGTGTGCCAATGGGCTATGTTTCCCACTGAAGGAGCCTAACAGGCTGTTTTTCCCACCAAAGGTGCCTAGCGAACATGTCAACGGGATAATTTTCCCATCGAAGGCACCTAGCGACTGTGCCAACTTGCTGTTTTTCCCACCGAAGGTGTGCCAATGCTCTGTTTTAACCACCGAAGGTGCCTAGTGACCATGCCAATGGGCTATTTTTCCTATCGAAAGTGTTCCAACAAACTTTTTTTGCCTAACGAAGATGCCTAACCATCATGCCAAAGGGTTGTGTTGCTGACCGAAGGTGTGCAAATAGGTTATATTTCCCACCGAAGGTTCCTAGCAAATGTGCCAATAAGCTGTTTTGCCCACCAAAGGTGTCTAGCAAACATCCCAACGGGCTATTTTGCCCACCGAAGATGCCTAGTGATTGTTCAACTTTGGTGTTTTTCCCACCGAAGGTGTGTTATCAAGCTGTATTTCCCACCAAAGGTGCCTTGCGAATGTCCCAATAGGTTATTTTTCTCATCAAAGGCACCTAGCGACCGTGCCAACGTGCTATTTTCCCACCAAAGGTGTGCCAATGGGCTATGTTTCCCACCAATGCTACCCAACGAGCTGTTTTTCCCACCGAAGGTGTCTAGTGACCATGCCAACGGGTTGTTTTGTCCACTGAAGGTATGCCAACAAGTTGTTTTGCCTATAGACAGTATGCCAACGAGCTGTGTTTCCCACCGAAGGTGCTCATTGGGCAGTTTTTTTCCACTAAAGGTGTAAGGCCCCAAAATATGCCCTACTAGAAATCATACATGTTCATGAAAGTATATGTGAGATAGAAGTTAAAAATTATGTTATGATTTAAATGTGAACGGCATATCACTTAAATTATGGTTTAATTAAACATACTTAGAGAATTGGAATTCATTTGTCATCATTAGAGAATTAAGGTATTAAACTTGGGCCCGAGTCTTGGAATATACGTCATGGATGCTTTTACATAAGGTTTGGGTGAAGATTTAGTGAAAAGAAGGCTTGAAAGTACTTAAAAACTCAAGGTTGAAGTGATTTCTGCAAGACTAGTGTGTTACCCTGGTGCACAAGCACGAGGGTGATATCTAAAGGCTAACAAGTTTTTTACCCTCATGCACAAGCACAAGGGCGACATCTAGTGTGACTTCTAACATGACACCCAAACTTATAAGTGTCATATCTTTTGATTTCAATGTCCAAAAATTACAAACTTTATACTGTTAGAAAGCTAAGAGGATAAGTTGTAAGTTCATTCAAAATTTTGACAAATTTGGCCTAAATCAATACAGTTCATGGCTTATACGTGGTTAATTGCCTGGTGACATCTAAATGTGACACTTAAACTTGTAAGTGTCATATCACTTGCTTCTGATGTCCAAAAATTACACAATTTATACCATTAGAAAGCTAAGATGATAGTCTACAACTTTCATGAAGATAACTTTGTCAAATTAGGCCTAAATCAATACAGTTTATTGATGATTAATATGGGGACTAATTCTTAGTGACAAATGGCAACTCCCAATTAGGACAAGAGTAGAACATATAAGAAGACCCATGTTGTTACCATTTGGTGACACCTAGCATTAGAGAGAAGACAAGTTTTCTACTGGGGTGATCTATTTTGTTGAGTTCTTCTTCAACTTATTCTTATACCACCGAACTCCCTCTCTCGCTCACACCTCCTGGATTTTCTGCTTGCATTTTTGGGTCATCTTCTTCACTTGACAAAATTGCATGCTACTGTATTAAGGAAACTAGATCCTACCATTGTTCTGTGTTGTTATCCTCTTAGTCTTCTCAATATTGGAGTTGCAATTTCTACTTGAAAGGCTGGAGTGGCTTACTCATTCAAGGAGGAAATTGTATGGGAATACTAATCTTGATTGCATGTTATCCTATGAAGTATTTGATGCTTGGTTTGATAGAATGTGTATTGATTTGTTGATGCATTGAGTTCTGGACGTGAAATGGATGCGTAATTGAGGCATGACTAAGGTGGAATTATGGTAAAAAGGATAAATGTTAAAGTAAGAGTGTTGATAGTGTAAGATGTGAACGAATTGTACTGGTTTCACTAAATAGTCGTCGATTTTTAGACTATAACTTGACCTGTAGATATCGAAATGGGGTGATTTTCATTTTTACTTAAACTAAAATCATATGGCTACAACTTTCATTCAGGAATGTAATTTTGGTTCTATCTCTAAAGATGATGAAATTTGGTCTAAAGTTGAAATTAGGATTCTATCATTGTTTGGGAACTGTATACCATATTCTGGGTATAACTTACAGAATACTAGACCAAACTTCATGATTTTGGTGTCATTAGAAACCTACGACACAGAGCAAAAATTTTCTTGAAGAAAGTATTACATAAATATATCATTTTCTTGATCTTATTGCTTATGCAACGTTGACCCGAATGAGGTGCTTCCAGCAAAAGCTGGAATAGTAATTGAATGTATGAATTTTGGAACTTTTGAAGCACAATTGATGTTTACATCAGTTTACAATGGAAATATACTCAAGAATTTGTCATGAACATGCATCATACACATTCAGTATACATAAATGAATGTACAATATTGATTTGTATATGTGTTAATTGTTAGGAGGAATGCACAGGGTGACCATTTCCAGATATTGTCGGGACTTCGAGGCAATAAGCAATAAGGAAGCTTTTATGAGTAATCTTAGATGGACACACCTTACTTTGTTCTACTTGTTGAATTTAATTTATGCTGATTGTGTTGGAATTCCGGTGGACAATGATTTTCCAAGGCATTTGATGTATGTTTATATCATTGGAAGTGCTACTTGCGTGTGAATATGATTGACTACTTGCTTTGCACATGAAATGTCTGAAATGACTTTGTTTTTATTTTAAAACTGTTGAATCCTAGTTGTGGGTAAATAGGCATGCCTAGAAGGGTCTGCAGTTGCTCCTGTCACACTTCGGTGTCGAGACTTTGGTCTCTCCTATGACACTTTGGTGTCGATACTTCAATCTCTCCAGTGATGCTTCAGTGTCGAGACTTCGATCTCTTCTGTATGAGTCCCGTTACCCACTTTTGTAAATGGCTTAGCAGTCATCTGATTTTGTGTTTTGATATATGTTTGATTCTAACATAAACAAAATTGTATTCTAATTTGAAGGTTTTATACCCTCTTTTGATATTCAGCTCTGTTAACTATAAAATTTGTTCTGAAATGCATTATGTCTATTTTATTGTTAAACCAATCTGTTAATGCATTCTTATGCTATTACATGATTTAGTATGATGAGTTATCACGTTATATATATATATTAGTTATTATTCACTAAGCTATATGCTTAGCATGGTGGATTTGCCCTGTGTAGATCCAGAATGAGGATTATAAAGACTAGGACGAGTCAATCGCAATGGGCAATGGAGTCTGAGTCTTGTTTTGATAAAAATGTATTTTGAATATATATTTCGATTTGTTTATAAAATGTATAATTCTGAATTTTTGTAAGTTTTTATAATAACAATGTTTCAAGCTGGTTTTGATTTTTAGAACAAATTTGTGTTAAGTTCATGTGATATAATGCATGTATGTTTTGAACAAGTTTGGAATGATTTGGAATGTATGTTTGTTTCAATTACTATCAATACATGTAATGAATGCGTAGTACAATTTGAAATGCTTCCGCATCGGTCTGTTATTTGTTTCTATTTGTGAGTCCGATGTGGCACTCCCGCATTGGTATCAAAGCAAGTTTAGGCAACTCTAGTTTAACTAGTGCTTAACTATTGCTTCTATTTGAGTGTACAACTTGTGTTCTGACGTAATGCGGTGTCCCATATTTTTTCTATAGAATTAATGATGGACAGATTTGCGATGCCGTTGACGAGGTTGCTGAGAGCAATCAACTGGAGCAAAACTCGTCCAATAGTATCTATTCCCTCTAGGGTCAATCGAGGTGAAGCTAAAGTGCCACCTCCTCCTCCAGCTAAGCGAGAGGCTTTGATTAAGCTATCCCAGGATATGATGATGTTGTGGCATCATATGACTGCACCCAAGGCTCTAATTCAACAGCTGCGGAAGTATGGAGCAGAGGAATTTACTGGGACATCTCCGGAGGAATCTTAGAGAGTTGAATTTTGGATAGAGAAGGTGAAGAGGGTGTTGGATGAGATCAGTTATCCAGTAGAGCAAATGGTTCACTATGTTGTTTCCCTTCTGTACGGAGCAGCTTATGAATGGTGGAAGTTTGTTCTGAGGAGTCCTCAGTTACTGATTCCTCTAACATGGAATTTCTTTACCAAAGAGTTCTAAGAAAAATATATTACAGAGGATTACAGAAAGGAAAAGTTAAGGCAATTTTTGAGTTTGAACAAAGAAACTTATCGGTTGCTGAATATGATCGGGAGTTTAACCAACTCAGTAAGTACACCTTTAAATATGTACTTACTAAAGAGTTCCGATGTCATTAGATTTAGGATGGATTGTATGATTCCATCAAGGAGCATCTAGCCACATTTACTTTGCTGCAGCAAGTGACTTACCATCAACTGGTATAGGCTACAATGAAAATTGAGAGACAAGAAATGGTCAGGAGTGAAAGAAGTCAACGGAGGCTTTTGTTAGAGGAGCTCAGTCCTTAGGTAAACGAAGTCGGGAAGGTACTTCCTCTACTCCATAAGTTGCTCAGAGATCTGTGACTCTGGGAAGGCGACAAAACTTTCCTACATCGGCTGTCTTTAGTAGGGGTTCCTCTAGGGGCTAAGGTTCTGGTACCCCAGGGTGCCCTCATTGCTCTGTTTATCATTGGGGTGTTTGTTGGAGAGCTACAGGTGCATGTTTCTGCTGTGACAATACTGAGTATATGATAGCAAATTGTCCTTTGAGACAGTCTGAGATACCATAAGCCAATAGAGAGGTCTCCTATGCATCTGCTGGGAACAGAGGATGAGGTAGAGGTCGAGGAGGATATAATTAGAACAGGACTAATCGAGTTCCCACTCAGAAACTATAAATCGACCAGTTGTGCCTTTTGCTTTAGCTCGAGGTTATGCACTGAAAGCTCATGAGGATCAGGATGCACCAGATGTTATTGCTGGTGTTGTTTCTCTCTTTAATTCTGAAATACATGCATTGATTGACCTTGGATCTACTCACTTGTCTATCTGTGTTGGAGAAATGTTTGATATGGAGGTGCCTATAGATCAGTTAGAGTATGACATGCATGTGACCAGTTCTCTGGGTAGTAGTGTGTCAGTTAATCAGGTGTATAGGAACTGGCCTATTATGATCTAATGAAATAATTATGTAGCATATCTGATCAGATTACCTTTTCATGAATTTGATTTGATTCTGGGTATGGATTGGTTGTCTAAGCATCGGGCAGCAATTGACTATAATATTAGGACATTTATGTTTAGGAGACCTGATCAGTCTAAGATAGTATTACGTGGCGTTCGTACTAGTTCCTTAACTAATGTGGTATCTGCTATGCAAGCTTGGAAGCTTCTTAGGAAGGGATGTAAAGCATATCTAGCATTTGTAATTGAGTCTAAGAAGGAGGTTGGTAAATTGGTAGATATTCAGGTGGTGAATGAATTTCTAGATGTGTTTCCGGAAGAATTTCTTAGACTCCCTCCTAAAAGGGATGTGGAGTTATCTATTGAAGTTATGCCTGGCACTGCACCTATATCCAGAGTACCGTACAGAATGGCTCCTACTGAACTGAAGGAATTGAAGATACAGTTACAAGAGCTTCTGGATAAAGGGTTTATTCGACCCAGTGTGTCACCGTGGGGAACACTGGTGTTGTTTGTAAGAAGAATGGCACACTACAGATGTGCATCGATTATAGATAATTGAATAGAGTCACAGTGAAAAATAAGTATCCGTTGCCAAGGATTGAAGACTTATTTGTTCAGTTGAAAGATGCAGGAGTGTTTTCAAAGATAAATCTGCGATCAGGGTACTATTAGCTTCGGGTAAAGGATGTGGACCTACCGAAGACTACATTTAGGACCCGTTATGGACATTATGATTTCTTAGTAATGTCATTTAGGTTAATTAATGCTCTAGCAGCATTTATAGATATGATAAATAAAGTGTTCAGGCCTTATTTGGATCAGTTTGTTGTGATGTTTATAGATGATATCCTGGTTTATTCTAAAAATGAACAGGACCATACTAAACATCTCCAAATTGTATTATAGACCTTGCGGGAAAAATAGCTGTATGCTAAGCTAAGTAAGTGTGATTTCTAGCTTTAGGAGATATCATTTCTAGGGCATGTTGTCTCTTCTGAGGGAATTAGAGTTGATCTTAGTAAGATAGAAGCAATTGTTAATTGGAATATGACTGAAGTGAGAAGTTTTTTAGGTCTAGCTGGTTATTACCATCAGTTTATTAAGGGGTTCTCGGTGATAGCTCCCCTTTAACTAAACTATTACAGAAATGAGTGAAGTATAAATGGTCTGATAAATGTCAGAGTAGTTTTGATCAATTGAAAAGTATGCTTACCGAGGCTCCTGTATTGGTCCAACCTATTTTTGGTAAGGAGTATGTTTTGTTTAGTGATGCATCTGGAACTAGTTTGGGTTGTGTTTGGATGCAGAAAGGAAAGGTAGTTGCTTATACCTCTAGGAAACTAAAAACTCATGAATAGAATTATTCTACTCATGATCTGGAACTTGTAGCAATAGTGCTTGCTTTAAAAATCAGGTGGCACTACCTGTATGGTGAAAGGTCTAGAATTTTCACGAATCATAAGAGTCTGAAGTATTTGCTTACCCAGAAAGAACTCAATGTGAGACAACGGCGTTAGTTGGAACTGTTCAAGGACTACAATAGTATTGTGAATTAACATCTAGGTAAGGCTAATGTTGCAGTAGATGCCTTGAGTTGGAAGACCATTTCAACATTATCACTTAAGTAGAGTGAATGGGAATTTGTATCTAATGGAGCTTTAATAGCTCAGTTGAAAGCAAAGCCTAACATAAGACGAGAAATTTGTGATGCTTAAAGAGCTGATGATAAGTTACAACAATTTATCTTGGCTACTCAAGAAGCTAATCAGTTTGATTTTTCTGTGAAAGGAGATGGTGAATTATATTATAAAGATCGGTTATATGTGCCAGCTAATGATGAACTGAAGAAAAAGTTGTTATTTGAGGCTCATAATACAATCATTACTATGCATCCTGGGAGAAACAAGATGTATCAGGATCTGAAGCATTATTACTGGTGGTCAGGTATAAAACGGGATGTTGTAGATTATGTAGCAAAATGTTTGACATGCCAACAGGTTAAAGCTGAGCACTAGGTTCCATCCGATTTGTTACATCCTATTTCTATTCCTCTATAGAAATGGGATAACATTACCATGGATTTTGTCACTGGACTTCCTTTCACTCAAAGGAAGCATGATGTGGTATGGGTGATTGGGGACAAGTTTACTAAATCCGATCATTTTTTGCCTGTTTATTCTGACTATTCTTTGGATAGACTGGCAAATTTATATGTGAATAAGATACTGAGATTGCATGAAGTATCGTTGTCAATTATTTCTGATCGTGATCCTCGATTTACTTCGAGATTTTGGAAAAGTTTACAGAACACATTGGGCACTCAAGTTAAGTTTAGTACTACTTTCCATACCCAAACAGATGGACAATCTGAACGAGTTATACAGATATTGGAAGATATGTTACGGGGTTGTGTGTTAAAGTTTTCTCGAGAATTGGGATAATTATCTGACTCTGTTGGAGTTTGCTTACAATAACAGTTATCAGACGAGCATTAACATGGCACCTTATGAAGCATTGTATGGTAGGAAGTGTAGAATTCCTGTATATTGGACCGAATTGAGTGAAAACAAGATTATTGGGCTTGAAATTGTGAAAGATACTGAAGAAAAGATTTAGATTATTCAACAAAGGTTGAAAGCTACCAGTGATGGGCAAAAATCTTATGCTGACCTAAAAAGGAGAGATATTGAGTATCAAGTGGGTAACAAGGTGTTCTTGAAAGTGTCACCGTGGAGGAATGTACTTTGATTTGGTAAGAAGGGTAAACTTAGTCCGCGATACATTGGCCCTTACAAAATTCTTAAAAGAGTTAGACCATTAGTTTATCATTTGGCTCTTCTTGAAGAATTGGCCAAGCTACATGATGTGTTCCACATTTCTATGCTAAGAAGATATCGGTCTGATGTGACACATAAAATTCCAGTGCAAGAAATTTAGGTACAACTGGATTTGTCTTATGAAGAAGGGCCCGTTTCTATATTATCCAGAGAAGTCGGGCAACTTAGGAACTAGCAAATACCATAGGTGAAAGTACTCCAGCAACATCATGGACTCGAGGAAGCAACATGGGAACTAGAAGAGACCATGAGGGCTCAGTATCCTCAACTATTTTGATTAGGTATAAATTTTGAGGATGAAATTCTTTTAAGGGGAAGAGAATTGTAAGGCCCCAACATATGCCCTAGTTGAAATGATACATGTTCATGAAAGTATATGTGAGATAGAAGTTAAAAATTATGCTATGATTTGAATGTGAAATGCATGTGACTTAAATTATGGTTTAATGAAACATACTTAGAGAATTGGAATTTATTTGTCATCATTCAAGAATTAAGGCATTAATCTTAGGCCTGGTCTTGGAATATATGTAATGGATGCTTTACATAACATTTGGGTGAAGATTTAGTAAAAAGATGGCTTGAAAGTACTTAAAAACTCAAAGTTGAAGTGATTTTTGCAAGACTAGTGTGTCACCCTTATACGCAAGCACGAGGGTGACATCTAAAGGTTGATAAGTTTGTGCATGAGGGTGACATCCAGTGTGACTTCTAATGTGACACTCAAACTTGTAAGTGTCATATCTTTTGATTCTAATGTTCACAAATTACAAACCTTATATAGTTAGAAAGCTAAGAGGATAAGCTACAACTTTCATGTAGACAACTTTGTCAAATTCGGCCCAATCAGTATAGTTTATGGTTTATACTTGGTTAATTGTATGGTGACATCTAAGTGTGACACTTAAACTTGTAAGTGCCATATCTTTTGATTCAGATATCCAAAAATTACAAACTTTATACCGTTAGAAAGATAAGAGAATAAGCTATAACTTGTATAAAGACAATGGTGTCAAATTCTACCTAAATTAATATAGTTTATTGATGGTTAATACGGGGACTAATTTTTGGTGACAAATGGCAGCTCCTAATTAGGACAAGTGTAGAACATGCAAGAAGACACATGTTGTTACCACTTGGTGACACCTAGCATTGGAGAGAAGACAATTTTTCTGCTGGGGGGTTCTGTTTTGCTGAGTTCTTCTAAAACTTCTTCTCACATCACCGAAATTCCCTCTCTCACTCACACCTCCAAGATTTTTCTGCTTGCATTTTTAGGTCATCTTCTTCACTTGACAAAATTGCATGCTACTACATTAAGGAAGCTAGATCCTGCCATTGTTTTGTGTTGCTGTCCTCTTGGTCTTCTTAATATTGGAGTTGTAATTTTTGCTTGAAATGCTAGAGTGGTTTGCTCATTGAAGGAGGAACTTGTGTTAAAGAAGGTATGGGAATACTAATCTTGATTGCATGTTATCCTATGAAGTATTTGATGCTTGATTTGATAGAATGGGTATTGATTTGTTGATGCATTGAGTTCTAGACATGAAATGGATGTGTAATTGAGGCATAAATAAGGTGGAATTGTGGTAAAAAGGATAAAGGTTGGCATAAGAGTGTTGATAGTGTAAGATGTGAATGAGTTGTAATGGTTTCACTGGACAGATTTCACTGAATAGTCATTGGTTTTTATCCTATAACTTGACCTGTAGATATCCAAATGGGGTTATTTTCATTTTTCATTAATCTACACTCATATACCTACAACTTTCATTCAGGAATGTAATTTTGGTTCTGTCTCAAAGGATGATGAAATTTGGCCTAAAGTTGAAATTAGAATTCTGTCATTGTTTGGGAACAGTATAGTGTATTTTAGGTATAACTTGCAAAATACTAAACCAAACTGTATGATTTTAGTGTCATGAGAAACTTAGAGCATAAAGGAACAATTTTTCAGAAGAATGTTTTGCCTAAATCCTTCATATTCCTTGTCAAAATGACCATGAAAAATTGACCCGAAGGTCTATTTTAGGAAGAGCTGGAAAGAAGTTGGAATAAAAGGTAATGCACGATGCTGTTTGACAGTTTTGAACATACTCCATTCTTTTAGCTATAACTTCTTCTTCCAACCTCCAAATGACTTGATTTTGAACCAACAAACTCATAACACATTTTTCTTCCTCTCTATAAAATTATATAGCCATACGAAGTCATTCGGGAAAGATTTGATTGATGAATTTAGGATGAAAATGATGAAGTGAACCGGAATATATTCATTGAACATGTTGCAGTATTTTAAGTATATCTTGATCTATAGAATTTTAAATGAGTTTATTCTTAATTCAGACTAAATTAGAGTCATACAGCTACAACTTTCTTGAAGAAGTCTAAGTTTAATTCTATCTCTAATCATTTTAAAATTTGGCTCGAAATTGAGTCTTGACTGAGGCTATAATACTACCCGAGAAAAAAATCATATCCTGTTGATATTGAATAAAATGTATTGATAGAAGCCAAATTAGACAAAAGTATCTTCACAAAAATTGTATTTCATTCTCTTATCTTTAAATTTTTATTAAGTTTGTAATTTTTAGATATCTAAGTTGAAAGATATGAGTTGTATAATTTGAGGATATGATCATGAACTAGCCAAAGTTCAATTATACACAGTCTGTGATATTGTGAGCATGACTCATAGAATACTAAACCAAATTGGATGATCTTGGAGTCATTAGAAATTTAAGACATGGGAGAACAATTTTTTAGATTAAGTGTTGCCAAATTATTTCATTTTTTAATGTTAATAATCATGCAAAGTAGATCTAAAAGTATGTTTTTAGACAAATCTGGATTGATCAATTGAGTATTGTTGTATGAATGAACATTGTGACAAGAAATTGAATAAAGAACCCGAAATTTATCATGAACAAGCATGTCAACCTAGATGATCTTCCTAGGATTGATTATTTCATTTATTTTGCTTAGTTTTCAATTATTTAACTGCTTGTAATCTGAATATGAATTCCAGACTTAAAGGTCCAAGGAGTTTAATAGTCATGAATGTATTAAAAGTGTTAAACTTGCATCTAAAAATTGAATGAAATATGTTGCCTCTAAATTCTGAATGCTTAGCAAAAGTTAAATACCAGACTGAGGTCTGATGAATTATGAGTTTCTGTTTGTGCTTCATATGTGAATGGCATTCACAGCATATTCTATTATTTGATGCATTTCATAAAATGCATGCTCAGATAAAGGTGCTGTGATCAGAGTAGCCAGTTGAAAGAGTCATAAGCTCAGTATTCTACACGTAGAGCACTGCTCTGTGATTTCTGTTCTGACTAAGCCCCATAGGCCAGTATCTATTCTGTATCTGAAAGGCACTCTGTCATAACAAATAATAACGAATCGAGAGTCTCGTATGCATCTAAATTTGAATATTATGATTATGAAATTTATGAATGTGAATTTTTCTGACATTGCGATTGACTGGGTGTTCAAATTTTAAAAGAAGGTATGTGAATTGTATGACATACTTTATGCCTTATTTTGATAAAAATGTTATGAATCTGATTGGTTGTATGATATCTGTGTGTGCCTGGAGTGAGATCATCAATGATGGGTCTCTCATTGAATTTGTAAAAACTCATCCAAAATTTGCAATGTGATTTTATAGGTATGAGATAGTAGACTTAGATTCTAAGATTCTCAGAAGCACTTTTTGGGATTAAGTTATAGATCAAAGGTCTATTAGCTGGCACTTGAGGAGTTGTTTTTATTTTTAAGTAGTTTACTTATTTCTTGTAGAACTTTTGTGATAAAGGTTTGCAAGCTACTATGTATTAATGCAATGACAAGTTGAGGTTTTTAATTATTGTGTTTTGTGACTTTTACACACATAATTGATACCATGATTGAGTTGAATATATTGCCATGTTATAACTGAAGGTGTGATAGTTAACACGCCATTATTATAGATTATATACTAGAATGTCCTCAGGGTGTTACGATATGTAATTTATGGTAGTAGGGTGCTACAAGTTTTTGGTATCAGAGAATCATTTGGCATCCATAGGGAATATATACAGACATTAGGACATGATTTGAGTAAGAGATTTAGATAATAATCCCAACTATTTTTTTTGTTATAGGTCATCTGCCATAGGAGATCAAGTTAGAGAGTCAGCTGACATAGAGTCTATAGGAGTCAACATGGAGTCTCCTGTACCTGAGTTTGCACAATTGCCTCCAGGAATTTCAGAGAAGCGGGAAAGAAGATATGATAAGCTAAAAAAACAAGGGGCTGTGGACTTCTACAGAAGTACAGACCCTGCTGAGGCAGAAGGGTGGCTAGAGAGAATCGAAAGAGTGTTCGATCAGATGGACTGTGAGGCTGATGAGAGGTTCGATTATGCGGTCTCACTGTTACAAGGTCTAGCATACTAGTGGTGGAAGACTGTTCCGAGCAGTACCACTATACCTTGTAGTTTGACCTTGGAAGATTTTTTAGGGTGTTTAAAGAGAATTATATGCCTAAGATTTATCTGGACAGAAAAATGAAAGAATTTATGGATTTGAAGCAAGGCAGACTCACAGTGGCAGAATATGAGATAAGATTCAATGAGTTAATGAGGTATGCAATTGTAATGACCCCAACTGAAGAAGACAAATGTAGACGGTTTGAGAATGGTTTCAACATGGAGATCAGAACAAGGCTATCTCTTTCTAATTTGGATAGTTTCACAGAATCTCGAGCAGTCTCACTCAGAATTAAGCAGTTATTAAAAGATGGTCAGGGAGAGTGCAGACAAGAGTTTAAAGGGAAGAGGTAGTTGAATATTAGGCTGATTCTAGCAGAAGCTTCAGTAAATGTCAGAATAGATCATCTCGATTCTAGACCAGATCGAGACAATCAGGATTTAAACCAAGAGGTTGATTTGTTCAGACAGATAGAGGTAGAGGATCTGGATCAGTGTCAAGAGGACAGTCACAATAGATGCCTAATTGTAAATATTGTGGTAAGAAGTATGGTGGTCATTGTTGGAGGTTATCGGGAGCTTGTTTCTGTTGTGGCTTTATGGAGCATCAGATCAGAGATTGTCCCGAGATTTTGGGACCATAGTCTGTAATGAGAGGAGGAACAGTGACTAAGACAACTATACAGTAGAGTAGAGCTATCGGTTCTGGACATAGAGCCAGAGGTAGAGGCAGAACTCAGTCAATAGGGGTGTCAGGATCGAGGTACGCAGTAATCAGCAGTAGTCTCAGGCCAGTGTTTATGCCATTACCAGACAGGAGGCGCATAACTCCCCAGATGTGGTAGCAGGTGTGTTGAATATTTTTAATTTTAAAGCATTTGCATTAGCAGATCCAAGATCTACACATTCATTCATCACACCGCATCTGGCATCTAGATTACATTGTAAGAGAGAAATGTTGAATACTAGTTTAGTGGTAACTACTTCAGTGGGTAGCACAATAGTGATTGGTGAGGTATGTAAAAGGTGCCTAGTTCAGATTGATCAGGCAGAGTTAAAAGCTAATTTGACCATACTATAGTTGAGAGAGATAAACCTCATCTTAGGCATGGATTGGCTCACTGCTCATAGGGCAGTGATGAATAGTTACACTAAGGAGATAGTTCTTGAATCCCCTAATCAGCCGAGAGTGGTGTTTCGAAGAGTTGGCAAGGCAGTGCTAACCCGACTAATTTCATTCATGAGTGCTTTGAGATTGATTCGAGGAGGATGTGATACCCAAAATGAACAAACCATTCAGGATATTCCCATTGTTAGGGAATTTTTGGATGTGCTTCTTGTTGACTATTAGGATTACCCCCAGAAAGGGAGACGGAGTTTGCTATTGATCTTGTTCCAGGTACCGCTCCTATATCAATTCCTCCATATAGGATGGCACCTGTGGAACTGAAGGAACTAAAGATCCAATTACAGGAGTTGTTAGATAAGGGTTTTATTAGACCCAGTATGTCACCTTGGGGAGCTCCAGTATTATTTATTGAAGAAGAAGGATGGAACTCTTAGATTGTGTATTGATTATCGGCAGTTAAATCAGGTGACAGTTAAGAATAAATATCCATTGCTGAGGATTGATGACTTGCTTGATCAGTTACAGGGAGCTCAGGTGTTTACAAAGTTAGATTTGAGATCGGGATATTATCAGTTGAAAATAGTTGAAGTTAATGTACCAAAAAGTGCATTTGGAACAAGATATAGGCACTTTGAGTTTTTGGTGATGCCATTTGGATTAATTAATGCTCTAGCAGCTTTTATGGTCCTGATGAATAAGGTATTTGAACTTTATTTAGATCACTTTGTGATTGTGTTTATTGATGATATTTTGGTGTATTCGAAGTGTGAAGAGGAACAAGCAGAACATCTGAGATTGATTCTACAGATAATGAGGGAGAAACAATTGTATGCCAAGTTCAGTAAGTGTGAATTTTGGCTTAATCAAGTAGTATTCTTGGGTCATATTGTGTCTGGAAAAGGTATACAAGTAGACCTAAGAAAAACAGAAGCAGTGATGAAGTGGGAAGCTCCAAGAAATGTGACAGAGATTCGAAGTTTTCTTGGATTAGCTAGTTATTACAGAAGGTTTGTCGAGGGGTTTTCACTGATCTCAACCCCTCTGATAAAGCTTCTGAGAAAGAATTGCCTTTCAAAAGGAATGATGATTGTCAGCGAAGCTTTGAGGAGCTAAAGCATCGGTTAACTACAGCACTGGTGTTAACTACTCCGTCTGGATCTGGAGGGTATGTAGTGTACAGTGATGCTTCCCACCAGGGGTTAGGATGTGTACTGATGCAGTATAGAAGGGTAATAGCATATGCATCAAGACAATTGAGGTCTCATGAGTTCAATTATCCACTTCATGATTTGGAATTGGCTGCAGTAGTATTTGCTTTGAAGATTTGGAGGCACTACTTGTATGGTGAAACTTTTTAGGTATTTACTGATCATAAAAGTTTGAAATATCTGTTGAGTCAAAAGGAGTTAAATATGAGACAGAGGTCATGGATAAAATTGTTGAAAGATTATGATTGCACAATTGAGTATCATCCTGGTAAAGCTAGTGTGGTTGCAGATGCATTAAGTAGGAAGTCAAATAGTAGTGTGGCTCAAGTACAAATATCAAGGTTACGCAACCTAGTTCAATTAAGAGCACTGAATGTTGAGTTGAAATTAGGACAAAATGAGACGTTGATAGCTACACTGAAGCTGAGACCAGTATTATATGAGAGAATTAGGAAAGTTTAGTGTAAAAATCCAGAGATTGTGAAGTTAATTGAGAAGTTGAAAGTGAATCCAGATTCTGAATTTGAAATAAGAGATGATATATTGTGGTTGAAACAGAGGTTGTGTGTACCCAATGTTGAGGATCTGAGGAAGGAGATTATGGAGGAAGCACACGTGGCAGCTTATGCTATGCATCCTGGTGCTACCAAGATGTATAACACGTTGAAGCAATCTTTCTGGTGGCCAGGGATGAAGTGGCAAATGGCTGACTATGTGGCTAAGTATTTGACTTGCTAATAGATCAAAGCAGAGCATCAGGCCCTATTGGTAAGTTACAGTCATTGCCTATTCCGGAGTGGAAATGGGAGAGAATCACGATAGATTTTATAATGGGTTTGCCAAAGACTCCGAGGCAACATGATGCCATTTGGTTCATTATTGATAGATTGACCAAGTCGGCTCATTTCTTGCTAGTGAGAGAGAGTAACTCACTAGATCAGTTAGCTCAGAAATATATGAATGAAGTAGTGAGATTACTTGAGGTTCCAATGCCTATTGTATCGGACTGGGATCCCATATTTACTTCAAGGTTTTGGGGTAGCTTACAGACAACTTTAGGTACCAAGCTGAATTTCAGCACTGCATTTCATCCTCAAACAGATGATCAGAGTGAGAGGACTATTAAGACTATTGAGGATATGTTCAAAGCTTGTGTTTTCGAGTTTCAAGGAGCATGGGACATGTATATAGCTCTGATTGAATTTGTTTATAACAATCAGTATCACAGTAGTATCGGTATGGCTCCTTATGAGGCGTTGTATGGCAAGAAGTGTCGTTTTCCTTTATATTGGGATGAAGAGGGTCTAAGGATTATCGAAGGCCCGGAATTAATTCAAGATACGGTTGATAAAGTGAAGTTGATCCGAAGTAGAATTAAAATGGCACAAGATTGATAAAAGAGTTATGTGGATCAGCATAGGCGAGATATGGAATATCAGGTGGGAGATAAAGTATTTCTAAGAGTATCACCTTGGCGAGGTGTGTTGAGGTTTGGTAAGAAGGGTAAGTTAAGCCCGATGTACGTTGGTCCGTATGAGATAATTGACAAATTGGGCCACTAGCTTATAAGTTAGCCTTACTTTCTGAATTGGCACAGATACATAATGTGTTTCATGTGAGTATGCTTAGTAAGATATCGGTTGGATCCAACTCATGTGATATCTACTCAGGAAATTGAAGTTTCTAGTGATTTGAGTTATGTTGAAGAACCGGTTAAGATAATTGGCCATCAGAATAAACAATTGAGAAATCATGTGATCCCAATGGTGAAAGTACTTTGGAGAAACCATTCAAGTGAAGAAGCGACTTGGGAAATAGAAGACTATATGAGAAAGCAATACCCCCAACTATTTCATGAATTAGGTAAGAATTTCGGGGACAATTTTTTTTAGGAGGGGAGAGTTGTAACATCCCATGATTAAGGTTAAAACCTTAGGATGCTTTACAAATAAGAATTTATTGAGACTTTAGAAATGCATTTCATGCATTATATGGCATACACATGCACGTGAATAATGTTGTCATTCATGAAATAA
>JAOTAY010000001.1:24596614-24647319 GCA_025629805.1 Erythroxylum baracoense
ATAAATGGATCCAAGATATAAATCCATTCCACCACTACAGTGGTTTACTTCAAATCTAAGGTAGGTCAACCCCAACATATAAATAAGTTTCCATTGAATCTTTGGAGAAAATAACGCTTGTTATAGGATTAGGTATCAACCATCATACATGTTTAATTTATATATGCCAATCCTTTATACAATAATTCTTGAGTTATCTTCTATATAAATCCATCGTAATCATTAGAGATAACATAACTTAGGTTGAATAACCCAAGCGTATGTGGTCATTGTTTAGATTAATTTGTTTTCCTAACTTGTAATGCGACTCTCCAATTGAATCTAGAGATTATATCCTAGGTTATTAGGTAGTTAAGTTTAATTAACGATTGTGTCTTAATTAAACACGACCTAAGGAAAAACTTGAGTTAATAGAACTTATTATTAAACTACAATTAATGGTTCAGGGAGAGGAAAGCAACAATTTAATGAAATATGTTTAATTAGGGTATAGGTTAAGATTGAATCAAAGAATCGAACTCCTAAAGAATTCACCACTTTCATCATTTTTGCATGTTTTCCTCAGTTTGCTTTTGTTAGTTAGTTTTGTTTTATTTTCTATTTTAAACAAAACCCAACACCCTCCCCCAAACCTAAACACCAATTAATTTGATTTCAAAAGCTAATAGAACACTCTCTGTGGGATCGACCTAGACTCACCACTACCATAGTAGTAGGTTTAGTTTATTTTGCGTAGCATTACGACACACTAGCATTAGTTTCATGTAGGATTTTCTAAAGTTCTACTAAGGCATTCTTATCCTTCGTTATGTGGTTAATTGCTCCCTAGTTTGCTATCAAGAAAGGATGTGATTTGGTTAGAAAAAAAATAAGACATTAACAAAACAAATGTGTATACTATAATATTATGCTTTTTTAGGCTCATTACATTTATAAGAAAAGGGGCCTTTATTGCCACAACTAAAACATTTAAATCTTTTCATGTTTTGATTTTGTAAAGGATGTTTTCCTTTTTCATTTTGGCTATACTTTTCCTTCTTGGAATCATAAGTATTATGGGTATTTTTCTTAACCTTTTTTCCATTTGGGTCCACCATAATGTTTATGCTTGTTACTCATAACTTCAAGTGAGTTAGAACCAATTGTATATACATCAAAGGTCATCTTTGAAGTTTCAAGACATTCTTTTTATAGCACAAGATACGTTATGCCATCCTCTATTGTCTTGATCCTCTCTTATAAGTCATATGTATTTTTATATGATCCCAACTTTGAGGTAGAGAATTAACTTGGACTTTTTGCTCATCTGATAACTTATGAATAATAACTCATAGCTCACTTATCATGTTTGCTATGCCTTAAATGCTTTTGCATTTTATGATCCATTCACCTCCTATATATGTCAACATTTATAGTGAGTGACCTCAATTTGGTCCCTAAAGTACGAATAAAACATTTACTCAAAGCAGACCAATGTCCTTGGCAGTTTCTTATTTTCTAAACTTACAAATAATATCATTGTCTCTATTACTCAATAATGCAATGTGCGCTAATAAGTTCTCCTTTTTCATATTTGATATACATCACAATCTCTTTTATGTTAGATTATATTAACTTTCTCATGAACATCTGAAGTTATTTTTAGTGGTTCTAAAGCCTCCTGCTTCTTTGGCACATAGTGGATTTTTCTGCTCCAAATTTTATAATTATCACAATGTTTGTTAATGCAGAAGCCATAAACATTAAGTTTTTACAATAGGAAAGAAATAATGTACATATACGTTAACAAAATATAATGCATACTTAGATTGAATCATCATATTTCAATTGTCTATAAAATTATAAGTTCTTATTCATCATTCATATCAAAATTAAATGTCAATCATCACAATTAAATGGAAATTCATGCATAACACATGTAAGAAAGATACTAAGCTAATTAAAATATCAAGCTTGTGCATACATAAATGAGAATAATGCATATAGTTCAATACAACATAGTGCAACATAAAGTGATCATTTGACATATATATAGCCTAAATGCAATGAATCCTATATGGAATGAAGTTAATTAGTTCATGTGATAAATCTCTTGAAGTTCGGTATGCAATAGCTTTAATTAGTTCGATTTAGAAACCTATAAGGTATAAAGTCTTATTCAACTCCTTTCTTTTATTTTATCTCGTAAACATCATCACTAACCAACAATTCATTTTTTATTAGGCATATCCAAATTTTAGAGCATGTTTAACAATTTACCTTCTAGTGATAGAAATGTTGAGAATAAATTCATATACTTTACCTTAATATTTGTGAAAGTCAAACAACCTTTAAAGTATAGGTTTTGTATTAAGTTATTAACAGTAATAACATACTGTGTTAGATCACTTTTAGGAAAGAATTGCACCTAGAATAACTGCCTAATATAATGATGACACATCTTACATTTGCCATAGTTCACAGAAATTTATGTGTACTCATTATAATGAATGTTCTCTTGAAAACAAATTTTCAAGAATTAGGGGCTTGTTAATTTCTAGCAAAACCAAGATATCGTAAAATAAACAAATTATTTGACTAACATAATAATGAACTCATTCAAAATCTAATGAAATTATAATTATTGTAGTTTACTCAAAATCCCATTGAGTTAATAAAATTAATATATTATAATTATTTATATTTAACTAGAAACTCATTTCTAGTTATTATTAACGTAATCAAATTAATAATAATACTTATTTTATTTTAATTAAAAATCATTTCTAATTATTATTTTTAATAATTATAATTATTTTATTTTAATTAAAAACTCATTTCTAAATATTATTGAACTAATCAAATTAATAATTATAATTATTTTAATTGGAAACTTATTTCTAATTAGTATTGAACTAATAAATTTAATAATTATAATTATATTAATTAGAAAACTATAACTATTTTTGGGATATGATTGAACTAATCTAATTAATTCCTCAAGCCAATTAAGCATATTTTATGTTTAGATTGGAATGTCTTAATCTAAAATAGGGCAAATCTAGATTCAGTATAACTTATGCTAACTTCCAAACAAAGGATTTTATTCAACCTCTTAGTATCCTTTTAATTTTCTTCCAAGACATTATCTCTTCCCCTCTCACTTGACTAGGCCCTCTCATTAGTGGTGATTGTGTTAGTGAGTGAACTGGTGAGATGGAGACTATAAAATGGTAGACATAGCAGTGATTTTGCATACAACCCACTATTGTTTACCACCTACTTACTACTACACACCTAAGATTTTAGGGTTTCAGTTTCCTATAAAATTGATATTTTGAGTTTCCTTATCTTAGGGTGTAAAGAACATAGTTTCCTAATATTTTAAAGATACTTTTTGACCTCTTTAGAAGAGATGTCTACAATTTTTTTAATATTTTAGTTTGCTTTGATTTTCTGCTAAGTTCTAGGTTTGTTTTTGGTTTAGATGGTAAAACAACATGAATTTATGTTAGAATATAAAAAGAGCAGACAACTTTTCAAAGCTTGTTTTGGTTTTCCTTAAAATAGAGTTTGAGTTTTTGTAATGTTTCCATCTCTTTTTTTTTCATTGTTTATCCAATATTTTATGACTTTGAATGTATTCCATATTTGGTTTAAGGTTTTTGCAAAAATCTAAAACTTCTAAATGTTTGGATGTCCAGTTTGAATCAAAACATTGAGAGGATGTTAATATAATAATACAACACAGTGAAACTAATGCATCACTATGGAAGTTGGCAAATAGATGAAACAAAATCCAAGATGAAGATGGTTTTCAAATAGAACAGAAAAACATAATTTTTTTTAAAAAAAAGTAAAATTTGAATTAATCAAATGATTATAAATAGGTGCAAAAGGGTCCCCAAAAAGTATCCCTCTATAAACACTTTACATGTTATAATTCAGAACTCTCTTTTAAAACATTCATAAAATTCTCCAAGAGGTGGTAAGATTTTGATTACATTGATCTTCAAAGGTTCAAATGATGAGTTGTTCCCTTATACTAGTGATTATAACTTCCATAATTGTTTCTTTGTGCCTTTCCTTTCTCATAAATCTCCTTCAATTCTCTCTCTCCATACCTCCTGTAAGTATGTTCCTATAGTAATAATGTATGCTACATTTGTAGCTTTAGATAAGTTAGAGTGACTATGTAGCCAATTAACAATCTTTGACAAGGTATTTTCATCTATATTCTAATGACATAACCTCCTAATCTAATTAGATAATGAATTTGAGTAACTAAATTAAAAAAGAAGTGGTTTCTCATCTTATCCCAATCCATGCATAGCATACAGTTTCCTAAGAGGTTCAAATATTTTTATCTATCTATAGTACTAAATCTATTTTGATGCCAGCCATAATAGGAAACTTTTTATGGGTATAAGATGCATATTCAAAATAATTTTATGCTATGCCATAGTCGTTCCCTTTCCTTGTATTTGGGTTATAGTTAGGTATGAAATGCTCTATTTTTGTAGGAAATCTAGTCCATTGTCCTTAAAAAAATCAGGGATCTCACTTTAGCTTGATCAAGAAGACTACTAAATGTCACTCTTCCCTTTTGGGGCTAGAAAAAGGGGCCTATGACTAGTCCAATTGTCATACCATAAATATGCTTTATTCCATTTCCAACATTATATGTGATATTTTCCTTAACATAATCCCTCAACTTCAAAAGTTGAGAGAAGAATCATGAATTAGTTGGTTTCGAAATTATAGCTTATATGTTGGTTCCTTTAAGTATATAATTATAGAGCTACATCATCTATAAAGTATCATTGTCCATCATTGCTCTCTATAATCTTTTCACCATAATGATTTTGTTATTGCATGATAGGAATTATTCCTAAACCCCCTTCTTCCAAAGGCTTACATATATCTAACCATTTCACTTTAGCATATCCACTAGTAGCGTATGAACTGTTCCATAAAAAATTCCTTAACATACTTTCAATGATTTTGATGAGGCTCTTAGATAAGAAAAGGTGTGAGCCCTATTATAAGTGCATTAAATTGTCAAAAACCATTAACAATTGTAGTTTACCAATATAGGTTAAAGCTCTATTTGTCGAAGAACTAAGCCTTTTATGAGTTCTCTCTACTAAAGGAATGCATTCATTAATATTCAACATTTTTATAGTTATAGGGAACCCTAGATAAATCATTGGTGGGAACTTCCTTGTCGTTCCTATTAATCTTGCTATTATATTTTCCAGGTGATTAGCACTTGAAGTAAGGAAAAAATGGCTCTTGTTAGGATTAGTTCCTACACTAGACATGGTTTTGAGCTATTACAGTGTTCGATCAACACTTCCACTAATCTCGATTGAGTTTCGTAAAATAAAAATATCATCAGTCGAGCATAAGTTTGTTAAAGTGACTAACTTACACTTTATGTGATATCTAAACTTGGCTTCCTTAGTTGTATTATACTTCAATAATTAGGTTAATGCTTCCATACATAAAATGAAGAGATAGGATGATAGTGGATCCTCTTGTTTAAGTCCCTCGACTCTTATAAAGATTTTAGTAGCTACCCATTGAAAAGAATACTAAAAGAAGTTGAACTGATGTAGTATTTGATCTAACCTATAAAGGTATTAGGAAACCATTTCACCTAATAATTGAATCAAAAAGTTTCAATTCACATAGTCAAAATATTTACAAAAGTATACCTTAATAGAGCAATTTAATAAGTTCCTCCTGGTATATCCCTTTAACAACTTTTAGATAGTGAGGATATTATCCTCTATCTTTCTATTCTTTATGAAAGCTCCTTAATTATCACTCATGATGGAAAACCTATAAAGCTCCCTAATCAAAAACTAGTACACCTAACCTATAAAGGTATTAGGAAACCATTACACCTAATAATCGAATAAAAAACTTCCAATTCACGTAGTCAAAATATTTATGAAAGTATACCTTTATGGAACAATTCAATGAGTTCCTCCTGGTATATCCCTTTAATAACTTTTAGACAGTGAGGATATTATCATCTATCTTTCTATTCTTTATGAAAGCTCCCTAATTATCACTCATGATGGAATTAAGAAAAGACTTTAATCTGTTAGCAAGAAGCTTTGTTATGATTTTATACATGAAATTAGAGCATGCTATAGGCTTGAAATCTCTCAAAGTAGATGGATTTTAAGATTTACAAGTAAGGTATATATAAGTTTTGTTGATCTCTGATGCACATTGAACCACACCAAAAAGTAAAACCTAACTCTATAATTAAATTTAAATTAGTGGTGAGTAGGGATTGTATTCATAGAGAGGCATGTCTAACTTTTGTAATGACTGATTTGATGTTTAGGATATAGGTGTTTAGTTGGATTTGATTAAGAAAATAAAATAAGATTAAACTAATGAAAGTAAATTAAATCAAACAATAGAAAAATGATAAAATTGAAGAATGAATTTATAATCTAGTTCTCAGTTTAATCTCAGCGTACATATGAATGCGCATACTTAATCTTCATGTTTTCCTTATATCTTTCTTAGAAATTATTAACCATAGGTTAACAATAAGCATTGTTAGGCCATTTTTGCTTATATCATATCTAATCAAAATAAGCTCGTAAATTAGATCTAGCCATCAAACAATCTAAAATCAGTTCTCTAGATTTAGTATGACAACGGCGTTATGAACTAGGAAAATAGATTATTCGAGGCAAGAACCGCACAAGCTCAAGTCATTTAACCTATCCTATAATATTCCTAATAATTCACAACCATTAGTTTACCATAAATGAATTAGAATTACAATGATTATGTATTGTATTCTAGATTCTAGCAATGGGTCCATCTATAAATAATCTATTGAGAATGAAACATTAATCATTCATACATGAATACCCAAAACATTAAGCAAAGAATAACATAAAAATTTCTAAGGAGAGAAAACAATAGTACAAGATAAAGAGATGCCCAAATGTGTTTTTCTACCTCGATTTTCCCTTTGAACCAAAAGGAAGAAGGTTAGCTCTTCATAAATCTAAAAACAGTAAGAGTTTTGCCCACTTTCATATTTAAAAAACCTTCATCCTTTATTTGGCTGGTTACATGTCCTTTTATAGCAAAAATTAAGGTTATAGGATTTACATTTAGTTACATAGTTATGTAGATAATAGTGTATGTAAAATTTTTCCCTAAATCATGTTTCTAATGGCCATGTATCTCACTTACATGGCTATGTAAGTATATACATGACTGTGCAGGTTGAAGGAGGTGCTAAAACAATCCTACATGCTTCTAGAGTGTTACATAGTCCTATGCACAGTCCTGTAGATTGTAGAAACTTCATTTCTTTCATCTTTTTGCCCCATCTTCTACTCTAATTCATCTCCTTTTTGTTCCATAAAGGAAAATAAGTTTGAACATCAAGAGGTGACTTCAAGGATGTGCTTTTAGCCCATTTTAACTCTTATGCTTCCAACTTGTTCCTAAAACCAAATATGAACCAAAATAAGTATCTTAAGCACTTTATAACGTTAATCACTAATTGTTATAGAGTAAAAATATAATCAACAATTAAGATTCATATGCATAATCATGAATCAAAGGACTTTTAAAATTATAACGTGGGTAAAGTTTAGGGAGAGAAGTATTTGGATAATGTAGTTCAAAAGTCATTGAAGCTAGTGAAGCAGGAAAAACACTCAAAGGAGTATCAAGTATAAAAATTAACGTCCAATCAAACTGGTTATCATCACCTATAATGAATGCAAAAAATTTGTTTCACTGCTTAGATTCAAGCTTTCACACTATAAAGCACATAAAGCATAAAGAATCAGAAGGAATCACTCACAAAAATTTATGATAAATAATATGTTGTAATTATGAGGAGTGACCCATCAAAACAACATCTCCCTCATTTGCATCATAATCAAATCAACCATTTAATACAACTTTAGGAGAAAAAATTAAGAAGAATTACTTTGCAAAACAAATGATTTTTCTTCTTAAATAGCTTATTTTCTTTTCTTTATTTTTTTCTTCTTTTTCTTTTTTCTTTCTTTCTTTCTTTTAGTAAAAAATTGAGAGAAACAAAATCAATAATGGAATTCATTGATAAGGGATAAAATTGCATTCCATCAGTTATAACTAACCCACATATACGCACACCCCCACACTTATGCTTTTATGCATTTACAAACATCATCAATCACAAATGCTCCACTAGAATTAAGGCTTGGGTATGACATTTGGTTAGGTTAAAAGATTGTAAGGTGGTTAGCACAAAAAGAAAAGGCTCATAAAACTCAAAAAGGCTTAACATAAGGAAATATCATATTAATAGGAAGGTTATTTGGCTAATGTAACTTATAAAACAAAGAATGCATAAATATTTTTCATGTTAATGAATGTGATAAAAATGTTGTCTCGAATAGAAAATCAAAAGTAAAGTTAGGATATACATGTCATTAATATCATACATGAACAAAAGACAATGAGATTGATATGGATGTGTTAGTCTTAAAAAGCTCAAAATCTCACCAGCTTATGTTTTTGTCATGAATTTTTCTAGTTAATTCTACTCTCTAGTTATGACTATATTGTCCTAGACATAATGGAAGAAGAGAAAATATTTATTTTTTTGTTTGATTTAAAAAACACATAAGAACATCACATAAAAAACAAACTTAAAAAGCTCATATAATAACCAAGATCCCCACTCTTACACTTAAAACTTATGGCACCCATGTAATATCAAATGTAATAAGTGGAGCATTCAACTAAAACAAAAAATGCAAAAATGTAAAGGAAAAGGTATAAACTTCCCTTTGGTTGCCTCCTAAGTAGCACCTTTGGTTATTATCACTAGCTCAACTCCATGTTTTCCTCATCATATGACAAAAATTTGATCTCTAGGGACCACAGGTTCTACATTTTTCACTTAACCTTCGGATAAGGCTTGAGTCGAAGACCACTTACATTCAATGTCTTTCCTATTTTTAGACTCTTAATTACTACTACACCATAGGGAGATACATTAATAATTACAAAAGGATCGAACCAATAAAGACATAATTTTTGTAAAAAGGAAGCACTTTTTGGGAAGCAATTCTACTTCCTATTCCCTCCTTAACTAATATCTAGCAGAACAAAGAAGCACTTTTTAACCAATGATAAAGCTTTTTCTCAAGACATTAAAAGCTTTGATGTTCTCTTTAGTTAAAATTACTTCTTTTTATTTGTACGCTTTAGTTCACAATCTTCCTGTATTGAAGGATCACATTAATTAAAAAAATAGAATGATCATTTTGGGGGTATTTATTAACATTAAAAATATTGAAATAAGTAATTTCCCCCATCAAATGCCATCGTAAGGGAACACTAACTAACATGTATCTTATTTTGGGTCATGTTAAAAAATGGTCTCCTTAGCAAGATATGTATTGGGTTATAGGAAGTTTCAGCATTCATGTCAATCACATAAAAATCAACAGGAAATAGTAGTTCATTCACCTACACAATCACATCCTCAATTGCCCCATCTAGATAAGCATTAGCATAATCAACCAATTATATTATAACACTAGTTTCTTTTATTAGGCCTAAATTTAAAGAAACACACATGGAATGGGGCATAATATTAATTGATGTTCCTAAATCTGACGTGGTTTGTTTAATCTTAGTGTCACCAATTTTGCAAAGAATAGTAAACATGTCTGAGTCCTTACACTTAGGGGGTATTTTCTTTTAAAAGATCGTATAAGTAGTTTTACCCGTCCTAATCATTTCATTACCTCTTAAATTTTATTTGTTTATACATAATTCCTTGAGGAATTTTTTATATCTTGGCACTTGTTTGATCGCATCTAACATTGGTATATTCACCTTAACCTTTTGAAAGGTCTCCCAAATATCTTTATCCTTATCCTCCTTGTTTGACTTTGCTAACCTACTAGGGAAAGCTGGAGGATTAACCGTAATAGCAATTTGGGATTCAACATTTTCCTTTAAGCTAGATGTTATATCCTTTCCTTCTTCAAGCTCCTTCTCAATTTCTTCTTCGCTAATCATCTTTTGTGTAGTCCTTTCAGGATCCTTAAGCTTCCTATGTCTCTTCAAGGTGATTGCATTAACATTCTTCATCTTTGTTTTGGGGTTGTGATGGTTGTTTTCCTCATTTTTTAACTTCAAGATGGTTAATAGCCACTTCCCTCTAGCTCATTTAGTTCTTTACATTTTGAATGCTAGACCTTATCTCCTGAAAGTTAGATTTAGTCTCTTGTTGAAACTACTGCACATCTTATCGGAATTGCAAAGTGTTAGTTGCAAGAGACTCAATTATATCTTCCAGAGAGTCACCTGAGTTGGAAGAAGAGGCTTATGGCCTCGGTTGGAATTGTTGCACTCCCTGTGGCCTAGTTAGGAAGTAATTGTGCTACCTATTCCCTTCATAACTCAGGTTTGGGTTATCCCTCTAACCTTTGTTACACGTTTGGGAATATAAGTTGTATTGATTGGAAAATTTTCCCTATAACATTGATATATTTCATGCTTCCCTCTTGCAAAGTTAGAAACCCATATGTCAGATGGTTTTTATTTGCACATATAGCAATTTGTATAATAAAAGATGTTAACACATCTAAAATATGTTCATTGGATGAACTATTACCTCATTTACTTAATGAGCATCATTGCAGATGCTAATTTGTTGAGTACTTGTAGTTATATGCTCAATTAAAATTTTTGCCTCCGTATGAGTCTTTTCATATAGGCAATAATACTTTATAAAAGTATTAGATAGGGAGTTGTCCCTTGATATTAAGGTGAGGGCAGCAGGCGCATAACTTCTTGAAGTGTTCCCAACACTTATAAGAGGATTCTCCATAATGTTAATTTATTTCCCAAATCTCTTTCCTTATGATAGCTATCTTCAATGTTGGAAAGTATTTCTCCAAAATTAGCCTCTTCATTTAAATCCATATGCTAACCTCCCAGTAGGTAAATCAAAAATTCAGTCTTTTGCTGCATCCATAAGGAAAATGGAAAGGCTCTCAATATAATCTACTTTTTTGCCACCTTTAGAGATTTCATACTAAGACAGACCACATTGAACTCCTTAAGATGCTTATGAGCATCTTTACTTGTAAAACCATGAAAGTTGGGTAAAAGATGGATTAAGCCATACTTATGCTTAAAAGTAACATGTTTAGCAAAATTTGGAAAAGTGATGCACAATGGCCTTTGAGTCAAATATGGGGAAACTAACTCTTTATAGTTCTTGGATTGGCTATAAATTCTGCAATTACTTGTTATATTCCTAAAGTTATTCTAGTTTCACTATGCAACCTTCGTGGTGTCCTTTTAATCTCAAGATTAAATTGCATAGGGTCTTGATGAGCAGATCTTATCATTAACATAAAAAGATCAAGAAATAAATGTAAAAGCTAATTATAAATAGAAATATACAAAACACTAATTAAAATTAAAAGAAAAAACTAAATCATTTCACTCCTCGATGACGGTGCTAAAATTCTTAATGCTCTTTAAACCCACTAGAAAATACAACCTAACTTTGCAAACTAAATTTGAAGTAGTGGAAAGTAAGGATTGTATCTATAGAGGGTGTCTATGTAGACTTTATAATGAATGATTCGGTGTTTAGGATACTAGGGGGTTGGATTTGATTAAGAAAATAAAGTAAAATTGAATTAATGAAAGTAAAGTAAATTAAATTGTATCAAAATGATAAGATTAACAAATGAATTTAGAATCTAGTTCTCAATTCAATCATAGCCTACACATGAATGAGCATACTTAATCTTCAGCTTATTCTCACAGCTCTCTTAGAAACTATTAACCATAGGTTAATAATAAGCTTTGTTAACTTTAGTTTTCCCTTAGGTCGTATCTAATCAAAATAAGCTCCTTAATTAGATCTAGCCATAAAACAACCTAGAATAAGCTTTCTAGATTTAGTATGACAACTGTATTATGAACTAGGAAAGTAGATTATTCCAGGCAATAACCACACAAACTTTAATCATTTAACCTATGCTATGTTATCCTTGATGATTCAAGACTATTAGTTTACCACAAATGAATTATAGTTACAATGATTACGTATTGTAATGTAGATTCTAGAGATGGGTTTATACATAAGTAATCTACTGAGAATTATAACTTTAATCATTCAAACATGAATACCTAAAACATTAAGCAAAGAATAATGTAAACAATTTCTAAAGAGAGAGAAAAAAATTATAAGATGAAGAGATGCCCAAATATGTTCATTGGCCTCGATTTCCCCTTCAGATAGGAAGGAAGAAGGTTAGATCCTTATAGATCTCAAAGAAGTAAGAGTTTTTCCCCCATTTGTCCTTCTAAAACATGTCATCCTTTGTTTGGCTACTTATATATCCTCTTATAGAAAAAATTAGGGTTCTAAGACATATACAATTAGTTACATAAGTGTATAGCTAATTGTGCATGTAAAATTTTCTCCTAATTTGTGTTTCTAAATGGTCTTGGTAAGCTACATGACTAGCTACATGGCCGTGTAACTCACTTACATGTCTATGTTGGTACATACGTACCTATGTAGATTAAAAGAGGTACTGAAACAATCTTGCATGCTTCCAGAGAGTTACATGGTCTTGTGCACAATTATGTAGGTTGAAGGAACTTCATTTCTTTCATCTTTTTGCCCTATCTTCACCCTAATTCATTTCCTTCTTGATCTAAACAGACAAATAAGTTTTAAGATCAAGAGGAAGCTACAAGGATATGCCTTTAGCTCATTTTAATTTTTGTGCTTCCAACTTGTACCTAAAACCGAATATGAACCAAAATATCTTAAGCACTTTATAACATTAATCACCAAGTATGAGGTCATAAACATGTAATCAATTAAGCATTTGTTAATCACTTTAAGTAGGACAATCTTAGAGAAAAAATAAAACACAACTTCCTTAAGCATTGGCCTAAGACCAAACCAGGTTTTAGGATAAAAGAAATCATTTAATCCATCAGGTCTTGGGGGCTTTATTCCATTCAGCTGGAAAATAACATTCATTATTTTGGAGTCCTCCATCGGGGTAATAGGATTCCCAGCTTCTCTCTTGATATTCTTTTTGAGATAAAAGAACTTATAACCTCCACAGAAGAGTTTGTATTGTAATTGGTTCCAATAAGAAGTCTATAGAGTTAACAATTTCATTTTCTATCTCACTTTGATTACTAATCACCCTTACATTTAACAATGAAAATGAGCAATTTTATTTGCATTTTTCCTTACAATAAGAAATTATTGATATCCAATAATTAGTAACTAGGTTTCGAATCCCTCTAAACCTTTAACAAATTAACCTTTTATCATGCAATTGTTTTGACAATTTATTGGACCATGGAGACTCCTATGGTATGCTAGTAGCTGACCTTGAGTCTACTAACAACTAAATTTAAAGTTTCTAACTAAATTACTCTTGATAAATTTTATAGGATTGTGTTGTCGATTTATGAATCCCATCATTAGGTTTGACCTTAGTCCCGAAGATTTATTTCCTCTTATCTCTAAGGTTGCAATCAACTCCTTCCAATTGTGGTAGATCTATTTAACCTCGGATTTCTCAATCTCTACATATAAAATCAAATTATAAATAAAACACGCAATCAGATCCAATATAATAATCAAACCATTTGCATTAATAAAAGAATAAATCATTTCAAAGTATTAACATATGGTTCAACTAACTTAAATACTAAATGGACATTAGTCACACATAATCAAACACGAAATTAAACATATATCGAAAGAAAACATAATAGAAAACAATGGGTTTATAATTCTAAAACTCCCTGATTATCTTCTATCGAGTATGCTTTCGATGCAGAGGTATGATCTTATATTTCGATGGATCTGAAGATGATTTCTTCTTATTTCTACTTCCTTAGACCAAAATCACCTCTGGAGATTGAACTCTATGTCTGGAAATTGCCTCCTAATGTCTCCTCAAAACCATGTATGGAACTGTATTTCTATCCCAATACTTTTCTTTTTTTTGACCTCAATTTCTTCATATTTAGGTCATAATATCATCACATAAATTGTGGCTCCACTTCTCTGCTTTCCAAAGGATCCTGCACCTAAATTTATGGGCCAAAAATTAAGGGATCAGACTAGGCGAGACAAATTTTGTATCTCATTCTCAGTCTTTTTAGCCCCTAAAAACAACACTTTTAGTCTTTAGGTTTTGCCTAATAATTATGGATCAAGATGTAGGCTTGAATATGAGCTTTATAATCACCTCATTTTGATCTCATAAGCCTTCTATATGTCCATGTAAAGCTCTAATGGTCAGGCTACCAATTCTGTAGAAATTTTACTTTGAACAAGCGGTTGCTAGTCCAAACGAATTCGAACAGCTACAAATCTGGGCTTCCTAAAAATCTTGAGATGTCCTATAAATATTCTCTAAAGACCATGTTTAGATTCTAACTCTCCATCTATGTTAAAAATTGTGCATAGCCAAGATACTTATAAATCATGAATCTTTGAGGGTAGATGTATGACTGTGCATCCCTTCTATACATCGAATCTACACTTTATATCATGTATTGTTCCAAATTCTTCTTTTTATATCCATGAAGGTAATTATCACCTTCAAAAGTACTTGGAGTGAATTAAGTACCAAATATAGGATAAAATTATAAAATATCAAGCAAAATATGTCAAACATGGATGTAAAATATAGTCAAATATCCGTCTATCAAACATCTCTACATTTAAACTTTTTCTTGTTCTCAAGCAAATCATAATCAAAATTATAAATCTTATAAAATCAATTCCTCATTAATCTCAATGAGTCCATTTATACTTTAAATCATCATATTCCATTAAATCAAATTAACATACAAGTAGAATCAAGTTATCATAAAATTAAATTCCTAAGTCAATATTGATAGTAATCACATCAACAATGGCATTGAAATCAAAAACATATATCTTTACACCCTCACCAAGATCAATGCACCTAAGTGTTTAAGGTGAAAAGTATCAAAACTCTCAATCAATGCATAGTAAAATTCTTACCATATGTTTGTAATAAAATCTAATCTCCACCATTTATGTAATAACTAGAAACACCAATCTAAAGGTCTTTATGGTTGTAATGGGGATTAGGTATAGTATTATTAGGATAATAACAAGGGTTAATGTGAAGGAAATTTACTACACAATATGTTTCAAGACTTGTTTATAAATACAGATAGGTTCTTTCAATGTAAATCCATTGGTACTAACTATTTATTCATTTTTCTTCTTTTATGCCTTTTTTATTTTTATGCTTTTTTCACAATAAACATTCAGTACCACAATTTAAGAAATATTGGACCTTTCATAAATTTCAAGTCTCAACAAGTAAATAATGTAAATAACATTCTAAAACAATAAACATATCTTCAAAGAAAAATAGGATAAAGGTTTATAATTTTGGGTTTAATCAATGAAAAAGGCTAAGGCCCAACTTGGTTATTCCTAAAGGTAAATTTTAGAGTATGGTGATTTCAAAGAAATAGGCTAAAGCAAGTTATTAAATCTAAGTGCTTTCATCATATTAATGCTTCTAATTTAATGAATATGATGTCAATGTGTATAATAAAAGCAAGTTCTAGAATCTTCTTACTATACAATGATAACAAACATGATAGAATAAAAGGAGCTTAAAAGATTTGAAAATTTGCAATACGCTCAAAAGCTCACAAAAAAGGGGTATATGTGTGTAAACAATATGCAATATCATTTCAATTGAATGTTTCAATGATTACAAAAAATATGACTTAGAAAACTAATTTTATTCTAACCATCATTCTTTTGCACACCAATTCAAATCAATATTCAACAAGTAAATATAGTATTCATGGACAAATTTCAACCAATTCAAGATATCAGTTAATAGAATTAATAATCAAGATTATAATAATCTTGAAGAAAATAGTTCAAAATTCAACAAACATATCCCCATACTTAAAGTTGTACATTATCCTCAATGTATACAATATAAGAATTTATAAATAAGTGACAGGGTTATTTGGTACTTTCCTTATTGTGATGATTTTGCTCTAATTTGGATCCATCCAATATGGGACTAACATCCTTACAAAATATAAAAGAAAAGGATAAAAAGAAACAAAAGAAATGACATAACATAAAATAACATGAAATAAAATTATATACTAATACAAGAAATAGAAACAAAACAAAATAAAACTGAAAACTATCCTATTTCATGGGTTACCTCCCATTTAGTGCTTATTTAACCTCATTAGCTTGGCGTAACCTGTATGTTAATGTCATCCTAGATCAATAATCAGTAGCTTGCTTCCACCCTTTGCTCCACAAAGTGGTTTCATAGCTTGTAAACAAGCCACAAATTGTAAGATGATCAAAAGGACATAATGTATTAAGTTAGTAAAACCAATTAACTGCAGTAATACCTTTTTAATGACAAACTATTAAGAAAATGTGGGATAATAAAACTCCCTAAATCATTAGATAACTCGAACAGTTTGTCTTTGAAGAAGTGGGAACCCTCTATACTTAAGTTCACTTTAACACCTCATCAATAGTTTTATTACTTGGTTCCTTCACTAGTTCTTCCTTAAGCACCACTTTGCACTCTTCTTCTTCTTCTTCATGGATAAAGGTTTCCAGCTCATCTTCTTCAATTACCTTTTGTTGCTCCTTTAAATGGAGACTTCTTCTTCTTCTGGAAGCTCTTCTTGTAATGTCACTCCATTCATAAGGCCAATCCTTGCCTTTTTTCACTCTCAAATTCACATCGATTAGCGTTCATTTCGGCAAGGAATTCCACTAATTTATCTTTAAGGCTAGCTTCCTCTTCTTTTGTAAGCTCGTCGTGACTCTTTAGAGTGATTTTCCCTTCCATGTTCTTCAGCATCCATTTCAATATGACTAGGCACACTCCCTTGGATCTCGAAAGATAATATATCTGCCAATTGGTCCAACTGATTCACCAAATTTTGTATTCAAGCCTCTACTTCGAGATGCTTCATGATTGATTCTTAAATAAAATCATTCATCATATCTTCCAGATTTAGCTTGCTAATTAGAGGTGCTTGGTGCCGCAAATATCCAGTTGGAGAGTAATTGTTCCATCCATAAGTATAAGAGTTATTCTACTCTAAATTGTAGCTATTATTGTATAGTACACCTTGAGATTGATTGTATATGCTTCATCACCCCCTTATATATGTTGGTGCTTTAAATTCATGATTGTGGTGATAAATCCCAACAATGTTATGACATAGTCTAAACATCGATCGTGCTTCTGAAAATATGTGAGAACACCACTCTCTCCAATATGGTAATGACATAAATCGTGAAGACATGTTCTAGCTTCCGTAAATGTACTGTCCGCTCTATCCTTCCATTGCGAGTTGTGGCTATAACAATGAATTGTAATTTCTATAATAAAGCACAAGCTCAAGATCAAGTAGAGAAATTCAAAAGATAATTAAATTAATAGGCCACAAAACATAATAAGATACAATTAAAAAATAAAATAATAAAATAAATACAAAAATAAAAAATAAATTAAAATAAATATAAATATATAACAAAATAAAATAAAAATGAATAGAGTAATAACATTCATCCTTTCCTAATATCAAAGTTCCCAGCAGTGACACTTGATTAACTTATTTTGAGTTAGTTAATAGTGTAATAATCGGAAGTGCACGGTGTAGCTATAGCTAGTACTAGCAAGTACGGGTCGATCCCTAATACCACTCCCTATTATCTAGCCTAAGGATGGATTTTATATTTTAATTAAAAGAAACAAAAATTAAGCAAGTAAAAGAAAATAAGTAACAAAATTGAACAGAGAATTCAGGAAACACTAGGAAATTATCTATATCAAGTAATTTGTATCTAGGTTTTGAATCCCCTAAATCCTTAACAAATTAACCTTTTATGATATAATTGTTTTGATAATTTATTAGACCATAGAGACTCTTATGGTATGCTAGTAGCTGACCTTGAGTCTACTAACAACTAATCCTAAGGTGTCTAATTGAATTACTCAGGATAAATTTTATAGGATTGCATTACCGATTTATAAATCCCTTTTTTAGGTTTGACCCTAATCTAGAAGATTTATGTCATCCTAACTCTAGGGTTGCAACCAACTCCTTCTAATTATGGTAGATCTATTCAATCTAGGATTTCTCAATCTTTACGTATGAAATCAAGTTATAAATAAAACACGTAATCCGATCTAATATAACAATCAAAATAATTTCATTAATAAAAAATCAATCATATCAAAGTATTAACATAACTTTCATCTAACGTAAATACTAAATGGATGATAATTACAAAAAATCAAACACACATCAAAAGAAAAACAAACAGAATATAACAGTTTCTTAATTCTAAATCTCCCTGATTGTCTTGTATAGAGTATTGTTGCGATGTAGAGATATGATCTTTTATTTCGATGGATTTGAAGATGATTTCTTCATGTTTTTCTCTTCTTTAGACCAAAGTTGCCTCTGAAGATCAAACTCCATGTCTAGAAATTGTCTCCTAATGTCTCCTCAAAACCACGTGTGGAACTATATTTACATCTCGATATTTCTCCTTTCATTGACCTAGATGTCTTTGTATTTAGATCACAATTTCTTCATATAAATTGTGGCTCCACTTCTCAGCTTTCTAACGGATCCTCTTTTGCTTAAAACAAAGCCCTATAGCTGAATTTGTGGGCAAAAACCAAAAAAAGGTTAGACCGAGCCCGGACAGATTTCGTATCTCAGTTTCAGCCTTTTTAGCCCCTCAAAATAACACTTTTAGGCGTCAAATTTCATTTAGGAATTATGGCCTAGGATGTTAGCTTAAATTTAAGCATTTAATCACCACATTTGAGTCTTATAAGCCTCAGATATGTCCATGTAAAGCTCTAATGGTTAGGCTGCCAATTCTGCAAAAGTAAGTTTTACTTTGAACAAACAGTTGCTAGTCTAAACAAATTCGAACAGCTACGAATCTGGGCTTCCTGAAAATCTTGAAATGTACAGCTACGAATCTGGGCTTCCTAAAAATCTTGAAATGTACTCTAAATATTTTCTAAAGACCACATTTAGATTTGGACTCTCCATATATGTTAAAAATCACGCATAGATAAAATGTTCATAAACTGTGAATCTGCCTTGAATCTTCGCTTTATGTTGTGTTTTCATCCAAATTCTTCTCCTTTAGGTCTATAAAGGTAATTATCACCTATGAAAGCACTTGGAGCAAATTAAGTACCAAATATAAAATAAAAGCATAAAATACCAAGTAAAATACATCAAATATAAGTGTAAAAATATAGTCAAATATCCATCTATCACCACTCCTCTACACTTTGTAAAAGATAGATATTTGTCTCCTTGGTATATCTGGTCCTTATTATTCCCTTCTTCACTAACTTCTCAACTTTTTCACATCTTTGAGCTAGCTTCATCTCTCATGCCTACTATAAATTTGTTATCCATATTTTTATCTTTCAATTGACTATGAAATATTCTCTGTTGGAAAATGATGGAGAAAGTTGCACTCAAGTCTAAGTTATCTTCTCAAAATCATCACCTATACAATAATGAACTAAATATACGAAAATATCATATAATCTATATAAGACATGCTATAAAAGTGTCAAAAATCAAGTAATTTAAACCCCAAATAACATGTAAAATATAGATCTATGCGTGTGATTGCAACAGGATGATGGAGGCCTTGGTGTAAAATCCATTAGATTAATAAAAAAATTCCTACTAACCACTTGAATTTGGAAGATTTTCATTAATCAATAATCTTTATAGGTAATGTATGCAAACTAAATTTCTCAAGGGGGATAGCTTTTGGAAAATAAAAATCAAACTTGACAACTTATAAATGATTAATCATATATTTAATATGATAACCTACATCTTTAAGGAAATAAGAATGAAGATTGGAAATATGAAATTAACAAGCTTTTGGTTTAAAAATTGGAAAAATTGGGGCCTCTCCATTTGCTTTTCAAATTCAAAATTCTTCAAAATTATATTCCATTCAAGGCTAGATTCAAAGAGATTATTAACAAGGACAGGTGGCATTTTGATCACTAGGCCTTTTCAACTATTATAGCATCTATTCCTAGCTACAATCCTAATTCTAATAAGATGGACTCAATCATTTGGATGAGATATAACTCTACCTATTTCATTAATAACTCTTGCATAATAGATCTTAAGTAGGATGTTTACTAGAGAAAATTGGTCTAGTTTAACAAAAATTTTCCAAAAGCATCATTCGTTTTTTAGTTTGCATTCAAATAGAGGCTCACATTTATAGAAAAAATACATGGGATAATCATGGAAACATTAATTGTAAGGTTTGTAATCTATAATATAATTCTAAGATTAGGCATATTACATTATCAAGCTAACAGTTAGCCTCTAATGGTGAGCTAGTCCTCTAAATTAAGTTTTAGTGCAAAAAGTGATATGAATATAATTAAATTAAACTTGAACAACTATGTCTATGGTATTTAAAGAGAAAGGAACATTAAACTAAATTCTTAAACAAGATTTGCAATTCCTAAGCAAATTGATAACAATTAGATAACGGAGGTTATTATTGTGAATGGGTTACATCTAGAATGTAGTGAAAATTTGAAAGCTAGTTGGAACTTGCCCATAACTCCTTAAGGTTGAAAAGAACAAGCTCTAAAGTTTGCTTTAATTGCAGTTTTAACACTTTACTCCATAGGTTTAACTTAGAAGTCTAAAATATGAGACAAAGAAAGGAATGAATCGGAGAGTATTCCATTCATTTGATAATTTACAACTCTGATACAGCTCTAATATATATACAAGTATGTTAAGAATATCACTACCTAAAGTTTAGGCTATTTTACAGTAATTCCACATGGTTTGTTCACCATAGCAATCTATACCATAATAAGGATAAATACAACCTATAATTGATACTTTCCTTAATACTCCCCCTCAAGTTGGAGAGTGAATGTCATGAAGTCCCAACTTTCATCGTAATATTTCAAACTGTTCCCTCCCTAGAGCTTTTGTGAAAATGTCTGCAATTTGCTGCCTTGTCGGAATATAGGAAGGCTTAATTAATCCAGCTTGTAACTTTTCTCAGACGATGTGTCAATCTATCTCGATGTACTTTGTGCGCCCATGAAAAAATGGTCATAGTGCAGCTTGATTATCGCAATATAAAGGTGACGGATTTGATAGAGCAATCTTCAAGTCCCTTAGTATGTAGCCCAGCCAAGTTAATTCCAAACATGTGTTCGCCATCACTCTATATTCGACTTCTACTGATGATCTAGAAACATTAGTTTGTTTCTTTGATTTCCACAAAATCAATGACGATTTAAGGAAGATGTGGTATCCCGCTATTGATCAGCGAGTCTCTCGACATCCACCCCAGTCTGAGTCACGAAAGGCCCTCAACTTGAGATCATTAGAGGCAAGAAGTAGTAAGCCTTGCCCTGGAGTACCCTTTATGTATAGAAGTACTCTTATTGCAGCGTCCTAGTGCGGCTTACGTGGTACTTGCATGAATTGGCTCAAAGTCCAAATAGTATAAACTATGTTTGGCCTTGTTACCGTCAAGTAAATCAATTTACTAGTTAACCTCTGATACTTTGTTGGATCATGCAGTTGCTCTCCATCAGTAAGTGTCAATTTCAAATTTTGCTCCATGGGAAATTTCTTCGGATGTGCACCAGTCATACCTACTTCTTTCAAGATATCCAACACATATTTTCTTTGTGACATGAAAATACCATTTTTGGATTGTGAAAACTCGATTCCCAGGAAATATTTTAAATCTCCCAAGTCTCGATGAGAGAATATTTTAGCATGCACCTTTTAAGTCGTTGCATCTCTAGTAGATTATTTCCTGTGAGAAGTATGTCATCAACGTCGATGAGCACCACGGTAAAAGAAGTACCTTACACTCTTGTGAAGAGGGAGTAATCTGCTTTGGACTTTTTATAACCAGCTTGTTGAATGACATCCGAAAAGGTGGAAAACCAGTTGCGAGACGATTTCTTTAAACCGTAAAGAGATTTGTTAAGCCAGTAAACAGTATTCTCCCCCTGTCGGTGAAGACCCTGAGGTGGTGTTATGTAGATGACTTCATGTAAATCGCCATGAAGGAAGACGTTTTGCACATCCAACTGATGAGTGAACCAATTGCGTTAAGCTGCAATAGTAAGAAGACAACACAAGGTAGTTAGCTTGGCAGTGGGATAAAAAGTCTCTCTATAGTTAATACCTTCGACTTGAGTGTAGCCCTTAGCGACAAGTCGGGCTTTATAGCGCTTGATACTTCCATCAGATCGGTACTTAATCTTGTAAGCCCAGCGGCAGCCTATGGCTTTATGACCAGATGGAAGAGGAACCAAGGTCCAGGTATTGTTGCGCGCCAAGGCTTCCAGTTCAGCATGCATAGCCTTTTGCCAGTTCAAATCAAATGTTGCTTGAGCATATGAAATAGGTTCGTGGTGATCTGTGATGCTAGCTAAAAAAGCACGATCAGTGGGAGAAAGATGAAAGGATGAAAGATAATTAGATAATAGATACCTGGTACTGGATTACAAACTTATGCTAGAGGAAGACTAACGAGCTCATGTAGTAAAGTCATAGTCTGCATGCCAATTAGGAGGATACTTGTCATGAGATGAGAAATGTGGTGGTGGTGCTGAATTTTCTAGTGAAGCGGAAGCAGTTGAAGTATGAAGAACATCATGAGGCAAAGAATCATGATCTAGTGATGAATCTGAAACAATGTTAGGAGAGGGAATATCGGAGTCTGGGTGGTTGGGAGTAGATGGATCAAAGGCAAGGTTAGGTAACATGGGTGTATCAGTGGGTACGGATGATGGCATAGAGAAAGGGAACACAATTTTGTGAAAGTGAACATCACGATTTATGAAAAAGTTCTTGGAGGTTAAGTCATATAATTTACAACCTTTGTGTCCGTGTGGATAACCCACGAAAACATACTTTGTGGCACGTGGATGAAATTTTTGTTTGGGATGCACGATTGGAGTGTAGCAAAGGCAGCCAAATACCCTTAAGTGATCCAGTGTAGGAGCATGATGATAAAGGAGTTCAAATAGCATGTTATTAGAAAGCAAAGGTGAGGGTGTACGATTAATTACGTACACAGTGGTGATAACACGTTCCCCCCAAAAAATGAGAGAAAGTTTGGACTGAAAGAGGAGTGCTCATGCCACATTGAGTATGTGTCAATGTTTGCGCTCCACTACACCATTCTGTTGAGGGGTGTACGCACAAGTACGTTAGTAGTCAATTCCATGAGTGCGAAAAAAAGTTTGTAATGGGAAGAATTCAGTGCCATTATCCACTCGAATTGCTTTTACGATGGCATGAAATTGATTTTGAGCAAAAGTAACGAATGATTCTAGAAGTCGTGATGTGTCAGACTTATGGTTTATTAAGAATAGCCATATGCATCTTGTGAAATCATCAACAATTGTAAGAAAAAACTTAGCACCAGAATGTGTAGGTACTTTGTACGAACCCCTAATGTCACAATGGAGTAAGTCAAAAGCAGCATGAGTTTTTATTGAACTTAAAGGAAATGGCAGTCGAGTTTGCTTGGCTATAGGACAAATATCATAATTATTCGAAAAATCTTTATTTTGAATAGATAAAAGAGGAGCTAAATTTTTGAGGCGAGATGGTGAAGGGTGGCTGAGACGCATGTGCCACAAACAAAGGTTATGTGAGAGATGATGAGAAGTTGGGGCGGTGTACACAGGTAACATGTAGTAGAGACCACCACTTTACCTATCCAAGCCAATTGTCTTCCTCGTAGCCAAGTCCTGCAAAATACAGTGATCCAGAAAAAAAGTGATGCAACAGTTTAGTGATTGAGATAACTTGCTGGCAGAGATTAGATTAAAATGAAATGAAAGAACACACAACACATTGCTTAGTTTAATGTGTGAATTAAAGAAAACAGTGCAAGTGTGTTAAATTGAGGCTGTGGATCTTATTGGCAAGTTAACAAGAGGAACAGATGAAGGTTGTATGTGTGAAAAAAGGGAAATATCAGCAGTGATATGGTCAGTTGCACCACTATCTAAAATCCAGTTTTGAAACGCTAGAGCAGATATGAGTCAGGAAATATGAGCCTGCAGCATTAGCAAAAACATCACTATTACCGAAATTTTGATTCTGGCTATATGTGGTAAAGGCTTGAGCAAGCTGTTGGATTTGTTCAAGAGAGAAGCCTTGAAGAACACTAGAGGTACTGTTGCCTATGTCATTCATCTGAGAAGCGTCAACTGCATTTGTTGTCGGACGGTCGTTTCCTTTTGCTCCACGAAAGTGTTGCTGTGATTGAGGATGAGAGTTCCTAGCATTTTTGATTCTGTAACGATCCTCAGTATGCACCTTCTTATCATAGATTTTGCAATGAAATTTCATAGTTCAACACTCATCGATGGTATGACCAGATCTGTTATAATGATCGCATGTTTTGTCCTTGAGAGACTTTGATGAAGAAGTCTTTTCTTATACAGCTATGGTAATTGAGAAATTCTCAGTTGTCTCCGACGTTACCTGCATTTATGTTTCTTCTTGAATTATGAGGGAGTAGGCTTGACGAACATTTGGTAGCGGAGTCATCAATAGGATGTTGGATTTGACAGTCTTATACACGTCGTTAAGCCCCATAAGAAACTACATGAGCTTATCTTCTTCTCTTTAATCATTGTGCCTCTTCTCTTGATTGCAAGATATATGAGTGCAGTATGTCTCTAGTTCTTCCCAGAGACTTTTGATCTTGATGTAGTAGGCAGCAACAGATAGACTTCCTTGAGACATCATTATGATTGATTTTTGAACTTGGAAAATCGCAGGAGCATTCTTTTGTGAGAATTGATCCCGTAAATCTTCCTAAACTTCTTGAGCAGTCTTTACATGTACCACTCCTTCTGCAAGATCCGGTTCGACTGAATGAGTCAGCCATGATAGTATCATTACTGTTGCATTGATTCCACATCATAAATTCTAACGGATCATCTTCAGAGGACGGTGGCTCGATCATTCCCTCAATGAAGCCAATTTTATTTTTGGCAGTGAGAGCATGGATCATGGCCTTACTCTATGACTGATAGTTTGTTTCGTTCAACTTTGTTAGGGCGAGCATGTGCCCCGGCTGATCGGAATGGTGCACATAATAGGGATGTGATGGATCCATATTAGGTGCCTTAGAAGTAGCAGAAGGATCTTCGACTGATATGGTTTTGTGAAGGTGAAACGATGATTTTCAAGAGCACCAGGATTAGTGCTCTGATACCATTTAATATGAGACAAAGAAAGGAATGAATTAAAGAGTACTCTATTCATTTGATAATTTACAGCTCTGACACAGCTCTAATATATATACAAGTATGTTAAGAATATCACTACCTAAATTTTAGGGTATTTTACAGTAATTCCACACGGATTTTTCACCATATCAATCTATACCATAATAAGGATAAATACAACCTATAATTGATACTTTCCTTAATAAGAAGTCTTATTCGTAGCAACATTAAAAATTTGAACTTCCTATCTTTGTTTATCTAAAATGACATTCTTATATGCTTCTGGGGTTTGCTTATTAGAGGGCAACATTAGAAAGTATAATATCTATTTCTAACTCGATGTAGGTATCACTTTTGTAAGCTGGTTACTAGACAATGGTTTGTTACACATTTGGGGAAGTTTATTTATTCAATATTATTTTCAATTTTCAAAAAATATAATTTATTTTTTATTAATAGTTAATAGTATATTTATTAATTTTAAGTGATAATAAATTAAAGTTTCCATTAAATTTTATTTATTATGCTAATAATAATATACAAGATGATCAAATTATGATATTTTACATCATTCATATCTTATAAATATATTTTAATTTAACTATTTTTACTATTTATAAATAAAATTATTAAAATTCTTTTTTATTGATTTATCATACTATATATATATACATATATATATATATATGTATGTATGTATGTATATATTTGAAAAGTTAAATAATATCTTTACCTTTAAAAGGAGCTAATTAATAGCTAGTACAAAAATATAAAATCCAAGCTTCCTTAAGCAATCAAAAGTAAGGAAAACCATATATTTTTAACTGAAATACAAAGTTATTACACTTGGAAGACCCTTTGGATTGACTAAGTGTTTTCCTCCTTCATATGCACCCTCTTCATTTCTTAAAGTTATTACACTTGGAAATGGATTGACTAAGTGTTTTCCTCCTTCATATGCACCCTCTTCATTTCTTTGCTATGGTGACCAAACCATTTATGGTAATCTCCATTTTAGTGCCAATTCCTTGCTACATTCTAGTTCACTTATAACCTTAGCTTTGTCTCTTATATTGTTTACTGTAGTATAAGTCATCTTCTTCTCATATGTAATTTCAGTTCGCTATGTTCTCTCTCTATCCAAATACCATAAATTGTATAACTTAAAGCTATCTTGAATATTGTCCAATCTATGTCCCTCCTTATTCCATTCTTGTAACACTAGTTTAGTAGTTTCTGACATTTCTAGTGAATGCCATTCCTGTAGTATAGTTTAGATATCCATTATTAGACTTTCCTTATACATTGACATTTAAAGAAGAGATGTTTTATGGATTTAGTAGGTTGCTTATGTAATACACAAAAATCCAATACATGCATAAATTTCTTTAATACAAGTTAACCTTTGATGAGAAACCCAAAAAAATGACTGTTTAAGGACTGTAGGAAAATCCCAGTGCGTGCATTATATACACACAGTGCGAAAAATAAAAAATTATTTCGAGACTTTTCCGAAGACCAGGATCTATATGCCTATACAAGAAAATACTATTAAACCTAGCTGAAAATTCCTAATTCACATATATGTTCATAACACACACATATATATATAAATTCATGGCATTTACACAAATCAATCATTCATATAATAACCATGTACCTTGAGTGTAGTCTCCTTCATTCTTCAATCTTCTACTCGTTGGGTTGTTGCAAACCACAATGACCAAAACAAATCATCTCCAACGGTATTCACGCAGAGATCGGAGAAACTAATTGATTCAAACTCTTTGATCTGAAAATGGGTAGAACAAAGACAAGAGGGCTAGCTCTCTTTTTTGTTTTATGGAGAGCAAAAAACGTGAAAGAGAATGAAGAGGAAGAAAATGAGAAAGATGATGAGAATTAGGTTAGAATCGTGTAGATGGCTTACCAAACCATTTAAATGATTATCATTATCTTACTAGCCTTTTTGTCTTTTATCATGTTTGTCTTTTATCATTTAAGACAATAAATGCATAACTTTAAAGAAACCTTCCTCATCTTCCACGTATATATATTCCAGTCACACTGGGGTCGATCCTACTGGGTTCTGGTTGTAGAAAAGCAACGGATACCTATTTAAGCAATATCGATGTCACAATCTCATCGGGATCCATTTAGTTTTATTGCTCTCCATATAATGGATCTCTATCCTAAACCATTTTACAAATCCTCCGAGTCCCTCTTATGCGTGTGACCTATTAGGTTCTTGATTATGTTAGCCACTTGGATTAACACTTAATCCAAGCAAGTCATGAGCAGTGTCAGGCAACACATCATGATCTCCAATTGACCAGAAAGTAAGTGGTTTGACTAACGAACCTATGCTCGTCATGAACCATCTCATGAACCCTTCCGTAGATAATTACTGTGCAATTCATCCTTTCATCATACTATACTCCACTTGGTTATGAGTATGGGCAAAGTTTCATCTCTCACTAAACTGACTACATCAAATCTAGGCCAAGTGATATCAGTTCTCATCGTGGGACTCATTACTCTATATGTTAATGAAGACATTCTTCATGACATATATACTCTGGCCAGAGATTTCCAAGTAATGATCTCGATAAGAGGCCGTGAGTATCATCTTCAGCTATCACAAAAGTGGTGAATCTGCTATTGGCCACTCAATTACCTTCGAATACCTCAAGTTGTACCCAATCATCACCCTATGAGCGACCTTTGTAAGGTAACAAGGATTGGAGTCAAAGTACAGAATTAGTATCGAAGATATCTTTGAGTATCTCAAGTCTAAGGATACTTGTACCATTGCTATGATGAGATTATCACTGAAATTAGAATAGGACATCCATATGATGATCTCATGGTAGGTCATCCAATGTACTTATTACCTCTAGTAAGCATCCACATTTCAACTCTAAACATCTCATGTTTCTAGTTTTTGAGATCCATTGCTTAATCAAATCAAGGAGTTTGATGTGTGCTAGTCTATCCGAATTAACGATGTCTAGTTTCATGAATCCTATGACTACGGATAATTTAGATATTGACATAATTGCACATGATAGGAATCTCAGTAGTACGATCACATCATAATTTCCTTCCTGTTATGTCATATATCATGGACTTTATTAATTTGCTTATAAATCAATATCAATTCATAAATAATGAACACCAAATTAATAAAATATGCTTTTCTTTATTATTAAAAATAAAGTTTGTACATAACTTTGTACAAAATACAATAAAGGTGATTGCCTTTAGGGCACTACTCTAACAAATCACCCATTTGACCTAAAGCCAATCACCTTGGTATCTAATACCATAATCGAGTATAGGAGAATCAATGTTATTCTGTGACAATGGCTTCGTCAACAGATCAATAATACTCTGCTCAGTAAGAATTCTCTCTATCTGTACATCACTTTGACCAATGATATCCCTGATCAGATGATATCTATAGAGTACGTGCTTAGGTCGTTGATTAGACCTTGGTTCCTTCGCTTGCACAATAGCCCTATTGTTGTCAAAATGCAACCGTATATACTCATCATTGCTAGGAACCACACCAAGTTCAGTAATGAACTTCTTTATCCAAACTGCTTCCTTTGCTACATCTAAAGCCGTAATGTACTCTACCTCGGTCATTGAATATATAGTCGTCTCTTATTAGGAACTCTTCCAACTGACCGCCACGTTGTTCAGTGTGAATATATAACCTAATTGGAATTTGGAATCATCGTTATTAGATTGAAAATTGACATCTGTATGCCTGCTCACTTTTAGATTTCCATCTCTATATATTAAGAAAACATCCTTAGTCCTTCGCAAGTACTTGAGGATGTTCTTGATAGCCACCCAGTGACCCTTACTAGGATCCGATTGGTATCTATTCGTAACACTTAGAGCATATGATATATCGAGTCTTATACATAGCATAGCGTACACGATAGATCCTATTGCAAATGTGTACAAGATTATATTCATGCGTGTCCTCTCATCTTGTGTATTAGGACACATAGATTTCAAGAGTGTTATCCCATGAGTTATAGGAAAATACCCTCTCTTGGACTGCTCCATGCTAAACCTCTTTAGCATTTTGTCTATGTACGTTGATTTTGAAAAACCAAGCAACCTTTTTTTATCTATCTCTATAAATCTTTATCCTGAGGATATAAGTTGCTTCACCGAGATCTTTCACGACAAATTGTTTGGACAACCAAATCTTCACATATTGTAGCATAGGGACATCATTTCCTAGTAATAATATGTCATCTATATATTGTACAAGGAATACGATTGTACTTCTACTAACCTTTTTATACATATAGGATTCATTAGGATTTTGTGAGAAACCAAAATCTTTAATTATCTCATCAAAGCAGATATTCTAACTCCTGGATGTTTATTTCAATGTATAGATGGATTTTTGAAGCTTGCATACCTTTTTGCCATCATAGTAGATGAAGCCCTCTGGTTGCGTCACATACACATCCTCTACTAAATTTCCATTTAAGAAAGTTATCTTCACATCCATTTGTCATATCTCATAATCATAATGAGCGGCAATGACTAGGAGTATCCTAATGGATTTAATTATTGCTACTGGGCTAAAGGTCTCGTCGTAGTCTATTCCTTATTTTTGACAAAAACCTTTAGCCACAAGCCTTACTTTATAGGTAATCAAATTACCATCCATGTCAGTTTTCTTTTACACCCTATGGGTTTTATTCCTTCGGGTGTCTAACCAAAGTCCATATTTGGTTTTCATACATGGAATCCATTTATGCTTTCATTTCATTAATCCATTTCTCAAACTCTGAACTCTTCAGAACCTATTTATAGGTAGTAGGCTCATTATCTTCTATGATCAATACGTCATTCTATTCAATTACAAGAAATCCATATCTTTAGGGAACAGAGCATATCCTACATGATCTATGAACTTCCTGTGTTGAAGAAGGTTGAACTGTTACTTTATCTTTATGAGTTACAGTCTTAGGTTCAAGCAGTTGATTCGCATCTATTCGAACATCTTGAACTTCTTCAAGTTCAATTTTGCTCCCACTATCTTCTTTTAAAAGAAACTCTTTCTTTAAAAAGACAGCATGCTTTGAAACAAACACTTTTTGTTCCTTAGCAAGGTAAAATTGATATCCCATTGTTTCTTTAGGATATCCTACAAACAAACACTTGTCGGACTTCGCATCAAGCTTATCTGACTGTATTTGCTTCACATAAGCTAGACAACCCCAAACTTTCAAATGAGAAAGATACTCCATATCTCATATAGAGTAACATCAACTGTCTTTGAACTCTACTTAGCAAATAAATAGTTATCTTAAGTGCATACCCCCAAAAGGATTTTGGTAAATTTGGAAAGCTCATCATTGATCGTACCATGTCTAATAAGGTTCAGTTTCTCCTTTGGCCACACCATTGTGTTGTGGTGTGTAAGGTGGAGTCTATTGAGATAAAATCCCATTATCTCTGACATAATCTAAAAATTCTTGGTCTAAGTATTCTCCACCTCGATCAGATCGTAGTGTCTTGATACCTTTCCTAAGTTGGTTTTCTACTTCATTTCTGAATTGTTTGAACTATTCAAATGCATCAAATACAGATACCCATATCGAGAATAGTCATCGATAAAGGTAATGAACTAAAGAAAACCACTTCTGGAATGGATGGACATCAGACCACATACATCTGAATGTATTAGGTCCAATACTCCGGTCGCTCGTTCACCCTTTCCTTTAAAGGGTAACTTAGTCATCTTGCCTAATAAACAAGATTCACATATGTCATATGATTCATAATCAAATGACCCTAAACTATCACTCTTGTGGAGCTTAGCTAAGCATCTCTCATTTATATGGCCAAGGTGACAATGCAATAAGTAAGTTGATTTTAAATTATCTCATTTTTGTCTTTTTTCGTCATTGACATTCATAATTGAATGCGACATATCTAATATGTAAATTCCGCATAATGTAATAGCACCATAAAGCATTCCATTCAAACTAATAGAACAACCATTGCTATTGAAATTCAAATGGAAACTAGCTTTATTTAAATAAGAAACAGATAATATGTTCTTTGTTAAAATATATACAAATTGTCAATCATCCAGTTTAATTACAAGCCCACTATGGAGCGACAAAAAATAAATGCCTACGGCTAATGTAGCAACCCTTGCTCCATTCCCCATGTGCAGGTCCAGTTCTCCCTTTATGAGCTATCTACTATCCCTGAGGCCCTGAAGGAGTTAGGGCCTCTAATGCCTACTTCTTCTTCAAAGACTCCAGATAGACTTTACAATTTCACTTCTAGTGGCCAGTCTTACCATAATGGAAGCAAGTTCCTTTCGACGCAGTCTCTTTGAGTTTCTTTTTGGCTGTACTTCCTTTTGGTTTCCTGTACCTTTTCTTCTTTAGGTTCTTTTTTCTTGAACCATAAGAAAAAGAGTCCAACACTAGCACTAGCTAGCTATCCTTCTTGATAGCTTGCTCTACTATTTTGAGAAGATTAATCAACTCAGGGATTGTAGTTGAGATTTGGTTCATCCAATAGTTCAACACAAACTGTGAATAACTATCAGACAATCTAACCAGAATTAAGTCAATACTTAATTCATAGTCTATAACAAAATCCAAAGTGGCCGACCTCTCAATATAACAATTCATCTTCAGTGCATAGTACTCTATAGATATCCCTAGAGTCATCTTAGTCATGAAGAGCAGCTTTGAGCTCTCGAACCTTTTAGACCTAACTTGCTTATCAAAAAGCTCTTTAAGATGAAACACTATGGTAGTAGCATCCATAGACTTATGCTGCTTCTGCAGCTCTGGTGATATAAAGGCTAGCATAATGCAGGTAGCCAAGTCACTATATTTGAGATGCTTACGATATGCTCTCTAATCCTCATCAGAAGCATCAGCAACAGGGGGATCAGTAAGTGGAACATCTAGGACATAGCCTAGCTCCTAAGATCTGAGAATAATTCTCAGATTTCTCAGTCGATCAAGAAATTTGGTCCAATTAATTTATTAGAATCCATAAGTGAACGCAAATTCACACTAGAAGAAATCTTCAATCAACCCAAATGTGAAAAGAGATAAAATGTTAGAATATAAATACATGTATCATCGTAAGGACTTGTATGACATGAATATAACTCCCACTAGTTTCAAAGAATCCATAGCCCTCACTACGAATCCAAAAAAAAGTATGAAAAAGTGTCCTAGTGGGTCGATATCCGACATTACTAAGAATGACCTTAGGTTTACCTAACAATCTACCTTATATCAATCAGTAGGTATCGGTCATATCAATTGCATCATATTTGCAATTATCTTCTAGTGCTATCAACTCATTTGTATGCACACAAATTGGGTTATCAACTCTTGATGCACGTACTTTTGATGTACGCTACCTAATTGCACCTATGTCTATGTTGACCTTAAGTTTACTCAACAAATCAACGTTTCTAGTGAAAATCGACCCATTAATCTGAAAATCTTATTTCAATAGTTTGAACATATCCATATAGAGCGAGCTTGGGTTTACCTAATAACCCTAACTCTAAAAGAATTTTGGTTGTCCCCATATTAATGGAAGGCGTAAGTTTTTATATTTTGCGTTAGGGATTTCATATTCTGATCTCGTCTAAGTCGTAGGATTGTAGCGACAATGACTATATGGTATGATTTAGAACATTTCATCAATCACATTGAATCTATATCCATAACCATCCATCATCCCACCTAACCAACCCTAGCATGCATTCTTTAATGTAACCATCTCATAAGGTTTTCTTGTATAAGTTATGACGTGTTATGCATCTAAAGATTTGACGTTTAATTCAACTCTTGAACCAAAGTACTTTCTAATGTTGGCATCGGCTAATTTCTCAATTTGTATGTTTTCAATTCCAATTTAAAATGCCAATATACCAGTTAAAATGCCAATATACCCTACAATCTGATCTACCAGTTAAACACTTTAATTGTATCATGCTTGCCATATCTAGTCATACTAGACATGAAATACTCGAAATAGATTAATGTATATTAATCTCTTAGATTTACAAATAACTTGAGACATCAAACTATCACCCTAAGGATCTATAGGTAATCTCCACTTTATCAAGACTACTTTGGCACATGTCATATAACTTGTGACAGCTAAAACAACCAAGACAACTGAGTATACCAACAAGATGCTAATATGACATATTTGACATTCGAAAATTTTTTGAAACCCAATTTCAAGCAAATCAATTTGGCACGCCTACAACATCAAAGTAAAATATTTTTTATCACATAAAAAAATGATCCGAGGCAATGAATCCAAAAGACACACAATAAAAAAAATGATATGAGCCAATGAATCCAAAAAACACATAATCACCACTTCAAACAAACCAAGTCCAACAGTTTTCTAAAAAATGTCCAGGTCTGTCCTTTACTTTAAAAAAGTCATTGAAACAATTTCAATAAATGATGAGAAAATTACATAGGCTATAACATATTACTAACATGTTCTATGAATTTGTTTAGAATTTATTTCCAAGAAAAACTTAACCAACCTTAGCAACCAAGCCAATCTAGAATTTGTGTTCCTCAATCGAGACATTCCCAACAGAACATAAGAAATTCTTAAATAAATATTCAATCACCTCGAAAACATTTTTCCATCTTGATAGACATTTATAAACATCTTAGAAAAAGGGTGGTGAAAGAAAATCCTAAAAATAATTTTATAGAATTTATTCTAGAATTTTCAAGCATGTCTATTCATGTAATGTGCATAAACACAATAACCAGAACAATAGGAAATTAATTAGCAAAAACATATCAAATCACATTGATAAAATTTTTCCTTACACAAACATATTTAGAAACATCTCATGAGAAAATATGGGTAAGAAAATTTCAAAAACAATAACTTAATATTGATTTTGAATTCAACACAATTAGAATGCACAACTGTCATAACCAATCGGTAGCATCACACATGTTATGGTTTCTCCTTTATACTAGGCATAAGTGGCTCTAATACCATTGTAGGAAAATCTTGGAACATGCATCATATTCATATGATGTGGAAAACAAAAAAATTGTTTGGGTACTTTCTCGAAGTACAGGATCTATATGCCTATATAAGGAAATACCATTAAACCTAGTTGAAAATTCCCAATTCACATACATATTCATAACACATATATATAATAGGAATTCATGGCATTTACCAAATCAATCATTCATATAATAACCATGTACCTTATGTGTAGTCTCATTCGTTCTTTGATATTCTACTCGTAGACCGTCTCCAACGGTATTCACGCAGAGATAAGAGAAACTAACCTAATCAAACTCTTTGATCCGAAAATGAGTAGAACAAAGACAAGAGTGCTAGCTCTCTTCTTTGTTCTATGGAGAGAAAAAAAATGAAAGAGAATGAAGAGGTAGAAGATGATGAGAATTAGGTTAGGATTGTGTAGATGGCTCACCAAATCATTTAAACGATTATCATCATCTTACTAGCCTCGTCGTTTATCATCTTTGTATTTTATCATTTAAAGACAATAAATGCATAACTTTAAAGAAACCTCCCTCATCTTCTACATTGCACATATCTTTTATATATATATGCTGAGGTGGTCCAATCACACTGGGGTCTATCCTATCAAGTCCTGGGTATGGAAAAACACCTGAGACCTATTTTAGCAATATTGACGTCATGATCTCATCGGGACTTATCCTGATCTCATCGGGATCCATTTAGTTCTGTTACTCTCCATATAATGGATCTCTATCCAAGATCATTTTACGAATCCTACGAGTCACTCTTATGTGTGTGACCCATTAGATGGTCCTAGGGTGAATTACTCTCTCTAGAGTTATAATTCTTAACCCTAATTGATATTCCCTAATTCAAATTATAGAAATTGCAATCTCTCAATCTACAATTTGTTCAAAACCTAAATTAGTTCTAACGCTATCTATTAACCTACTAGGAATCTATGCTCTATCTCTCTTTACTAGACTCAACCAGTTTGATTCAATTCTCTACCTATCAATTTACCTAACTCTCGTTAACTTAAATCAATGATTTTCATCGACTCACCCCTCTCAATTTGTTGCCCAATTATAAAGAATCAAATTAAATCACAATAAATCGAAATAAAACACAATCAAGACAGTCTTATTAATCTCAAGAATAAATCAACCCGAAGGTGAGTTTGACAACATCAACACTCTACGAAAAATATTTCTAATCAATATCTAAAATTCCATACATTGATGAAATCGAAATAACAATTAAAATATATTTTCAAAATGGATCACGGAGGTGTGACTACAGGAAACCACCTGTTCTGAGAAGTACGTCGCGTCAGATGTGTCTCCATGCCTCTCTTCCTTCATCTCCTTCCTCAATCGATTAATCTCTAACTAGGTTTTCACTTGGATTTTGGTAGAGTCTCTCTTTTGTAGCTCTTGGCTCTCTTCCTTCATCTGTCACGTCATATTCTATTTATATCTTCGACACTCTAGGTCAAAGTCAGGGTCGAAACAGTCCAAATTTGAAACTTGAGTTTTTATGTCAACCTGATGTAGTGCACGATCGTGGCCCTACCTGCCATGATCATGGCTGGCATTTTTTCCTTTCTGTCATGATTGTGGCCTAAAGTGCACGATCGTGGCCTGACTTGACGCTTTCTTTCACGAACGTGGCTCTTGGTGCATGATCGTGGCCTAGCTGCTTCTGATTCTTCCTCTTCTGACACGATCGTGGCCTGTGTGCATAATCGTGGCCTGTGCTTTTTGGCCTGAAAACTCTTTAACTCTTCCCATTATTCCCTATTTACCCTGCAATACTAGCAAAGACATCAAAGTACCTCAAAAATATATAATTTAACTCAAAGATTCAAACTAACCCATAAAAACACTTAAACACAAAAACTAACCTAGTTAAACTCTAAATGCATACTAAACACTTAAATTGACATTAAAATAATTATCAAATCTACTCCTAAAACACTACACAAATTGTAAATATCAACATCCCCACACTTAAACGTTTGCTTGTCCTCAAGCAAATAAAACAACAACAAATATCAAATATATATATATATATATATAAGCACGCAATGTAGTAATGAGGCAATGGCTTCGGCTTCGTGAAGTAAATTTAATCTCGAACACAATCATTCAGTTATGTCAAATGATTAACATGCAAAATATGTGTCTAGGATCTTTGAACTAAATATACAACTTAATCAAGACCTAAGTATTAACTGATTTACCCTTTTCAATTGTACACACACATTGATAATTTTTTGGTCCCTCGGACTTCGTAACTGTTCCTAAGTACATTTTTCATGAAAATTCAAGCTTATTACAAGTTCGGTAGGTTTTTATTTAAAACGCTTCTTATTTATTTATTTATCTATATATTTTTTTGGGATGTAGTCTTTTACTCAGAGGCAAACATTTGTGATAAATGTCAATTTGGCTACTCGACTAAGTTTATTGTTTACAGCTTGGTTGAAACATCATTCTAGCCTTTTTACACGAAGGAACACATTTGTCATGCGTGTCAATCCAGTTACTCAGCTACATCATGTTTTCAACTGGCTACTAGCTCTACTCATAACTCGAAGGTCAGCGAAATAGTGATTATTGAATTAAATTTTTTTATTATTATTATTTATTTATTATCGCATACCTTATTGCTCTTAGCTATTCGTTTCCATGAAAAATACTAGTTGAGCTACTTAACCTAAAAGGCCTCAAATTTGAATGAATGTGACAATCTATAGGGCTCTGAATTTCCACCAAGTCCTAATTAAGCTGTATAATTCTCCAAAGGCTCCCTAATTTACTAATTTCGCAAGCTAATGATTTTCCATAACGTAATAGGCTATGTCCAAAATTAAAAACAATTCACTCAATCTAGGCCATTGACACATTCACACTCTTCACATTATGCAACCTAATACTATCATACAGAATGCTAAAATTCACATACAAATGAAAAAACACAGAATCCCTTCCCATACTTGAACAACACACTGTCCTTAATGTGAGAAGGAACACACACAACACATACATAAACAAAATGTACAAATAGAAATTTAAAATAACAAGGAATAGAATAAATTAAAGAAAAATAAAAATTAAAGTAAAATAAAAATGACAGAAAACTAAACACACAAAAGATAAAATAGAGCTGGAGAAATTTTTTTATTGGGTTAGAATTGGATCCTAAGGAGATGCTGGTGGTGATGGTGTGGGAGGTGGTAGTTGAATGCCCTAAGCTTTGAAATACTGATGGAGTTGACTTATTTCTCGGCTTTGGCATTTTTGTGTATGCACCACTTCCTTTAAAGTTCTGTTGGTTTCGGATAGTGTATCCAAAACCTTGGTCTAATGTTGGTCCTCTTCTTCTTCTTCTTTTGATTCCTTACTTGTTGAGTCCCTTGCCTACCTATTACGCGCGAAGCTTAAGCTTGCCTGGCCTGTCCTAGTCCACACATATGTCTTTTCATTTATATCCCACAGACTCATGTTGGTGGAGTGAATAATCTCTGCCCGATATAGATGATGGTGGTCAAGGAACTCAGGTAGATGCACTGTTAACCCCCTCCGATCCATACCAAAATGCTTTGCTATGGCAGAAACTAGGTACCCCATTTCAAGATGGTTGCTTCGCTTTCACGAAACTGCAGTAAGAGCATTCAACACATGCGTGGATGTGCAGACTGGGATACTGTGGTCCATACACCACAGTATGAACAGTTCCTTGGATGAACACTTATTGGTCCTTGATTTATCAAAGACCAATTGGCACATAAATTTGTGCAGCAATAAGTGTTCATGTGATCGGATAATGTTGCTATGGGAATTTTTGGCATAAAACACTCAATGCCGGTAAGCTCATACCAATATTGGGAGGGGCAGAAGTCATCATGTTGGTTGACAATGGTGGATTTGGGGAATCCACCATTGTTGCATATAATCTCTATTGTTAGCTCATATGCTCGCCCTCTCAACTGGAACCATAATTCTTTGCTGTTCTTGGGGTCAAAGGTCAGGGATGTGAAAAAATCTAAGGTGAGCTCCTCATAAATAGGGAATTGAAGCCTAATGAATTGACCCACTGGATCCTCTCTGCTAAATTTTCTATTCACTCCCACACCTCAATCCTATCCAGTGTATCGAAATCAAAATATATAGGCACAACTACATGCCTAAAGCAAAGAGAACGGAAACAAGTACCTTCCTCCTAAGAGTAAATGGGAAATGAAGCTCCAAAATTTACTGCTCGGTTCTGCCTCCCCTATCCCGCGACTTATTGTGCTCTATAAGGCTCTCGTCGGGCGGTTTGCTTGATACGAGGCATGATTGGGTTGAATTTGGAAAGTTGTCAATGGAAAATTTCTAGAGAGATGTTAGAGTGTTTAGAAGTTAAAATTCTAGAGAGATAAAGTAAAAATGAAAGTGAAGGCGAAAGTTAAGTAAGAATTGAATAAATAGGTGGTAAAAAGGGTAAAATGGTAAAGTTGTCACTTAAAATTTGCGTCCTCCCCTTTTTTTCATTGCGCAGGCCACGATCGTGACCTGCTATGCCACAATCGTGGCATGTGGCGTATCACTGAAGGACTTTCTCAATCGCAGGCCACGATCATGACCTAATGGGTCACGGTCGTAGCCAGTGCCTATAACTTGATTCCAAGACCTTCTTCTTCCTATCCTTTCCTCCTCGCATTCAATGATTCTTCTACACTTCTCTTAATACGCTTGCATACTCTTCCTCATAACTCCAAAATCCTATTCATCTTTTTCTTTTACTCATGCAATCCAAAATAAATCTAACTACGAATTTCATTAATTTAACTAAATTCAATATGAACTAATTTTTCCATGGGTTACCTCCCATGTAGCACTTCTTTTAACATTGGTAGCTTGACGCTCCTTTTAAGTTCACGGTGGTTGGAATGATTGATTTGATGGTAGCATCGTCATTAATCTCAAAGTCTGAATGTTTGCTACCATATTCTGATTACCACCTTCCTTGGAATTTTTTTTACCTCACCTTCTCCTTTGCGAGTGCTTCTTTCGAAAGAATTTTGCAGGATTCTCAATGTCTTCCCATTCTCCTCAAGATTCAGGTTTGTTACAAACCACTAGAGTTAAAGGAGCTTCGTACTCTCTAACAGTCACTTTGAAGGTCAATTGCTCCTTCCTTACTCATAAAGTTAGTTCGCCCCCATCTACATCGATAATCAAGTGCGCAGTGGCCAAAAACGGTAGTTCAAGAATCATCAGAGTATCCTTATCTTCATTGATATCCAAAATGTAGAAATCTGTGGGAAAAATAAAATTTTCGACCTTGACCAACACATCGTGAATAATCCCCATCAATCTTAGCGAAGTTCTATCGGTTTTCTTAACTAAAAACTTTGTGGGCACTAGCTCTCGTAACCCCAATTTAAGACTAAGAGTGTAGGGCATCGCATTGATACTTACGCCTAAGTCTGCGAATGCCCTATTTATCATAATCTTGTTGATACTGTAGGGGATGAAAAAATCCCCTGGATCACCCCTTTTCATTATGTTGGGCATGGTTTCCAACCTTTACTCCTCCTCTCTCTATGTGACAGATTCTTGTAATTTTAACTTGGCATGTATCTGCTCCGTCACCTCCTCGATTTTGTTTGGTTTGATTTCTTGTAACATTTCTACTTCCTCCTTCCTAGCATATAATTCCTTTTTACAAAAAATTAGTGTGGAAATATCCGTCGATTTAATTGCACCGATTTGCTAACAATCTTATTTGGAAGGTCGTCTTTAATTACTTGACTTTCTTCTGTGTCCACCATTTCTGGCTCCTCGTCTTGCTACTGACTTAGAACCATGATATGCTCCTTTGGGTTCGATTCGGTGTTACTTAGAAGAGTTCCAGCATTCTGAGTCAACATTTCTTCCGTAAGCTACCCCACTTGGACTTCTAAGTTATGGATAGATGAAGTGTGATTCTTTGTAACTTGCTTGAATTTACTCTTGAGCCTCCTGTGTGCTTCCTTTATTCCTCCTATCTTATCCAAAATTCTGTCTAATTTCGAATCCATCGAACTAGTTTTATCCTGTTCAAAGCTCGATTGTCCTTGGGGTCTGAACTGTCCTCCGTTGTTATTGTTTGACTAGGAGAAGTTTGGGTGATTCTTCCACCCAAGGTTGTAGGTATAGGAATAGGGATTGCTACCCCCTCCATGTCCAAATTATGCTCCCATGTAATTTACTTACTCCGGGTTATCGTCTCTCATCAGATAGCAGTCCACCGTATTATGATCCATTTGGCTGCATAGCTTAAATTCCAATTACGTGGTCTTCACTGGAACTGAGGATGACGCCTTCATATTACTGAGTTGTCATGTCAAATTATCAATCTTAGCTTGCATTTCTGTAATTTGGTCGACAGCGACAACTCCCTTCTGTTCCTTAAAATTAGTAGGTTGCCTACTACATTCACTAATCTATAGATAGCTATTGCTGGCCATCTCCTCTATTAGCTCTTCTACTTCATCGAACATCTTTCTCATTAATGATCCTCACGACGCTATGTCAATGGTGCCTCGAGTATGAGGGTTCACTCCAATGTAAAATGTCTGCAGCAAGAACTCTTTGGGTAGATTGTGATGTGGGCATCTGCTCTGCAGATCCTTATAGCGCTCCTATGCTTCATAGATAGACTCCCCGTCACCTTGTTGGAAGTTTTTGATCTCCTTAATAATTTTGGTGGTCTTTATTAATGGGAAGTATTTATCTAAGAAGGCTTGCACTAGCTATTCCCATGTCGTAATGTTGGCAGGGCTTAGTGAATGATACCAAGCCTTCACTCTATCCTTAAGCATAAAAGGAAACAATCTAATCCTCACTACGTCTTTCGATATTTGGTGATACCAAAAAGTATTTCAAATCTTAAGAAAACTCACTATATGCGCATTCGGATCTTCATTTGCAAGTCCGTAGAATTGGAAGTTCTCCTGAAGCATGTTTAGGAGGGCTAGCTTGATTTCAAAAGAGACCGCTTGAATAGGTGGTCTAGCCACTCCTTGATTCACAGGATTAAATCCTGACCTCATAAAATCCATGAGGGTCCTCTATTGTTGCCTGCCAAGGTTAACTTCTTGGTCACATTTCTTTGGAATTCTTCGGCCATTTGTACCTTTTCAGTTTCTTCTTCTTTTCACCGAGCTTTCCTAAGGTTCTTTCTAACCATATGATGTCTAAATCGGACGTCTCAATTGCATGACTCGAATCCCTTGTGACTCTTGTGTTCATACAAGAGTACGAATCCTAAGTAAACTGAATGAAAGAAAATAACAAACCTAATGCCTTAAATTATAGAACTAAATTGCCTTCCTCAGTAACGACGCCAAAAACTTGTTCGCTCAAGGTTACACGCTCTAAGTTTCAATATTTTTAACCTTGGTAATTACTGCAAGCACACGGGTCATTCGTGTAGTACCTAAGGTGTCGATCCCACGAGGAAGATAACTAGCCATAAAATCTAATGGCAGCTACGTTCTCAAAACTTAATTAAACAACTATTGTAGTAATTAAAATTAATTAAAAATCAAATATGAGAAATTAAATCACCAAAAGAACAAACAGAAGCAACTCACAAATAACCCAATTTTCAACCTAGAAGTGACCAATTGAGAGAAAGGGGGAATTTATTTGAAATTAAAGAAAATCTATCCAATTACGAATTTTTCAGATTTAATGAGCCTAGACGGTCCTAGGGTGAATTAATCTCTCTCGAGTTATAATTCTTAACCCTAATTGATATTCCCTAATTCAAATTAGGGTGAATTACTCTCTCTCAAGTTATAATTCTTAATCCTAATTGATATTCCCTAATTTAAATTATGGAAATTGTGATCTCTTAATCTGCAATTTGTCCAAAGCCTATATTAGTTCTAACGCCGTCTATTAACCTACTGGGAATCTATGCTCAATCTCTCATTACTAGACTCGACCAGTTTGATTCAATTCTCTACCTATCAATTTACCTAACTCTTGTTAACCTAAATCGATGATTTTTACTAGCTCACCCTCTCAATTTATTGCCCAATTATAAAGAATCGAATTAAATCATAATAAATCGAAATGAAACACAATCAAGAAAATCTTATTAATCTCAAGAATAAATCAACCCGAACGTGAGTTTGGACAACATCAACACTCAACAAAAAATATTTCTATTCAATATCCAAAATTCCATACATCAATGAGATTGAAATAACAATTAGAATATATTTTTGGAATGGATCTCGGAGGCGCGACTGCGGGAAACCATCTATTCTGGGAAGTACGTCGCGTCAAGCGTGTCTCCGTGCCTCTCTTCCTTCACCTCCTTCCTCAATCGATTGATCTCTAATTAAGTTTTCACTTGGATTTTTGGCAGAGTCTCTCTTTTGTAGCTCTTGGCTCTCTTCCTTCATTTGTCACGTTGTATTCTATTTATATCTTCAAGGCTCTAGCTCTAGGCCAAAGTCGGGGTCGAAATGGTCCAAATCTGAAACTTAACGAAATTGCATGCTACTACATTAAGGAAGCTAGATCCTGCCATTGTTTTGTGTTGCTGTCCTTTTGGTCTTCTTAATATTGGAGTTGTAATTTCTTCTTGAAAGGCTAGAGTGGCTTGCTCGTTCAAGAAGGAAATTGTGTTAAAGAAGGTATGGGAATACTAATCCTGATTGCATGTTATCCTATGAAGTATTTGGTGCTTGATTTGATAGAATGTGTACTGATTTGTTGATGCATTGAGTTCTAGACATGAAATGGATGTGTAATTGAGGCATTACTAAGGTGGAATTGTGGTAAAAAGGATGAATGTTAGAGTAAGAATGTTGATAGTGTAAGATGTGAATGAATTGTACTGGTTTCACTGCACGGATTTCACTGAATAGTCGTCAGTTTTTAGGCTATAATGTGACCTGTCGATATCCAAATGAGGTGATTTTCATTTTGGATTAACTAAACTCGTATACCTAAAACTTTCATTAAGGAATGTAATATTGCTTCTGTCCCAAAGGATGATGAAATTTAGCCTAAGTTTGAAATTAAGATTTTGTCATTGATTGGGAATAGTGCACTATATTTTAGGTATAACTTGTAGAATACTAAACCAAACTACATGAATTAGGTGTCATTAGAAACCTAAGATATAGAGGAACAATTGTCTAAAAGAAAGTATTACAGAAATACATCATTTTCGTGATCTTATTGCTTATACAAAGTTGGATGAGATCAGTTGTCCAACAGAGCAGATGGTGCCTATAGGGAGCGGCTTATAAATGGTGGGAGTTCATTCTGAGGAGTCTTCAGCTACTGATGTCTCTAACTTGGAATTTCTTTACCCAAGAGTTCTAAGAAAAATATATTACGAAGGCTTACAGAAAGGATAAGTGGAGGCAATTTTTTAGTCTGAAATAAAGAAACTTATCGATTGCTGAGTATGATCGGCAGTTCAATCGACTTAGTAAGTATGCCTTTGAATCTGTACTTACTGAAGAGTTTCGATGTCATCAGTTCAAGGATAGGTTGCATGATTCCATCAAGGAGCATCCGGCGGCATTTACTTTGTTGCAACAAGTGACTTACCATCAACTGGTACAAGCTGCAATGAAAATTGAGAGGCAGGAAATGGCCAGGAGAGAAAGAAGTCAACGGAGGGGTTTTATTAGAGGAAGGTCAATCTTCGGCAAAACGAAGTTAGGAAGGTACTTTCCCTGTATCGAAAGTTGCTCAGAGATTTGTGACTCGGGGAAGGCTACAAAACTTTCCACATCGGCTGTCTCTGATAGGGTTCCTCTGGGAACCAAGGTTCTGGTGCCCCGGAGGGCCTTCATTGCTCTGTTCATCACTAGGGTGTCTATTGAAGATTTACAGGTGCATGTTTCCACTATGGCAGTACTAAGCATATGATAACAAATTATCCTCTGAGATAGTCTGAGATACCTCAAGCTAGTAGAGAGGTCTCCCATACATCTACTGGGAACAAAAGACGAGGTAAAGGTCGAGGAGGATATAATCAGAACAGGACTAATTCGAGTTTCCACTCAAAAACTGTAAATCGACCAGCTGTGCCTTCCGCTTTGGCTCGAGCTTATGTACTGAAAGCTCGTGGGGATCAGGATGCACCAGATATTATTGCTAGTATTGTTTCTCTCTTTAATTCTTAAATGCATGCATTGATTGACTCTGGATCTACTCATTCGTATATCTGTGTTAGAAAAATGTTTGATATGAAGGTGCCTATAGACTAGTTAGAGTATGACATGCATGTGACCAGTCCTCTAGGTAGTAGTGTGTCTGTTAATCAGGTGTATAGGAACTGTCCTATTATGATCCAAAGAAATAATTATGTAGCAGATTTGATCATATTACCTTTTCATGAATTTGATTTGATTCTGGGTATGGATTGATTGTCTAAGCATCGGGTAGTAATTGACTATAATACTAAGATAGTTATGTTTAGGAGACCCAATCAATCTGAGATAGTATTGCATGGCATTTGCACGAGTTCTTTAACTAATGTGGTATCTACTATGAAGCTTCTCAAGAAGGGATGTGAAGCATATCTAGCTTTGTAATTGATTCTAAGAAGGAGGTTGGTAAATTGCTAGATATTCCGGTGGTGAATGAGTTTCCATATGTGTTTCTGGAGGAATTGCCTAGACTCCCTCCTAAAAGGGATGTGGAGTTATCTATTGAAGTTATGCCTGGCACTGCTCCTATATCCAGAGCACCGTACAAAATGACTCCTACTGAACTGAAGGAATTGAAGGTGCAGTTACAAGAGTTTCTGGATAAAGGGTTTATTTGACCCAGTATGTCATCGTGGCGAGCACCGGTGTTGTTTGTTAAGAAGAAGGAAGGAACACTATGGATGTGCATCGATTATAGATAATTGAATAAAGTCACAGTGAAGAATAAGTATCCGTTGCCAAGGACTGAAGGCTTATTTGATCAATTGAAAGATGCAAGAGTGTTTTCAAAGATAGATCTGCGATCGAGGTACTATCAGCTTCGCGTAAAGGAAGTGGATGTACCGAAGACTGCATTTAAGAACTATTATGGACATTATGAATTCTTAGTAATGCCATTCGGGTTAACTAATGCTCCAATAGCATTTATGGATTTGATGAATAGAGTGTTCAGGCCTTATTTGGATCAGTTTGTTGTGGTGTTTATAGATGATATCCTGGTTTATTCTAAGAATGAACAAGACCATACTGAACATCTCCGAATTGTATTACAGACCCTACGGGAAAAACAATTGTATGCTAAGTTGAGCAAGTGTGATTTTTGGCTTAAGGAGATATCATTTCTAAGGCATGTTGTCTCTTCTTAGGGAATTAGAGTTTATCCTAGTAAGATAGAATTGTTAATTAGAAGCTACCAAGGAATGTGACTGAAGTGAGAAGTTTTCTGGGTCTAGCTAGTTATTACCGTCAGTTTGTTAAGGAGTTCTCAATAACAACATCCCCTTTAACTAAACTGTTACGGAAAGGAGTGAAGTATGAATGGTCTGATAGATGTTAGAGTAGTTTTGACCAACTGAAAATATGCTTATCAAGGCTCCTGTATTAGTCCAACCTATTTCTAGTAAGGAGTATGTTTTGTTTAGTGATGCATCTAGAACTGGTTTGGGTTGTGTTTTGATGTACGAAGGAAAGGTAGTTGCTTATGCCTCTAGGCAACTAAAAACTCATGAACAAAATTATCATACTCATGATCTAGAACTTGCAGTAATAGTGTTTGCCTTAAAAATTTAGCGACACTACCTATATGGTGAAAGGTGTAGAATTTTCACAAATCATAAGAGTCTGAAGTATTTGCTTACCCAGAAAGAACTCAATTTGATGCAATAGTGCTAGTTGGAACTGTTTAAGGACTATGATTGTATTGTGTATTATCATCCGATTAAGAAAAATGTTGTGGCAGATGCCTTGAGTCGAAAGACCATTTCAGCATTATCACTTAAGCAGAGGGAATGGGAATTTGTATCTGATGGAGCTTTAATAGCTCAATTGAAAGCAAGGCCTATCTTAAGACAAGAAATCTGTGATGCTTAGAGAGCTGATGATAAGTTACAATAACTTATCCTAGCTACTCAGGAATGTAATCAGTCTGATTTTTCTATGAAAGGAGATGGCGAATTGTATTATAAAGATCAGTTATGTGTGCCAGCTAATGATGAACTAAAGAAAAAGTTGTTATTTGAGGCTTATAATACAATCTTTACTATGCATCCTGGGAGAAACAAAATGTATCAGGATCTGAAGCAGTATTACTAGTCGTCAGGTATGAAATAGGATGTTGTGGATTATGTAGCAAAATGTCTGACATACCAGCAAGTTAAAGCTGAGCACCAGGTTCAATCTGGTTTGTTACATCCTATTTCTATTCCTTAGTGAAAATGGGATAACATTACCATAGATTTTGTCACTGGACTTCCTCTCACTCAAAGGAAGCATGATACAGTATGGGTGATTGTGAATAAGTTTACTAAATTTGATCATTTTCTATCTGTTCGTCCCGACTATTCTTTGGATAGACTCGAGGATTTATATATGAATGAGATAGTCAGATTGCATGGAGTATCAGTGTCGATCATTTTTTATCGTGATTCTCGATTTACTTCGAGATTCTGGAAAAGTTTACAGAAAGCGTTAAGTACGCAAGTTAAGTTTAATATTGCTTTCCATCCCTAAAAGATGGACAATCTGAACGAGCTATACAGATATCGGAAGATATGTTGTGGGGTTGTGTGTTAGAGTTTTCCTAAAGCTGGGATAATTATCTAACTCTGATGAAGTTTGCTTACAACAACAGTTATCAGACGAGCATTAGCATGGCGCTTTATGAAGCATTGTATAGTAGGAAGTGTAGAACTCCTATATGTTGGACCAAATTGAATAAAAACAAGATTATTAGGGCTAAAATTGTGAAAGATACTAAAGAAAAAGTTCAAATTATCCAACAAAGATTGAAAGTTGCCAATGATAGACAAAAGTATGATGTTGATTTTAAAAAAAGAGATAATGAGTATCAGGTAGGTAATGAGGTATTTTTGAAAGTATCGACTTGGAAACAAATACTTCTGTTTGGAAAGAAAGGTAAGCTCAGTCCATGTTATATTGGTCCTTATAAGATTCTGAAAAGAGTTGGACCAGTAGCTTACCAAATAGCTCTTCCTTGAGAATTGGCCAAATTACATGATGTGTTTCATGTTTCTATGTTGAGAAGATATTGGTTTGATGACAAACGTAAGATTCATGTGCAAGAAATTCAAATACAACCAGATTTGTCTTATGAATAAGGGCCTATTTCTATATTATCCAGGTAAGTCAGACAACTTAGGAACAAGCAAATACCGTTAATGAAAGTACTCTGGCAACATCTTAGACTTGAGGAAGCAACATGGGAACCAGAAGAGACCATAAAGGCTCAGTATCCTCAACTATTTTGATCAGGTATGAATTTCGAGGTCAAAATTCTTTTAACAAGGAGAAAATTGTAAGGCCCCAAATTTTACCCTAGTTGGAATGTTTCATTGAACATGTATTGCATATCTCTTAAATTATGGTTTAAAAAATCATACTTAAAGAATTGAAATTTATTGTCTTCATTAGAGACTTAAGGTATTAATGTTGGGCCCGAGTCTTGAAATGTATGTCATGGATACATTACATAAGGCTTGGGTGATGATTAATTGAGAAGGAGGCTTGAAAGTTCTTAAAAATCCAAGCTTGAAGTAAAATTTTCGCATGACCAATTGTGACATCTAGTGTTTGTTTGCAATCCAATGTGATGCTATTATTTGTAAGTGCCATATCTTTTGATTCTGTCGCCTGAAAATTACAAACTATATATTTTTAGAAAGATGAGAGGATAATCTACAACTTTCATGAAGACAACTTTGTCAATTTTGGCCTAAATCAATACCTTTTATGGTTTATACGTGGTTAATTGCTTTGTGACATCTAAGTGTGACACCTAAACTTGTAAGTATCATATCTTTTGATTCCCATGTCGAAAAATTACAAAATTTATACCGTTAGAGAGATAAGAGGATAAGCTACAACTTTGATGAAGACAACTTTGTCAAATTTAGCCTAAATTAATACAGTTTATTGATAGTTAATACAGGTACTAATTCTTGGTGACAAATGGCAGCTCCTAATTGGGACAAGTGTAGAACATGCAAGAAGACATATGTTGTTACCATTTGGTGACAACTAGCATTGAAGAGAAGACAAGTTTTTTACTGGGGTGTTCTGTTTTACTAAGTTCTTCTTCAACTTATTCTCACACCACCCACACTCCCTCTCTCACTCACACCTCTTGGATTTTCTACTTGCATTTTTGGGTCATCTCCTTCACTTGACGAAATTGCATGCTATTGCATTAAGGAAGCTAGATCTTGCCATTGTTTTGTGTTGCTATCCTCTTGGTATTCTTAACATTGGAGTTATAATTTCTGCTTGAAAGGCTAAAGTGGCTTGCTCATTCAAGGAGGAAATTGTGTTAAAGAAGGTATGGGAATACTAATCTTGATTGCATGTTATCCTATAAAGTATTTGATGCTTGATTTGATAGAATGGGTATTGATTTGTTGATGCATTGAGTTCTGGACATTACTAAGGTGGAATTGTGGTAAAAAGGATAAAGGTTGGCGTAAGAGTGTTGATAGTATAAGATGTGAATGAATTGTAATGGTTTCACTGGACAGATTTCACTAAATAGTTGTTGGTTTTTAGGCTATAACTTGACCTGTAGCTATCCAAATGGGGTGATTTTTATTGTGGATTAATCTACACTCATATACCTACAACTTTGATTAAGGAATGTAATTTTTTTTCTGTCCCGAAGGATGATGAAATTTGGCCTAAATTTGAAATTAGGATTCTGTCATTGTTTGGGAACAGTATACTGTATTTTGGGTATAACTTGCAAAATAATAAACAAAACTGCATGATTTTAGTGTCATGAGAAACTTAAGGCATAAAGGAACAATTTTTCAGAAGAATGTTTTGCCTAAATCCTTCATATTCCTTGTCAAAATGACCATGAAAGATTGACCCAAAGGTCTGTTTTAGGAAGAGCTGGATGAAGTTGGAATAAAAGGTAGTGCATGATGCTGTTTGACAATTTTGAACATCCTTCATTCTTTTAGCTATAACTTCTTCTTCTGACCTCCAAATGACTTGATTTTTGAACCAACAAACTCATAACACATTTTTCTTCCTCTCCATAAAAATATATATCCATTTGAAGTCATTGGGGAAAGATTTGATTGATGAATTTAGGATGAAAATGAGGAAGTGAACTGGAACATTTTTATTGAACATGCTTCGGTATTTTGAGTATATCTTGATCTGTAGATTTTTAAATGAGTTTATTCTTAATTTAGATTAAATTAGAGTCATATGGCTACAACTTTATTGAAGAAGTCTAATGTTAATTCTGTCTCTAAGTATATCAAAATCTGGCTCGAAATTGAGTCTTGACTGAGGCTGTAGTACTACCCGAGACAGAAATCGTGTCCTGTTGATATTGAATAAACTATATTGATAGAAGCCGAATTAGACAAAGGTGTCTTCACAAAAGTTGTATTTTATTCTCTTAGCTTTTGATTGGTATAACGTTTATAATTTTTGGATATGGGAATTGAGAGATATGAGTTGTAAACTATCGAGGGTATGATCATATACTAGCCAAAAGTTCAAATGTACACAGTCTATGGTATTATGAGCATAACTCATAGAATACTGAATCAATTGTATTATTTTGGTGTCGTTCAAAACTTAAGACATGGGAGAACAGTGTTTCAGGAGGAAGTGTTGCTAAATTACTTCACTTTACTGATGATAATAATCATGCAAAGTAGACCCGAAAGTATGTTTTTAGACAAGTTTGGATTGTTAAATTGAGTATTGATATGAATGAATATTGTGACAAGAATAATGATAAGGAATCCGAAATTGTTATGAACATGCATTGTACGTATTCAGTATACATGAATGTGCATAAATAAATTCATATTTGTGCAAATTTGTGATATGTGTATGTATGATATGTTTTAGAAGAACACATTGAGCGACAACATCCAGACATTACAAGGACTTCAAGACAATAAGCGAAAAGGAGCATTTGTGAGTCAACCTAGATGATCTTCCTAGGATTGTTTGATTTATTCTATTTAACTTTCAAT
>JAOTAY010000001.1:24650279-24661241 GCA_025629805.1 Erythroxylum baracoense
TTATGGTTTAATGAAACATACTTAGAGAATTGGAATTTATTTGTCATCATTAGAGAATTAAGGTATTAATCTTGGGCTCGGGTCTTAGAATTTATGTCATGGATGCTTTACATAAGGTTTGGGTGAAGATTTAGTAAAAAGAAGGCTTGAAAGTACTTAAAAACTCAAGATTAAAGTGATTTTTTCAAGACCAGTGTGTCACCCTCGTGCACAAGCATGAAGGTGACATCCAGTGTGACTTATAATATGACACTCAAACTTCTAAGTGTCATATGTTTTGATTCTGATGTCTAAAATTTACAAACTTTATACATTTAGAAAGCTAAGAGGATAAGCTACAACTTTCATGAAGACAACTTTACCAAATTCAGCCTAAATCAATATATTTTATGGTTTATATGTGGTTAATTGCTTGGTGACATCTAAGTGTGACACTTACACTTGCAAGTATCATATATTTTGATTTTGATGTCCAAAAATTACAAACTTTATACCATTGGAAAACTAAGAGGATAAGCTACAACTTTTGTGAAGACAATTTTGTCAAATTCAGCTTAAATCAATATAGTTTATTGATGGTTAATATGGGGACTAATTCTTAGTGACAAATGGCAGCTCCTAATTGGGAAAAGTGTAGAACATACAAGAAGACACATGTTGTTACCATTTGGTGACACCTATCATTGGAGAGAACACAAGTTTTTTGCTAGGGTGTTCTGTTTTGCTAAGTTCTTCTTCAACTTATTCTCACACCACCGAAATTCCCTCTCTCACTCACACCTCCTGGATTTTCTGCTTGCATTTTTGGGTCCTCTTCTTCACTTGACGAAAGTGCATGCTACTACATTAAGGAAGCTGGATCCTACCATTGTTTTGTGTTGCTGTCCTCTTGGTCTTCTTAATATTGGAGTTGTAATTTCTACTTGAAAGGCTAGAGTGGCTTGCTCATTGAAGGAGGAAATTGTGTTAAAGAAGGTATGGGAATACTAATCTTGATTGCATTTTATCCTATAAAGTATTTGATGCTTAATTTGATAGAATGTGTATTGATTTATTGATGCATTGAGTTTTGGACATGAAATGGATGTGTAATTGAGGCATGAATAAGGTGGAATTGTGGTGAAAAGGATAAAGGTTGGAGTAAGAGAGTTGATAGTGTAAGATGTGAATGAATTGTACTGGTTTCATTGGACAGATTTCACTAAATAGTCATTGATTTTTAGGCTATAACTTGACCTGTAGATATCCAAATAGGGTGATTTTCATTGTGGATTAAACTTCACTCATATTCCTACAACTTTCATTGAGGAATATAATTTCTTTTCTATCCCTAAGGAAGATGAAATTTGTCCTATAGTTGAAAAATACTAAACCAAAATGCATGATTTTTGGTGTCATGAGAAACTTAAGGCATAAAGAAACAATTTTTTCAGAAGAATGTTTTGCCTAAATCCTTCATATTCCTTGTAAAAATGACCATGAAAGATTGACCAGAAGGTCTATTTTGGGAAGAGCTGGAAGAAGTTGGAATAAAAGGTAATGCACGATGTTGTTTGATAGTTTTGAACATCCTTCATTCTTTTAGTTAGAACTTCTTCTCCTGACATCAAATTGACATGGTAATTGAACCAATGTACTCTCAAGATATTAATCTTCATCTCTCTACCAAAAATTAGGACTTTTTGAAATGTGTTGATTGAAGAATTTAAGTTGGAAATATGATTGTACTGAAGTATGATACTGAGATGGTTTTACTTAACATACTTCAATATTCTGATTATATCTTTATCTATAGTTTTCCATATGGATTCATTCTTGTTTTGAATTAAAATAGATTCATAAGGATACAAATTGTATGAAGTGATAGATTTCTAATTCTGCCTCTAGGAATTTTAGAATCTGATTGGAATTTGAGATAAGAATTCTATTGAAGCTTCATAATAGTCTGAAATCTTTTGGGCATAACTTTTAGTATACTGATCCAAATTAGATGAACTTGGTATCGTTGGAGACCTAAGCCAAAGAGGGACAACTTTTTAGAAGGAATTATTACCTAATTACCTCACCTACCTGATGATAATAATTGAAAAAAGTGGGCTCGAAAGTGGTTGTGAAATAAATCTGGATTGAGAAATTGAGTATGATTTGGCATGATTGAGAATGTAACAAGATTAAGGATAAGAAACCGGGAATTTGTCATAAACATGCATCATGCATATTCAGTATACATGCATGTATATAATTGAATTTATAATTGTGCACAATAATGATATGTGTTTGTATTAAATGTTTTAGAGGAACCCATCGAGCTACCGATTCCAAATATTGCCGGGATATCGAGGCAATAAGCAATAAAGGAGATTTTTATAAGTAATTTAGATGGTAAAATTTTGATGGGTACTATGAAATCGAACCTATGTCTTTATGGCCACCACTGAGTAATCTCATTTTATATACTATTTTTGAATTGATTACAAACATTCAGCTTCTTTTAATTTTTTTTGTTTATTATTGAATTAAATTCGATATTGATGAATGTGTACTGAATTGTGTACTGATTCTAGATATGAAGGTCTGAGATATTGATTGATGAATGTGATATTGAAGTGCTACTTACATGGGAATATGACTGACTACTTGCTTTGCATGAAATGTATGAGATGACTTTGTTTTGTTTTAAAACTATTGAGTCCTAGTTGTGGGTAAATAGGCATGCCTAGAAGGGTCCGCAGCTGTTTCTGTGACACTTCGATATCTTCTATTATTGACACTTCGGTGTCTTCTGATATTGACACATAGGTGTCGAGACTTCGGTCTCTTCTGAGATACTTCAGTGTCGAGACTTCGGCCTCTTCTATATAAGTCTCGTTACCCGCTTCTGTAAATGGATTTAGGAATCTTATGATTTTGTACTTTGATATCAGTTTGATTTTGGCATAAGCTAAATTGTATTATGTTTATGAAGGGTTTATACCCTCTTGTGTTGAACAATTCTGTTAGTTATAAAACTCTGTTTTGTTCTGAATTTCAGTATCTGTTGTTGGCTTATAGTTTAGTTATTACTCACTAAACTATATGCTTAGTACGGTGGATTTTCCCCATGTAGGTTCTGAAAGAGGGACGTAGGAACTGGGACAAGAAAACCGCGATGGCCAAAGGAGTCTGATTTTTGTTTTGTTCATATGTATTTTGAGATTTTTTTAGACTTGTATCTGATGTCTATAACTCACGAATTTTTATTTTGATGAATTGTAATAACCCTAGTTCATACTGCTTTCCGAAATTTTGATATGCGATGTATGTTTGTTCAGATTCTGGTAATGCATGTATAAAGTGTTTTGCATATTTCGAAATGCTTCATGTTCTGTGTGTATGTGGCACTCGCAATATCCTCCCAGGGGGTATTTGGGCGTTACATATGTAACAGATCTATTAGCTAATTGAATGCTCATCCCAGTAAGTTTAGGTTCTCCTAATCCCAGTTTCTTAAACAACTTATAAGGCATTAAGTTGATGTTAGCACCTAGATTAGCTAAGGCTTTCTTTACCAGTAACACAAGTTATAGTAAACCTCCCTGGATCTTTAAGCTTCTCTGGTAACTTGTTTTATAGGATCACTAAACATTCCTCACCTAGTTGTATGGTAGCTAATTCCTTTAACTTCTTCTTGTTAGATAATAGCTCCTTTAGAAATTTTACATACTTGGACATATGTGCTAAAGCCTCAACAAGTGGTAAATTAATATGAAGTTATTTAAATAACTCAAGGAATTTCCCAATTTTCTCATATATTTGACCCTTCTTTAACTTTGCCGAGAATGGTATGGTGGGCTGGAATGCTTTTACTAAAGGAGGAGTCTCTACATTTTTGGTCTCCTCTTGACTCTTATCACGATCATCCTCTTCATTTCGAGGTATGATGTCTGCTTGTAACTCCTCCCACTTCTAAGTGTGATCTCCTTCACATACTTATTAGGGTTTGGATCTATGGTATTTTACAGATTTATCGTTTTCCTTTTAGCTAATATTGTTGTCAATTGCTCTAGTTGTACCTCCAAGTTACGCATAGACGTCTGTTGTCTCTAATGTTTCTCTCTTGACTCCTAAATAAATTTTAGTATCATTTCATCCATACTTAGTGTTTTAAGTGGTGACTCTTAATGCTAGAATCCAGTTGGAGGCTTGTTTCTTTGTTATCCTTAATTACCCCAAGAAAAGTCGGGGTGGTTCCTCCAACCAAGGTTGTATGTATTGCTATATGGGTTATTTTGGGGGTCTCGGAGCATTCTCCAAATATTACACATGTTCAAGTTAGGTTAAATGACATTCCTATCCTTGATGGTCTAACCCGCATGCTTCACACTGTATCTCCCTTCCTTGTGCAACCATAGTTATTATGTTTGTCTTCTTATTTAGGGCTTCCACTTGACTCGCCAACTGTCCTGCTACATCTTCCTTATAAACTCCTGTTGGCCTACTGGTTCATACTTTAGCTGAACACCACTGGTAGTTATTTATGGCCATAAAACAAGTAATTGGATCACAACAAATCAATCAACCAATTGCATTAATAAATACTATCAAGATGTTTAATTATATAATACTGAACGTGAAATCAAACATACATAGAAAGAAAAAAGAATTGAAACAATAGAATCATAATCCTAAATCTCCTTAGTTGTCTTCTATCAACTATTCTTGCTACACAGAGGTTTGATCTTGTATTATGATAGATCTATTGATAAGTTCTTCTTGTTTCCTGCTTATTTGGCTCAAAATTGCAGATGGGATTTCCTCTAAAAGTTTCAAAATGCCTCCTTTCATCTCCTCCTTACAATTGTCTTCGAAATTGTCTTTTATATTGAAATCTATGATTTTAGCTGATGCACGGGCTGGTACATGGTTGTGCGTCATATCGTGCATAACCAAAATTATAGGAATTGGTGAAACTGTACGGCATGGGAGAAGTGCACGGTCTATTGCATGGCCATGCATCCCTTTTTTTGCTTCTAATCTTCATTTTATGCTATGTTTCCTTCTAAATTCTTCTTTTTTTAGTCCACAAAGGCAATTATTCTATTTAAACACACTTGAAGCAAATTAAGTACTAAATATACAATAAAACTATAAAATAACAAGCAAAAATATATTAAATATGAGGTTAAAATATGATCAATTATCCATCTGTCAGAAGTCCTTCTCTTTATTGGACCATAGAGATTTGAATGCACTAACTTAAGTAATTTTGATTTTCTAGAAGGAGGATGGCCTTTAAAGGAAACCCTATTATGTTTCCAAATCAAGCAGTGCACACACTTTTGCAATCTTTCACCTTTTAAATTGGAAATTAAAATTTCCTTAGCTAAAGAATTAAGTGATTGGAAATTGGGATGGTATCCAATCCTACATGCAGTGAAATAAACACTAAAATTTTTCATATGACTTCTTAAAACTAAGATCAGTTGAATTATATAACATGATTAACATATAAAATGTAATAAAGCATGAATCATGATCCGTACCTTATTATGATGCTTGATCATTTTTCTTGCCGTTTCTCTTAAAATATTTTTAAAATCAACTCATCTCAACCACTATAGTTGCATAAGTGTCTGGTCTCTAACTGTAACTATAGAACAAGCTAAAAGAACTCTACACATGTTATAGAGAGGGTTAGGCAAGGAATACTTACTCCCTTGGAGCGTAAGCATATTCATAATAGGTTTTGGACGTTTTAGTAATTTAATTGAAAGATAATTCTAATTTCAATTAAATTTTAATTAGAATTACAATTAATTCTAATTAAATACTAATTTTGCCTAAAAAAGATCCAATATCTTGTATTGATCCTTTTTTATTAAATATCATATGTTTAATTATAAAGTTTCTCAAATGTTATAATCAAGTTTAACGTGATTAAAACATCTTTTCTCGTTTCAACTCATTCTTTGTGTATGACTCACTAGGTTCCAAATATTTTTGAAATGGATATAAATTATAACCCTAAATTATACTTAGGATTAGATAATTAAAATACTTTAATTTATCTTTAATTCTCTAATTAAATAACTTATATCCATATATCAAGATTGATGTCTAGCGACACATCATGACTATCAAAATATTTAGGAATGTCAAAGTAGTTTTTACTAACCTTTCCATGCATTATTTTTTTTGTATAATTTAATCCCTTTATCATACAATGTTCTGTTTAGACAAAGAGCATAAAAATTATATCTAATTTTTTAAGTCCAATCATATTAGTTCTCCACCATTAGTATTTGATTTTATTATTGACATTTATAAACTATTTTACAAAGTGTCATTCCACATTGGCCAAGGATTTCCCAAATCAGTACTAATCGAGAACATTGAAACATTCTCCCTAATCAATTTAAGGTGATGAATCATATATTGATTTCTCAACTATCTCCATATAGTTTAAAGTATATCCAACGATTGTTGACTAAGCTACCCTTGATTAGAATAAGTTATAAATAGTATCAAAATATTGCAATTCCTATTAGGGATGGCAAAACCAGCCCGGCTCGCTATTGGCCCGGGTTGACTGGGCCATGGGGTCCAAAATGACGACATCTATGGCCCGTCAGGCCATAACCTGGGCCACTAGCCGGGCTACGGGCTGACACCCATTGACATTCCTAATTCCTATACAAAATACTTTAGAGATCTTAAGTTAAAGGATCACTTATACAATCATTATAATGAGAATTTCTATAAATATACAAGTAATGTTTCAAATAAAGTTCTTATATAGGGTTAGTTCAGTGAACTTGTTCTTTAACAAACGCCCACATATTTATTTAAGTGTTTCTATACTTTAGTTTATAAGATCGACAACTTACTTTATAAGAAGAAACATAATGTTTACTATTCATTTTATTCTTTATTCATAAATGCAATATGAATATTATAATTATTATTTCATTATAATTTCATTTGCAATGTATATTTATCCCATAGACTTTATTATATACATCTAAATTTATATAAGATAAAGAATACTTTTAGATAATTATCACTAAACTATAACCAACTGATTAGTTGTAAGGGAAAAATCAACATTCTTCCACTTGTACTAAAATCGTATAAGTATCTTATACCTTATTACGATATGACACTCATGCTATTGTTGGGATAGTGATCTAGTGAGAGAATTTTGCAAGATTTTCTACAGTGAGTACTTATTTAAATCTTACAACTTTCATCATAATTAAAAGAAAATGCCTAAATACATATTTGGATCTTTAATGAGACCTTAGCTCCTTTGTGCATACCCAATGACTCTAATATTCTACAATACATTACTATTTGAACAATGCAAGAAACTATACTAAGTTTATTAAAGAAATTCTTGATCCAAATAATCATTTTCACTAAATAAAATATGTATTATGTCTTGAGTAGCAATTAATGACACATTATAACCTTTCCAATCTCAAAATAGTAATATTCTAAGTAAAATATACCTTAATTAAGATTTATTTCTAAAGTTAATATTCATATAAAATTAAACTCAAATACTAACTCATACATAAAATAAAGGATATCTTCATTACTTCACAAATATCATATATTTCAAATGCTAAACCCTTTTAGTACATTATCTGTGTACTTGGATTAGAATAGGTAAACAACTCTTCTATCTATCTCTATAAATCTAATTCCCAGAATTAAGTAGTTATATTTTCATATCTGACAAGAGTTGTTCTTAGAAAATTATTTTCAACAATTATAAACATGAATTATTGTTCTTTATGAGCAATATGTCTCTACATACTCCCACTAAAAAGGACAAATTGTAGACATAATAAATTCACATTCATCTCTAAAATAAACTTTTTAAATTCATTATATAAAGTGAACCTTCCAACATCTCATAGCCTTTTCACTATACATTAGATGTATTAGTAAAGACACCAATTCCAATTTGATGTATTGTCATGAGATTTGAACTTTTCAAATTTCATCGTACTCCACTACTTTTCTTGAGAACCATTCTCCTATAAATGTACATTGAAACAAACAATTTTTTTAATAGGTCTACAAGATTATATCCAATCTTTTGGATATCTCATAAACTTCTATTATCTAAATTAGTTCTAAACTTAGTGGATAATATATGCTTCAACTAAACATCACAACCTTAAATCACTAACTTTATATCTTTCAAGTTTCACCATTTCATATATAATATAAAATCTTGTTAATTGATTTAATTAAAACTATCGAAGGTAAATTATAGTATTAGACATAAATATAAATGAAATAAATATTGCATTATAAAGTATCTCATAATGCATTTTCCTTCATACACATATTTATACTAATATGAAATTTAGTTGTTGAGGTATTCAGTAGAGAAACTCATTCACTATGGATAACCGCAATCTCATCTAAGTACTTTAACATTCTTAATGCTTAATTTTTACTTATATTTAAACATTTAACCTTCTCAAAATATTAAATTGATATTTTATTTAATACATATGACTATATCACATAAAACCATTAACACTTCTAATGAGATATATGAATCATCCTTCTATGAATTATTATTCCATGTAATGCATCATATGTATAAATTTAACAATCCAATATCATCATCATCCTTTCACTAAAGGTTGATTTAGTTATTATTGAACTTAACAAGTTTCACGTAATTCTTAATCAAAAGAATACATATATCCTTGTATGTAATTTTATGATCCTCATCATGTTGATTTAACTAACATGACATAAAATGATAGTCTCAATTATCCAACTTTATATTCTTTCTACTTATGCTAAGTGTAAGTCTCCTTTGATCGAATATATATAAACTAGTTGTATAAACTTGGATAGATTACTTTTATTCAAAAATCTATTTTGATCATGCTTTGAACATTTTAGTAATGTTGAATCTAAATTTAGTGTCAAATTCTCAAAAGCATAAATTAGAAGTGTATATAATCTCTATCATATCATGTATTGGAAAGAAAATTTATACTATTTCTTATTTATTAAATATCTCATATCTAATCATAAAGTTTTTTAAACTTTTTTTTAAGAAACAGGTAATAAATTAAGTCATTAGAAGCATAAGCAAAATGTACACATGCTACAAAGAGCACTACAAGAATCTACAATTTAAATATGATCTAAAACACAATATACATTATAACCTTAAACAACTTAGAACCATACTTGGCTCATACATTCCTTATTCTATTGTAGTATTCTAGATCTTATCTTTTGACAGTGTGTAGACTGATGAAGTTTCTAATCTAGTGAAGAGTTCTATTATACAAAATGCGAGAATTCCTTTCTTCCTAGATATCTTTGACTAGAAAGGCCATAGACAAGTTGAAACACCACTTGATAGTGTTGTTAGGATGAACAACAGCAGTGCACCACCTTCTGATGGAATTCTAATCAATTGGAGCCTGTTGAATTGAACATTTTTGTAGCAACAATTTCCATGTGTTAGAGACAAACTGATATTGAAAAAATAGGTGATTGTTGCTTTCTTCATCACTCATGAACAAGGAACATCTGTTTGGGATACTAAGAAACCTCAGCTTATGCAAAGTTTGTAATTTTTCTTTCATAGCTAGCCATAACATGAAGGATGCTCAAGGATGACACTGTTTATGCCATACCATCTAATTCTATGATATGTGATTGGATTGTCTCTAAAAAAACTTCCTACAAGATTTGTTTGTGAAAATCCAATTGCTAGTATGTTTCCAAATGATTTTGTCCTCTTCATCATTCAAGTGAGTTCAAATAATTTAAGTGATGATAGAGTTTGGAATAGAGTAGGGACTAAAAAGTTGTTTATCAGCTAAAGCCTCTTTAACAGTTGAATTCAACTTGATGACTAGCTTGAGAATTTCCATCTCTTAAAAGCAATAAAGAGGACCATATGATAACCAATTGTCAGACCAAAATTTATAAGAATTGCCATCTCCAATAAGGTGAATAGACTCTTTACTTAGTGACCTTCTGGTTTTTAGTATTATTTTCAGAGAAGAAGCTAAAGTTGTGTTGATTTCAAAACCCTATATGCCACTACTTTTTATATGGACTTCATACACCCGTTTACACCATAGCACTTCCTTGTCTGTCATGATTCTTCATAATCTCTTTGCTAACATAACAGTGTTCATTAGTCTAAGAGATATTAGTCTAATCCCTCCATTATTCTTAGGCATACACACCTCTTTTCATTGCATCTTGGCCCTTCTGAGCTCTAAATTATTTCCGCTATAGAGAAATTTTCTACAAGTCATCTCAATCATCTTAATGATCTTCCTGGGAAAGAAGACATGGACAGCCCTAAACAAATTGATGGAATTGATGACAAAGTTGATTAATTAAGCCTCCTCGCTATAGAAAGAATATTGGCACTCCAAGATGAAAGTTTATTGTTGATTCTATCCATAAGAATGCTGAAATGTTTTATGAATAAGTTGGACCTGAAAATGGGAATACCTAAGTACAGAATGGTAAGTGGTTGCATTTTGAAATTAGTAATTGAGCTTACCACATGTTCTTTTGTAGTAGCAGGTTTAGATAAGAAGAAACTACTCTTTGAACAATTAATCTTTAGAATGAGATCCTTTTAAAAATCTTTAAGGCTTTCATGAGTGCAAGAGTAGAAACCTAATCAGCTTTGGATAAAAGAATTAGATCATTTGCAAAATAAAGATTAGTGATCCTCAACTTCTTATATCTAGAATTAAATCTAAAATGTCTAGTTCTCTCTAGAATTCTATTAAGAGTCTTGTTGAGCACCTCCACTACTAGAGAAAAAAGATAAGGTGAGATTGGATCACTTTGGTGAATCCCTTTTGTAGCTCTTAAAAGACTTGTAAGGATGTGTTGGGCCTTGAAAATTTTTCTTTAGTAAGCATGATTTGAATAAATTTTGTAGTATTGTTAGATAGATTATTTTTA
>JAOTAY010000001.1:24661341-24676725 GCA_025629805.1 Erythroxylum baracoense
TCCTTGGCAATCCCATCAAGAAATCCATTGTAATCTTCTCCCACTTCCATTCAGGAATAGACAAAGGTTTAAGCTTGTCAATAGGTGCTTAATGTTCTGCTTTAACTTGTTGACACACCAAGCATTTTCTAGCATACCCTGCAACATCTTTCTTCATTCCTCTCCACCAGAAGTACTCTTTTAAATCTCTATATATTCTTGTACTCCTCGGGTGCATTATATACGGAGCATTGTGTGCCTCATCAAGAATTTCATCCTTTAACTCTTGCATGTCTGGAATACATAATCTGTCAACTATCACCATCAATCGATCTTCTCTTATAATTTTTAATTTCTTCTCTAAGCTTGCTCAAGTACTTATCTTGCTCCTACAATTCCTTAAGCTTCTTATTCGTCACTGGCCTTATTCTAAAATTAGCCAATATACAACCAGATTTGACTTGTCTCAACATCACCTTAAGTTTGGCTAATTCCTTCAATAAAGGAAGGTATATTGTTTGCACATGTGCCATAGTAGATTTTCTACTATGTGCATCCACTACTACATTAGCTTTCCCTAGGTGGTAGTTTATTATCAAGTCATAATCCTTTAGTAGCTCTAACCACTTTCTTTGCCTCAAATTTAACTCTTTTTGGCTCATCAAATATTTAAGACTCTTGTGGTCTGTTAATACCTTGGTAGTGACTCCATATAAGTAATGTCTCTATATTTTCAATGCAAAAATTATGGTAGCGAGCTCCAAATCATATGTGGGATAATTCATCGCATAGAGTTTTAATTGCCTAAAAGCATAGGAAATCACTTTATCTCCTTGCATCAACACACACCCCAATCCCTTCCTTGAGGCATCTCTATATACTATATATCCATCACTACCAGAAGACAAGGTCAAAATTGGTGTAGTTGTGAGCCTATTCTTCAATTCCTCAAAGCTCTTCTAACATTCTTTTGTCCATACAAACTTCTAACTCTTCCTTGTAAATTTGGTGAGTGGGGCTACTATCATGGAAAAGCCTTGTACAAATCTTCTGTAATAACAAGCTAAACCCAAGAAACTCCTCACTTCTGCTACATTCTTGGGTGCTTCCCATTTAACTACAACTTCTATTTTCCTTGGATTCACATGTACTCCTTTTTCAGAAATTACATGTCCAAGAAACGCCACTTCCCTTAGCCAAAATTCACATTTATTAAATTTGGCATACAACTCTTTGTTCCTTAATGTCTCCACGACAATCCTTAAGTGTTCTTCATGCTCGTTGTCACTCTTGGAATAAATCAATATTTTATCAATAAAGACTATGATAAATTGGTCTAAGAAAAGCTTGAAGACTCTATTCACTAAGTCCATAAAGGTTGTTGGGGCATTAGTTAATTCAAAGAGAATAACTAAGAACTCAAAATGCCCATATCGTGTTCTAAAGGCAGTCTTTGACATATTAGACTCCTTGATTCTCAATTGGTGGTAACCAGATCTTAAGTCTATCTTAGAAAAGACTTTTGCCCTTTACAATTGATCAAACAAATCATCTATGCGTGAGAGGGGATATCTATTCTTAATAGTGACATGATTGAGCTTCCTGTAGTCCACACACATCCACAAGGATCCATCTTTCTTCTTCACAAAAAGAATTGGAGCTCCCTAAGGTGAAGAGTTAGGCCTAATATAACCTTTCTCCAATAGCTCTTCTAACTACTCTTTAAGCTCTTTAAATTCTGTCAGAGCCATTATATAAGGTGGAATTGATATTGGTGAAGTGCTTAGAAGAAGCTCTATGGTAAACTCAATCTCTCTAGGTAGTGGTAGTCCTGGTAATTCCCTTAGAAAGACATCTGGAAATTTCATAACCACATGAATATCTTCTAATTTTCCTCCATCTACCTTCGTGCCTACTACATGCCAAGAATGCTTCACATCCTTTCCTTAACATTTTCTCTATTGTTAGAGCAAAAATAATTCTAGATGGGCTTGCTTTCCTGTCTCCCACAAACACCACCTTTTCACTTTTGTCCAACTCAAACTCTACCGTCTTCTGTTTGCAATTCAAATTGGCATTATATTTTTTTAAAAGTATCCATGCCCAAAATCACATCTAATCCCTCCATCTTCATTCGCATTAAATCCACCACTAATTTACTCCACCAATGTATATTTCACAATCTCTATAAACTTGACTAATAATGATATACTTGCCAATTGGTCTACTAACCATCAAAGGACTATCTAGTGGACTCAAACTTCTACCATGCACAATCCTACTTGACGAAATAAATGAGTGGGTAGACCCCAGATTAATTAAAATAATAATATCATTATTAAACAATTTAACCATACCAGTCATAACCTCTGGAGTTGCTTTTACGTCCTCCCTTATCATTGCAAACACCCTAGTCGGTGCTTGGCCCCTCGGTCTTCCTGGAGGATTCACTTTTTTGGCTGTACTAGAACTACCCACTTCAATTACAATCTTAACACCCACAGTCTTAGCCCTTTTTAGAGCTTGCGTATGAGTTCCCTCCCATCTTGCATACTGCGAGCACTCTCTAACCATGCGCCTTTTTCTCCATAGTTAAAACAAGCTCCACTTAGTCTATAGCACTCCCCCTTATGGAATTTGCCACAATGGTCGTATTTAGGAATCGATGGCTTATCCCCCTCTCTCCTTCTATTTCCTCCATCCGTTGAGGTTTGATGAGAGATAGTTCTCATCTGTTTGGGCCTGCTTGCACCACTGTTCCTCACCTCAGACTGTGTGGAGAAAGTCCTGGCACTCCTCTCTGACATAGGAGCACTACCTCCCCTCCTAAACTGTTCTCTTCCTTTCCTCTTTCTATTTACTGCGCTCTTTATATTCTCCATATTCTCAACCCTTAACGCAGCTTCTACCAGCTGTTGGAAGTCATAGAAATTTTTTGCCACCACTTTTTCTTTGATGGCTAAATGCAATCCTGTTTTAAACCTACGGCACTTATCCGCTTCGCTCATCATCATCTCAGCTACATATCGGGACAATTGCATAAATTTACGCTAATATTCGCTCACCGTTATTGATAACTTGCATTTTGTGCATGTTATTTGTATATGTTTTATGTTATTTTGATTTGTTTATGTGACATTTTGCTTGTGGTTATATTGTAATTCGTGTTTATATATGTTCTAGGTGATGAAATACCAAAGTGATGCGATTTGGAGTGAATTTGGCTAATCTGAAACGGGACAGAATTTCAACATGACCATGTTAAAGGTGCCACGCTAGCAGATTGTTACCTACCAATCTCAGATTAATTACCATGTTAAAGTTGCCCCTTATGTTGGACGAATTCAAGTTATTTTGTAGCCCATTGGAGCTTTATTTTCATGTTTTATTGGGGCCCATTTTGTTTATTGTAAAGAAAAAAAAACCTAGACTATGAATAGACTCACTTCTAGGAAATTAAAGGACGATCAGCTTTAGAAGAGAACAACAACTACAACAACTCTTGTGGGTGGGAAAAAGACAACGACTCTCCCCTAACAATATTGTCTTTTACTATTGCTATGCGTGGCTAACTTTTCATCTAGACAAGGTATCTAACATTCGATTAATGTAATTCATGAGGCTCCTTTGATTTAATTGCTTTTGTTTATCTCTTATGTTTGTTTGATCTTCGTGCTTTAATCGATTTATTATTGTCCTGTTTGTTGATTAATGAGGCCTATTGATTGATTGACTTGGTGATAAATTGCCAAATAGATTAGTGAATCCGTGATTTTTGTCTATCAAAGTGGCGAATTAATTTCAATTAAAAAATTTGTGAGATTAAATAATTTAGTCTAAATAGATTGCAGCTTCTCCAATTCTATTGGCTAAGACAAAGGTCCATTAGATTCTACTGCTGCCATAGATTATATTCTACGGAGCTTTACTCAGGAATAATCTAATTGGTTAGGGTAATAATCTGCGGAGTTTTACTTGGGGTTATCGAATAATTACAAATAGATCGGTCGATATGTGCTATTCACTATCTGCTATAACTTTGTCTATAAGAATGAACTGAATTTATATTTTTGAGGCCATGATCAGATTACAGTATCGAACGGAAGAGTACCTTGGCTAAGCCTTTCTTTATATTATTTTCAATCTTTATTTGTAATTGCCTTCTGCGTGATTTCGTGTTCTAACATTAATCATTTCTAAATCAATTCTGTTTATTTTTATTATTTATGCACAAATAAACAATTGCTACGCTGGTCTTTGTAGTTTGACCCTATTCACCACTTTGCTCTTTTAAGTGTTCTAGAGTAGGAATTTATTTTTGCTAGTTTGACACGTCATCAAATTTTGGCGTCGTTGTTATAGAACAGTGTTTACGTTTTTGTTTGTTTATGTTGCTAATCATTTTCTCTAGTTATTTGCATGCGACATTGTATTTCTGCAGGTAATTTATTGTTTGATTTGGAGATAGAGAAGATCGTAAAACGACTCAGGAAAGCTACTAAACTACGTAAAAGACAAGCTTCTACTTCTGCGTAAGGCTTGCCTGACCAAACTGAGAACTTGCTTACCTTTGAGACTAAGTTATTAGAAGATTTTGAAGAAGCAGAGATGGCAAATCAGCAACCTATTCCACCTGTGCAACCAGCTAGAAATCAAGCTTCTGCAACTCTAAGGGACATGTTTGCACCACCAGTAGAGGATCAACCTCTATGTATTGAGTATCAGGCTATAGATGATGGGTTTGAGTTAAAGGCTGGGTTGATTCCGGCTTTGTCGAAATTTCATGGGCTACCTTTTGATGATCCGAACAGACATCTCAAGGATTTTCATGTGGTCTATTCTGGATTCAAACCGAGAGGCATAACGGAGGATCAGTTGAAACTGCGTGCTTTCCCTTTTTCTCTAGAGGGTGCAGCTAAAGACTGGTTGTATTATCTTCCACCCAGGATAGTGGATACATGGTCTGATATGGCGCGGTTATTTTTAGAAAAATACTTCCCAGCTTCTAGGGCTGCTAGTTTGCACAGAGAGATTTGTGGCATTAGACAAAGATATACAGAAAATATGTATGAATATTATGAGAGATTCATGAGGCTTTGTGCAAGTTGTCCTTATCATAGAATTACAGAGTAGCTCCTTATTTAGTACTTCTATGATAGGATGTTACTGAATGATAGGAAAATTCTTGATGCTGCTAGTGGGGGAGCTATAGTGAACAAGACACATCAAGAGGCTAGAAACTTAATTGCAGTAATGGCTACAAATCTTCAGCAGTTCAGGTATCGTTCAGAGACACACACCCGCGGTGTCCATGAGGTAAGTAGTTCTAAACTCAAAAGTAGACTTGAAAAGATTGCCAAATTGCTGGAAAGACAAGTTATTAATTCTTCCAATGCTAATAGTGTCAATGCAAATGCTGTAACCAAGGGACCACAGGTCCCTATTTGCCATATTTGTGGATTTCAAGGCCATTTTACTGATGCTTCCCGACTCTGTAAGATGATACTCTGGAAGCTGACGTCAATGTAATTAATGATAATTATCAGTCTTAGAGAAAATATGATCCTTATTTCGAATACATACAACCCAGGATGGTGGAATCATCCCAATCTAAGATATGGGAATGGGCAGTAAGGTCAGAGTAGTCAGCAACATCAGCCTCAACAATAGCAGCAGCAGCATCCGATGCCTAATTATGGTGACCGCATTTCTAGCTTGGAGGATCTTATGTCATAGTTGACTACGGATCAATTGACGACCAATACGCAACTGCAGTGTTTGGTTTAGTTTCAGAATGATTCAACACAATTTCAGGCTCAGACTAATAAAAATTTTCAAGAGCTAAGGGAGCAAATTAGTCAACTGGCCGCTGCACAGAATCAAGGAAATTTGCCCTCCCAGCCTATTATCAATCCTAGGTAGAATATCAGTGCCATCACCTTACATAGTGGAAAAGAAATTGAAAGTGCTGGAGGATCGCAGAAACTTCAACATGACCATGTTGAAACTGTCGAACCAAAAAAAGAAGCTGAAATTGAGGAAATCGTAATAGCTAATCCAGAAAGGCCACCATTTCCACACAGGTTAGTCAAGAAGAAGAAATTACAGAATGATGAGGAGGCTTTAAAGATTTTTGAGAAAGTGGAAATCAACATCCCCCTTCTCACGTTGCTTAGACAAACACCAAGGTACTGCAAATTTCTGAAGGACTTGGTTACTAGCATTACCAAGATGAGAGGCAATCAGTGTGTAGTGATGAGTGAGAATATCTCAGCAGTGTTGCAAGGTAAGTTACCAATAAAGGAAAAGGACCAATGTATGTTTAAAATTGGCAATGTTGGTATAGAACAAGCTATGCTAGATTTAGGGGTTTCTATGAATCTTATGCCATTGTCTATTTATACTACATTGAATGCTGGTCTGTTGAATCAAGATGGTGTGATTTTAACATTAGCTGATCGCACCACTAGGTACCTTGAGGGATTGTTGGAGGATGTTTTAGTTCAGGTAGATGATCTAGTATTTCTTGCAGATTTTTATGTGATGAGAATGGAGAATGAGGGGTCACCTGCGTCTAGGATGATGTTTTTAGGACTCCCATCTTTGAGCACTTCTAGGACAAAAATTGATGTTCATGAGGGGACTTTAACTATGAAGTTTGATGGTGCCAAAGTTACATTCAATATTAATAATACTATTAAGCATCCTGTTGATTATTGTACAACTTTTGCTATTGATTGTATTAACCCCTTTATTAAGAAAGTTCTCGATTTATGTGTTGATGATTTTTTGCAGTCTGTAATAACTGATAACATTACTCCTGCGAAGCTATCAGAAATTGAGACTGAATGGGTAGTTCTAAGAGGTATGGTCCATGTTGTACATGATTTGCAGGTATTACAAGTTGCATTTGGCACGTTACAGCAACCACTGAAATTTGACGGCAACAAATTACTTCCCTCTATTCTTCAACCGCCATCATTGGAACTCAAAGCATTACATGCACATCTTAAGTATGTCTTCTTGGGGGAGGCCGAAACATTACCTGTGATTGTCTCCAATCAGTTGAGTAGTTTAAAGGAAGAGAAGCTTATCCGTGTCCTTAGGGAGAATAAAGAAGCTAATGGATGGTCGATTGCTGACATCAAGGGAATCATCCCTACCATCTGCATGCATCGAATCCTGTTAGAAGATGATTGCAAACCCAACAGGCAATCTCAGCATCGATTGAGTCCACCAATGATGGAGGTTGTAAAAGAAGAGATATTGAAATTACTGGCTGCAGACGTGATTTATGCTATTTTAGATTGCAAGTGGGTAAGTCCAACATAGTTAGTTCCTAAAAAAACTGGCATTACTATTGTCGAGAATGAAAAAGGTGAATTAATACCCACTAGAGTTCAAAACGGGCGGCGTGTATGTATTGATTATAGAAAATTAAATGTTGCTACCCGTAAAGATCATTTTTCTTTATCATTTATTGATCAGATGCTTGAGAGACTTGCAGGTCGTTCTCATTATTGTTGTTTAGACGGTTATTTAGGCTTTCACTAGATTCATGTAGTGCCTGAAGATCAGGAAAAGATGACATTCACTTGTCCGTTTGGCATTTTTGCTTACAAACGCATGCCATTTGGTCTTTGCAACGCTCCGGTGACATTTCAGAGATGTATGGTAAGTATCTTTTCTGACTACGTAGAGGAAATTATTGAAGTTTTTATGGATGACTTTACTGTGTACAGAGATTCCTTTACATCTTGTTTAGAAAATTTGAGGAAAGTGTTTAAAAGATGCATTGAAAAAAACTTGTGCTTAATTATGAAAAGTGTCATTTCATAGTTAATTAAGGCATCATATTAGGACATATAATTTTAGCTAGGGGCATTGAAGTGAATAGATCAAAAATTGATGTGATTAGCTCACTGCCTTACCTCGTAAATGTGCAGAAAGTATGTTCTTTTCTTGGTTATGCAGGTTTTTATAGGCAATTTATCAGAGATTTTTTGAAGATAGCATATCCAATGAGCAATATTTTTCAGAAAGATGTGTCGTTTGAATTCAATGAAGACTGCAAAAAGGCGTTTGATATTTTGAAGGAAAAGCTGGTTACTATGCCTATCATTAAACCACCGGATTGGAACCTCCCTTTTGAGCTCATGTGCGATGCCAGTAACTATGCTGTAGGAGCAGTTCTTAGGTAGAGGGTAGGTCGTGACCCTCATATGATCTACTATGCATCAAAGACATCGGATAGTGCTCAACAAAACTATTCAACTACTGAGAAAGAGATGTTTGCTGTGGTCTTCACACTAGAGAAATTCATATCATACTTGCTTGGTACGAAGGTGATAGTGTATTTAGATCATACTGCTCTTCGGTTCTTGATAAGCAAAAAAGATGCTAAGCCAAGACTTATTCGGTGGGTTCTTCTGCTGTAAGAATTTGACATTAAGGTTAGAGATAAAAAGGGAGCGAAAAACCTAGTCACATATCACCTGAGTAGGCTGAACAACACCTCTGGAGATGATTTGGTCGTTATTGAGGAGTTTCCTGATGAACAGTTATTTGCGATGACTTCAACATGGCTATGTTGAAACCCATGGTAAGCAAATCTGGTCAATTTCATTACCCAGAATGGATACCTAGATGGTAGCACATCTGCCCAGTGCCATAAATTGAAGAATGATTTTAGGTATTACATTTGGGATGATCTATATTTATGGAAAAAGTGTTCTGACTGCGTACCTGAATATGAGATTTCTTCTATATTGCAATTTTGTCATACATCTGCTTGTGGTGGCCATTTTGACCCTAATAGGACAGCTAGAAAACTTCTTGAATCTGGTTTCTATTGGCCTGAAATTTTTAGAGATTCTTATACATTTTGCAAAGTATGTCATAGGTGCCAAATGACTGGCAACATAGGCCGAAGAAATGAAATACCTCAGACCCCAGTTATTGTTTGTGAAATATTTGATATATGGGGGATTGATTTCATGGGCCCTTTTCCATCGTCATTTAGTTTTCAGTACATTTTATTAGCTATAAATTATTTTTCGAAATGGATAGAGGCAAAAGCCAATCAAGCTAATGACTCTAAAGTTGTTGTCGATTTTGTGAAGACTAATATCTTTGTCAGGTTCGAACTCTGAAAGCAATCATTAGTGATGGACCCATTTCTATAATAGAGTGTTTGTTTCTTTACTGAAGAAATATGGAGTTGTGCATAGGACATCTACAACCTATCACTCTCAAACTAATGGGTTGGCTGAATTGTCCAATCGAGAGGTAAACAATATTTTGGAGAAAACTGTGTATTTCAGCAGGAAAGACTAAAGCTGGCGCTTAGATGATGCTCTTTGGGCTTACCGCACGGCCTACAAAATGCCATTAAATATGTCTCCTTATAGACTTGTTTATGGCAAGGCCTGTCATCTTCCAGTAGAAGTTGAACACTAAGCATTCTGGGTTGCAAAGCAATGCAACATGAATTTTGATGCTGCTGGGCAACAAAGGAAGTTGTAGATTCAGGAATTGGAAGAACTATGGAACCATGCTTTCGACAACGATGTTACATACAAGGCCAAAACTAAAGCATTTCACAATAAGCAACTTGCTGAGAAGAAGCTCAAAGTTAGACAGAAGTTACTTTTATTTAATTCGACTTTGAAACTTTTTGCAGGGAAATGGCGATCCAAGTGGATTGGACCTTTTGTAGTCACAAAGATTTATCCTTACGGTGCTGTGGATATTCAAAGCATGAAACAGGAAAAATTTTCAAGATGAATGGCCATCATTTGAAGCCATTTTACGAAGGATTTCAACCCTATTTCATTGAAGTTAACTCTTTGAGTGAACCTCCCTATAACTGAATAGGGCTCGTGTCAAGCTAACGACGTTAAACAAACGCGCTTCTGGGGAGGCAACCCAAGGTTTACTTTAATTTTGTTCTTTGCATTTTAATTTTTAGTTGTTCATAATTCTATTAGGTTTCTTGTTTTTCGACATTTTCTTTTTGAATTTTGTTCCAATATTTTGTTGTTGTTGGATATCACTTGGTCGCGAGGTTTTTATTGTTTTGTAGGACAGTATGGAAAAAAAAGAGAGAGAGTTGGTTAATTAAATTGTTTGCGTAACTACACAAAATTTTTTAAAAATAAGTCAACTAGCAGCAGTCTAAGCAAGGTGGCATGGTGACATGGTTGTAATTTTTGGCCATTGTTTTAAACTAAGTGTGGGGAGGGAAACCATGAGGGCATTTTAGTCTATCAAGATTAACACCCACACTTTTAAAACAATCTTTCACCCTTTTAACCCTAAAATCCATTAACTCCTCTTCTACCACCACCCGTTGCCCCACTCATTAGTGCCCAAAAATCCATTAAATCTTCAACACCCATCAAATCCATTTGTCGCCACCCCACACCCATCAACGCCGCGCCTCCCACAAAACACAACACCCATCCATGCCGTACCACCCATAACACCCAACACCATTAGTCACAACAACGCCGCACAAACCCATCAGCGCACGCCCCCTCCCACAGCACCCATTCCATGCCAAGATTTCGTAGTCAACCTCCACCTACAGCCACCTCACCCATCGATAGTGACAGGCAACTCGCAGATTCCGCATCACTTCAACTTTCCACTCGCAAATGCCAAGTTCCGATAACACCTCCACCACCTTCCCATGACGACACTAAAATTGACGAAGAGGAGAATACCTTTGGAGTAGAAGAACACCCTAATGCCAACAAAAAGGACACCCAACCTAGTGCGGTAGAGGCTGAGAATGACGCAGAGGCTATCATTAAGGAGCACTGACGCTGTTCCCAGTCCAAACGTGGTCCACGCATTCAGAGGAATAATCTCACAGTCCACAGCCAAGACAAAAATCTTGGCTACGAGGATGCCGCAGATATCTGATTGCTCAACCAACTTAAGGGCAGAATGGTTTGTTCGGGTCAGTATGTAGACGAATCTTGTTTAACTTACTTTAATTTACAATCTCAGTTTAGGTCTTTGGTAGATAATTTAGGATTGGGTGTGTTTATGGATTTGCGGCTGCTGATTTTTAAAGAACTGGTTTTGGGTTTTTATACTTCCTTTAAATTTGAAATGCCTATCGATGGTGATATCACTACACCTGCTACTATTCGATTTAGGATTTTAGAGCGTCACTTTTCTATGTCTGTAAATGAATGGAATGTAGTTTTGGGCTTTGTACCCATTTCTCAACTTCCTCATTATTCCTATATTTATTCTTTTTGTGATTATCCTGACTGGTATAATGAGGAAGAGACTTATTCAGTGTTGTCCGTTGATCCACAAATGTATAATCATAGCTCGTCTAAGGCTAATTCTTTGATTAATCCCATGCATAGGATTTTCCACTCTTTCTAGTGTTCAATTTTTCAAAAAAAGCCAATAATATGCATGTGATTTCTAAAGCAGAGCTCTTTCTTTTATGGTTTGCTCAGAATAACATGAAGTTAATATGGTTTATTTTTATATAACACATATTTTATACATCTTGGCACATTGGACACACCCACCGATTTTGGGCTCTATGATCACACTACTGGTTGTCAAATTATGTGATTTTAATCTTTATTGTCATCATCTATTAACTTCGGGACCACAAGTCTTAGCTTTGGATATAAGTGCTCTTTGTAAGATGCAGGTTACTCGTGCATTAGCCGATGGAGAGTTTGTGATCCCATCACTGGATTTGAGATAGCTGGGCCCTTTCAAGCTCTATCCATGGTACTTGTGGGATGGTTGGAGCATTAACAAGGCACTTTAGAAAGTTCGCTCCACAAGTTACAATCTCAAGTCACAAAGATTGAGCACAACATAGCCCATTGGTTCAAGTGTAGCGGTCATGGCTACCTACCATTTCCACTATCACCTTAGCACGTCACTTAGAGAAGCTTTCTCTCACTCGTTACTTTTTACTATTCTTGTCTTTCATTTGCTAACATTGAGGACAATGTTTAATCTAAAGTGTGGGGAGGGGAAAGTTTCAATTGTTTAGCTTTGCTTGTTTTATTTGTGTAATTGTTGGTTTGTATGTTATGTTTGTTGTTCAATTGTTTTGCTAGATTTTGCTCTTTTATAATTTTTGTTTTTCATTTCATAAATGCATCATGCAAAATGTTTTGGAAATCCCCATTTTGGAAAACTGAATTTAACTGCTTTTAAACACATTTTAATAAACAATCTTGCCTTCTTTGTTCATGAAACTTGAATTGTTAGCTACTTTGGCCTAATTGATCTTTTCTTTATCCTGTCTTGTCATGACTCGAGTTAGTATGTGTACTGGAATTAAATAGACTGCCTCAGTTGCTTGCACCTTTTAGAAAGTAATAGGCATACATCCACACTAAACACATTGTGAGATTTTTGAGACATAGGATGAGAGTGCAACTTTACATGCACTTTACTTTTCTTTCAAAGAGTGCACGCATTTGTCCCCTACTAGAAACTGGCATAAGTTCTGCTCAAAACCACATTTAGTACACTATAATGAAGCTAAGGCATTATTTGTGTAGCCCCTTACTATCCATTTTCTTTCAAAATTCAACCAAAAAAAAATTTATATCCTAGTTCAACCCCCTTGAGCCAGACTTTTTCCTTGTTTTAACATTAACCTATGACTCCTTTCAAACCCCTGATTTTGCATCTAGTTGAGAAGAATTACCAAGTAGCATATGTAATTATATGTCATGTATACCAATGTTTAGTCACTTTGGGGTAATATCTGAATTGTTTGCTAAATTATGCTTTGTTGATAAAAAGGAGAGAAAATTATAGCTGGCTGAAATGCATTTGCTAGTGCTAGTTTTGAAAAAAAATTGAAAAAAGCAAAAAGCTGAGAAAAAAAGAGGAAATTCTTATGTAAATAAATGCATGAGAGGTAGTTTGAGTAGCCTTGGTTCAACTTCATTATAATAATTGAAGTTAAGTGAATGATGGATCTGCGATATGGTATACATGGGTCAAATGAGCTTAATGGTTTAATCTTTTTATTTGTGTTGACTTAAAACTAAAGTTGTTGGCATGTGTCTACTTGGTACATATTTTGCTATTCTCAACTCAGTTTCCTTGGTAACCAACTAGCCCCATTACAACCCATTAAAAGATCTAGCTGATTAGTATGGGTTTTAAACCCAAGCTAGTGGCAGAGATTTGAACTCGTGTTAGTCCTATAGAAAGAGCATATTTGTGCTGAATTTTTAAGAGAAACATCAACACCCAAATTTCACATAAGAGAATGAGTGAAACAACTACGAGGGTGTGGATGTTATTACTTGGAATTTCTGAAGCGGTTAACATTCCTAATTAATTAAGAGATCGACCTTCATTGGTTTGTTTGTTTAATTCTATATTACATACATTAACTTAAGAAGTGATAAGTGCGGTTGTAAGAATTGTGATAAGATGTTGAAGTGTCTTGATAATTTGAGTTGATTGAATAATTGAGGGCAAGTATTGTTCAAGTGTGGGGAGTTTTGATAACTTTCATTTTGTGCATATTATTTGTATATGTTTTATGTTATTTTGATATGTTTATCTGAAGTTTTGCTTGTGTTTCTATGGTAATTCATGTCTATGTATGTTCTAGGTCATGAAATACCAAAGTGATGTGATTTGGAGTGAATTTAGCTAATCTGAAGCTGGATAGAATTTCAACATGACCATGTTGAATGTGCCATAACGCTGGTAGATTGCTACCTGCGAATCTCAGATTAATTACCTTAGGATTTAGGCTCGAATGACACAGCCCCTTATGTTGGATGAGGTCAAGTTATTTTGTAGCCCATTGGAGCTTTATTTTCATGTTTTATTGGGGGCCATTTTGTTTATTGTAAAAAAACCTAGACTGTAAATAGACTCACTTTTAGGAAATTAAAGGACAATCAGCTTTAGAAGAGAACAACAGCGGCAGTAGCTCTTATGGGTGGGAAAAAGACAGAACGACTCTCCTCTAACAATATTGTCTTTTACTATTGCTATGCGTGGCTAACTTTTCGTCTAGATGAGGTATCTAACGTTTGATTAATCTAATTCGTGAGACTCCTTTGATTTAATTGCTTTTGTTTATCTCTTATGTTTATTTGATCTCCGCGCTTTAATTGATTTATTATTGTCATGTTTGTTGATTAATGAAGCCTATTAATTGATTGACTTGGTGATAAATTGTCGAGTAGATTAGTGAATCTGTGATTTTTGTCTATCGAAGTGGCAAATTAATTTCAATTAAGAGATTAGTGAGATTAAATAATTTAGTCTAAATAGATTGCGGCTTCTCCGATTCTGTTGGCTAAGACAATGGTCTATTAGAGTCTATTGCTGTCATATATTATATTCTGCGAAGCTTTAATCGGGAATAGTCTAATTGGTTAGGGTAATAATCTGCGGAACTTTACTTGAGTTTATCTAATAATTACGAATGGATTGGTTGATATGTGCTGTTCACAGTCTGCTATAACTTTGTCCATAAGAATGAACTGAATTTATTATTGAGGCTATGATCAGATTACAGTATCGAACGGAAGAGTACCTTAGCTAGGCCTTTCTTTATATTGTTTTCAATCTTTATATATAATTTCCTTCTGTGTGATTTGGTGTTCTAAAATTAATCATTCCTAAATCAATTATGTTTATTTTAATTATTTCTGCACAAATAAACAATTGCTATATTGGTCTCTATGGTTCGACCTTATTCACCACTTTACTCGTTCAAGTGTTCTAGAGTAGGAATTTATTTTTGCTGGTTTGACACGTCACCAATTATCTCCCTCTGGGAGACTCATAAACTACATTTGCTTCTGTTGGATGTACACCTCAGACAAATATTTCTTCCTATAAGCAGCTAGGAAGTCCTCCTATATCAGCACTGGTGGTTTTATTTGACCCCTAGTACACTTTCCCACCAATGCAAGGCATCTCCCTGTAGCAAGCTTGTAGCCTATACAACATTTTCATCATCCTCACAGTCTATTTGTTCCAATATCCTTTCTGTCTTCCTCAACCATGTTTTAGCTTCTTCTAGATCAGTTGTTCCATGAAAATCCACTGCCCCATACTTCCTAAGCTTATCAAATTGCTTTCCTTTGTTAGCTGGGGTTGGGTAGAAATTTTTGGCATCTGGCCAATGGCCTAGAAAAATCCTGAGTAAAGGTTTAGAGCAGTCTAGGACCTAAGAGTTTAGGCATTTGCTCTTGAGGAAGAGGTGACCCTTGCGTTTGTGATTGAAAGGGCTCGCTATCATGCCCTACAGAAGCCTCAGCATTTCCTAGGGCTCTAGACTCATCAGTGCCTGTAACCCCCCATTACCCTAGAGTACATACCGGAACGCCCGTGGGTCATTCCGACACATAACCTAAGATAATGGAG
>JAOTAY010000001.1:24688599-24699998 GCA_025629805.1 Erythroxylum baracoense
AGGGATGCATCAAGATAAAGATCAAGCTTCGGAATAAGGTACGAATTAAATTTCGCTTTATTATGATTCGTGTTAATTATTTTATAGAATTAAATAGATCTTGGTTTTTAAGAAATTAAAAGTCACGAAAAAGTTTCGTGATTATTCCGCTGTGGTCGGATCAGATCCGGACCCGGTTTCCTAACAGGAAGTACCAATCAGTTTCTTGCATTCGTGAATCAATATGTATAATGCCACATCTGAAAATTTTGAATTGTAAGCTGTTAACAAAATAGAAGGACAATGCAACACCAGATATGCTCCAAGTCTTCTGCTTTAGGCAACCATTGAAAACATGGTAAATGGAGGACTTAACTTTAACAGGTGGACTACACTACACCGATAAGACCGTTTGATTAACTTTTCACAACGTAGTTAGATTTTTTTGATCGTTTTTCTTCTGAGAATGTTTGCTTGGAACGAGGGAGGGGACTTGATTTGATACAGCCACGTGTTTATTGAATATGTCTTAAAGAATGATTAAAAAAATGTTTTTTTTGCAAGTACAAATTTTGGATTGATAAATTTCTGCAATCAATGCGGAGACAATCTGTCTGAAAGGATCTTTTTACTTATGTTTGTTGTAAATCAAAAACAAGAATGAATCATATTAACAATTCTCATCAAAATTTAGTACAACAATGCTACTACAAAACTGGTGAATATTGTGGCAAAACAATCCTGTGTTGCCGAGGTGGGACGAAGTGGAGTTTCCGGAAGAAGGACGAGGTGTGGTGGTGGCGGTAGAGCTGGTGGGAGTTAGTGCGGTGGACGGTAAAGGAGTCACGGAAGAGGTTGGTGCGCTGGCAGTTCCGCTGACGTTGATGGCTAGAAGTTGGCCGAGAGAGCAGTGTTGAGAGACCGCACAGATGAAGAAATGTTCACTTGGAGTTGTGAGAATGATTCTAGTAGGCGGTGTGGTGCGGGGAGAGATCGGAGAGGTGGTGCAAAAGAACAGGCAAAATAAACTCATAGCAAAAAACAAAAAAAAAGACAGGTCAATTGTCCCTATCCTGATTACCAAGAACCATCCTTTGAAATTCATCCCGCTCCTGTTGAAGCTTTTCAATCTGAGCCTTAAAAGCAGTAGTGGCTTTGGCTTCCTAATCACACAACATTTAGTAAATATGAACAAACCAATCAAGCATTCTAGATAACAGAATGTCACATAGCAAACCCCAAGTTACTCACTGTTGGGGTAATTGTCGCTATCTCCTTGTCCTTGGCTTGTATCTGCCATTCAAGCCTCTCAACCTTTGCTTCCAATCTTGATATATCAGATAGTAGTCTAAAATACAAAAATAAACATACTATCATCCAAGACAAATGACAAACGAATTTCTGATACTAAAGGAAAAATGATAAATACTGTATCGAGTCACAATAATTACAATAGAAAACTGCCCATAATGAGTAACTAATGGGACTAAAAGAACTACACTGCGCATACAAAAAAGAACCACAAAATGCAACTAAAATTTAAAGGCCAGACACCTCTGCCTCTGTTGGTTAGCAGACCCTGAATTTGACGTCCCGTTGCCTTTGTTGAAGCAAAGAGTAAATGCAATTGTAGGTGAGAGCAATCGAGGCCTAACCCACGAAGAATTCGAAAACTAACAAAACAAAACAAATCCCATCAAACAAAGAACAATCAAAAAGAGAGACCAGTATTTATAGGGAGAGTTTCATGGTAGAAGATTTGTGTGCAGAAGCCTCCAGAAGAATTTCTTTGGCATGCTCCTTGTTGAAAAGTAAATAAGAGCACTTCAAAAGAGAGATTGCTCAAAAACTCATAGAGTCGGTGCTTATCACCAAGGATTTTAAGCAAATTATCCTGCAAAAAAAAAAAATCAAAGAACAACATGCAGTTTCTTATTCAATATGAGTTGTCCCTGCAGGGACAAGTAGTTCCAGTTGGAAGAGATTTTAGGACAATAGCCAAATGGCATTCATTGTTTAAATTAGTCACTCAAATCCAAAAACCGTGATTCCCTTTACCTCTTAAACTTGTCAAATTAGACTCAAAAAGAGCACAAGAAAACCAAAACTCCAGAGATCCTCTTACTCCTCGCCTTCAGAACCAATATCATGCAGTTCATATCTACTGAATTGAGCGAGATGCTTCAGATCCTTAAGCAAGTCCTTAGCTGGAGGCCGAAGCCTCCTTCCTTTTATGTAAACGAAACCTACCGTACACAGCAAAAGCCTGCAACCACAAGCCTTTTCAATGGTTGAACTAAATCAAAATATCGCGTTCATTAGCAAATATCAAACTCCAGAATCTTCCATAAGCTAATCACTCACATGTAAGAGTTTTCTGTTTAACCTTACCTGTGCTGGTCCACGACAAACTCATCGTGGATGGTCCATCTACACCTTATCCGCAACCACTCCACATGCTTCTGTCGCTCACTCAACTCGTAATGATTTGTCTTTGTGATGGCCAGAGAGAGTTGACATAATGACTAAGTTTTGGTCCCTATCTTTACTAAGCAGAACACACACCATCGGTTGAGCTTCGGCAGAGGATAGAAGCTCCAAAAACTTCTTCACATTCTTGCAGATCTAAACCTATTGCAGACGTTGAGCAATGGCTGGAGATATATAGTTCTTGGTTAAGCTTCCGCTACTATATTTTACATATATTTTACGGTTCGATATATGTATTATGTATGCATGTATTTTACGTGATTTTAATCATGTATTCACGTATGAAGTTGCTATTTAATTATGGCATAAAGTTACATCACAGTCTAAGTAACACTTTTCGTGTGCGTCGCGCAAAATCGTACAGATTCACGATCCCAACTTCATGTCTCTTCACATTCTTGAAGAAGATCTCAAGCTTCCTCGATTCATCTAAGGTTCACGTATCTACATATGAAGATCAATCGAGTGGGAAGCCAACTAAATCTCAAAGGTAGTAAGTTGTGGTTGTCTCGGCATTGACTGAACAGCAGAAATTATCAACCCAAAACCTGCACTTGAATCCATGTTATCTGACAATGCAAGTCTAATCCATCAAGACAGTCCAAGAGAAAAATTAAAGTTGATAATTCAACTATGAGCACTAAAACCTTTATATATGATTTATATATGATATTGCAGGAAGCCTACTCAATACGGAAATTCTGACTTTGTAACGCCAGGCCAGAGCTTCCCCTCGCCATTACCGTTGCCATTTCCGACTGTCTCGCTCTCTAGCTCTCTCTTTCTCCCAGTTACGTGAAAGCCGCTTGGTTTATATAGGAAAATAAGATAGAGATGAGAACGAATACGTAGAAAAATGCGAATGGATATAATTATTATATTATGATGGTTGGTTAATATGAATAAATAATAATTATTATTATTAACGGTGGTTGGTTTGTAAAAAATATTGAGAAATAAAAATTTCTTAAAATTTTGTTTTATATCAAAATTTAAATATATTTCAAATGATTATTTTTAGTTTATGCACTCTAATTATAATGATAAAATGTTTAAAATCAAGTTTATTGCGATTTTTTCTTTCCAATAACTCTTAAAGAAAAAAATACTATAGTATTTTCTTACATTAATGTATCATTAGTTACATAATATCTTCAATTTATAGTTTAATTATCTAAAATATTGTGCAATTTATTGATACAACCATAATATCCACTATTTCATTGTTATAATAAAATCAAATAACATAATTTAATACAATTTACATTATTTTGATAATGCAAATGATGTTATACTTTAAATACTTAATGAATAATATTTAATTAATTACATTTTAATTAACTAATTAATTAATTACATTTTAATTAATTACATCTTAGTTATATTTTAATTAATTAATTATATTTTAATTAGACTTTAATTTATTAATTATATTTTAATTAATTAATTAGATTTTATCCTGATTAATTATTTTAATTAATTAATTAGATTTAATCTTAATTAATTTAATTAATTATATTTTATATTTTAATTAAATATATTTTAATTAATTACATTTTAATTATATTTTAATTATATTTAATTAAAAAATTAAAAAATATTAGTGTTGGTAGGAATCAAACTCATTCCTCTCATACATGAAAAGTATGAACCATTACCTAAAACTTAGCCATAAAAAAATTATTCAACCAATCATAAGAACTAATTAACACTGCCATTTATTCCATTCCCATTTATTTGTTATCGTACCTTTTAATGAAGCACCCCTGAGACCTTTGAAGCTTCAAGGATATTCGCCTCACTCGGAAACAAAAATCAGGATGATTTTTTGCCCCCAGGGTATAGCTCAACTGGCAAAGGCTTGGGTGGTGTAGTGCCTGCCATGCTGGCGACCTGCAGGGTGAGGGTTCGAATCTTGGGACAACCTTTAAAATTTGAGCCCCTTGTATAGTGAAATCAGTGAGTAAGTCCAAATCTCTGGTTAGTTGAAGCATATCCCGCGATTTACATCCTCCACCAATCCTGAGGGGACGGGAGCTAATGTCGGAGTTCAACATTTAAAAATCAGGATGATTTGGGAAGCGGCCCAACGTCGTGTAGACCAGGGTTTACGCAAACATGAAAACGTGGCCGAATCTTACTGGTTTCTGTAATGGGTATTATTGTAAAATTACTCCCAATAACGACTAAAAATAGGAGCACTGTACTACCCCAATCTAGCACATTTGAGAAATCTCAGAGAAAATTTTCTGCCCAGGCTCATCGATCCTATCTCTCTCTCTCCAGTTCCTCTTTTCTCGATTGCTCTCATTCTTCGTCGCTTTAGATTTACGACGCCCGCCGTCTGCCGTCTCGCAGGTTTGTTTCCATCTCTGGTAATTTATGTTACGAGTTACCCTCTTTTTAGTTGAGTGCTACGTGAATCCCAGCTGATTTTAGTTAATTGAGTGATTGATTGTCGTCAAACCCTAATTTTTTCAGTTTGGGTTTAGCGTCTCGCAGGTTGGTTTTCATCTCTGGTAATTTATGTTATGAGTTACCCTCTTTTTAGTTGAGTGCTACATGAATCCCAGCTAATTTTAGTTAATTGAGTGATTGATTGTCGTCAAACCCTAATTTTTTCGGTTTGGGTTTAGTTAGGGTTTGATATATGATTAATGAATTTATGTCTTCTGGTAAATTGATTTTCGAATAATATTAAGTGTTTACTCTTTTATCCTTTTGCTGGTCGGATGCTTATGTTTGTAACGTAAAACACGATACGAACGAAGATGATGGAATGGGCATGTCTAGAATTAGATTTACCTGATGTCTCTCACTCTGAAACTTCTACTTACGAATTTTCTTTTTTAGATTTGACACCAAGAGTTTTAGGGCTTTCCGGAAATTAGGCAATGCCAAAGGTCAAGACAAATCGTGTCAAATACCCAGAGGGATGGGAACTCATTGAGCCCACTCTTCGTGAACTACAAGGAAAGATGAGAGAAGGTTGGCAATCTATTATAGCTTAATGTACTCCATGTCTTTTTCTTTCCTTCTGTTAATATTCTTCACTTTAAAATGCTTTCAATGCTCGTACATTCGTTTGGACAGCTGAGAATGATCCACATGATGGTAAAAGAAAGTGTGAAACCTTGTGGCCTATCTTCAAAATAGCTCACCAGAAGAGCCGCTATATTTTCGATCTCTACCATCGGAGAAAGGAAATATCCAAAGAATTATACGAGTTCTGTTTGGAGCAAGGCTATGCAGATCGCAATCTAATTGCTAAGTGGAAAAAGGTCAGTATCAACTGTCGTAACCTAACCTAAACTGTAACTCTTGGTATTCATTTTGTGAATGCAAGCATTTGTGTTCTAATTTGGTTGTTTTTGTATGGAATGCAGCCGGGTTACGAACGTCTCTGCTGCTTAAGATGCATGCAACCACGGGATCACAACTTCGCAACAACATGTGTTTGCCGGGTGCCCAAGAACCTGAGGGAGGAGAAGGTTATAGAGTGTGTACACTGCGGCTGCAGAGGCTGTGCAAGCGGTGATTAATTCACTTCCATTTTGCTTGAACGTCGAGAGAATTTTCTTTCCAAGCACTTGTTCAATTGCGAACTGTTATTGTTACAAGGTGGTGTATCATGATTTGGACTCTAATTTCGCTGTGATGTATTAGTGTGTGGATTATGGAATTAGAATAGACGACTGGAATTTTAAGTTTCGAGTCAGACGGTCTTGTCTTGTTACTTTTTTGTTAAATGTCAAGTTGTCTCCTGTGATGTACTTCCATCAAAACGCCAAATGGACCAAGAATCTAGTAATATTTCTTCACTTTGCAGTTTGCACTTTCCTTTGCCTTTCTAAGTGAGTTCAGACAAGGAGAAATATAACCCATCTAAAGGTGGTTTTAAACACTTATCATTAAGTCAATATACAATCCTTTTCTCCCTTGTCTTCATGACGGATTAATGTTAAAAAGGCGCATGATAAGGTACACAGATGTTTTAGCTACCCTTTTGTCGCCTCTTATTTGCATTATCAACATCAATTAGTACATATACAAGAGAGGATAGAAAAGGAAACGAAATAAATAACATTTGAAAGATGTACAAGATTGTATGAAACAGGAAAATAAAATAACTCAATTAGCTCTTTTGTTGTTTTCCCCTGTTGCTCCCACCGCCACTCTGTTCATCCTTTTCCTTTCTGTCGACAACGGAATAACAAAAGCGACCGTTTGGCAGGAGATAAGAACAACCAAGGCCGGGTGCCACAAGAGGCACAAATTTAACGACTTGTAGGGATGTGTTTTTAATGTTGTCGATTGATGGTTCTGTTGATCGCGGATTTTTCACTGGTGCGTTTATGATTTTGGATTTTGAAGCAGATCTTTGTGTTGATTTGGAAGAGATAGAGATAGAGGGAGATGATGATTTAGGTGCCGAGTACCCTTGTCCATTTTGCAACGACGATTTTGATTTAGTTGAATTATGCTACCATATTGATGACGAGCATCATTTAGAAGCTAATTCTGGGGTAATTGTTTGCTTGAACTGTTACTAGACTAGTCCTTGCTGAAGAGTTAATGGACTTTTTCATTGCTGGATTTTTGTGTTTTTGATAATACTTCTCTCACGAAATTTCATACTGTACCAATTTTCACCTTTGGATATTATAGAAGTGAGCTTCTTGCTTGATTTACACATAAATGTACTAGTCGATGAATTGTTATAACACCAGTTTGCATAGAAAATTTCACGTTTTGAATATGCTCAGTTGTATCCTTAGATTTGTTCACTACTGACTGAACAAAATGGCTGAGAACACAGAGATGTCGGAAGATAAGCGCTAAAATGAGAATACTAAAGAAGGTGTCGGAAGATACGCACTAGAATGGGAAAAAGATTTAGAATGACGAGTAATACCAACCCCTCAGCTAGAAGTTTGTGTTCCAAACTAATAACTCGAGATGTTTTGCCACACGTTTGCGCTATCTCACCATGTTAATGCAAAAATCCAGTTGTGAAATCAATACGAGATCAATCTATAAAATGAAGTTTAAAGACTTTGTATTTCTATAACGATACTGGTGCTCGAATGGTAAATTTTTAAAGTTTGATGTAAGATTATCTAATATTTAAATTCTATTTTTGGACTCTTTGTAAATCAAGGTTAAAATTTCGGCTTGCTCAAAATTTCTATGGCAAAATTAAGAACGACCCATGTCCTGTAACGTTTAGTTTATTACATTATCAAATCATATTTCTACAACTACAGTTGGAATTCCTCAAAAATTTGTATGTGAACATACAAAGACTTGAACTCGTACAAGTTGAAAAGCTCTTCACTTCACAAGTCTAACAGTAGGATTCAGACATAACTAGTAGGACAAGTGCTGTCCAACCAGTAAATACGCTTGCACCATTTCCTTTACCCTTCTTCTGATCGTATTGTTCCCACACATTCAGTCTGGTAATAATTGTGGACCACATCTCTGTAACAATGCAGACAGGCAATTTTGAATCAATAGAGGAATCCAAAGAAGATTCCCATATAACTGAAACTAGTCAGGATAGAAATAAGCAAAACCTTATCAAATTACTCATCAAGTCCGTGTATATCACATTGGCCTTATCCTTATATGGTCCATCCGCTAAAACAAGTTAATTAGAAAACAAATTACACATTTCTTCCATTTATCTGTAAACTTGGGTGAAGGCAAACATGTGAGCGACCACTTCTGAGTAGTGATGAACTGCGAAAATGATAAGGTAATTCAAGTTCAATCAGATGGGACCTCTACAAAAGGAAGGTTCATGCTCCGTTGTGTTTCATGTACAAGGAACTATAGTCCACACAGACTTATCCATATAATAAGTCTCTAATGCAATGCCAGAAGCCAATACAAGAAGATAACACAACATCACCTGGTTTTGGCAAGTGAATGCAATTCATAATCCATTCATGAAATGCTCCTGATTGAGATGAAGTCAAGTTTTTTGTCCAGAATTCATGAATCCTAAACGAATTTGTAAACAGTTAGAAACCGATACTTTCCCTATTCAAAATAGAGATAAACATAGTAACGTTGGCACTATATGACAATCAAAAAATGCGTCGAAGACAGAGAACAGTTGTAGAAACAAAGTTACAAAGACAATACATCAAACTAAGGTTTATCTTAAAAAATAATCTATGCAACTTACCGATGGAATGATCTTTGCTATGAAGGGAAAAAGGCTGGCATAACCAATATGAGGAACAAGTATTCACTCTGGTCCTTCTAACACCTCCTATAACATTTCTCGGGTTGAATACAGGCCTCCTGTACATGTTTCTTTCCAACTTAAACGTACCTGATAATTAAAACCAATAGTTAGCATAAGAGAGAAAAATTCAGTGATAAGGTCTTGGTTGATTTTAACTTTACAAGGAAGTTATGCTCTCATTAAGTGAACCCCATTTATCAAGAAATGTTAGGACATCCTAAACATTAAACAGACAACTTTAAACTCTGCTCAAGATACTAACAGCATATTAAATAAATCTTGGTTCAGGAGCTAACTATCCAAGCGATACTTTATGTGCATCAGTACAGATAATATTAACAGGGTTGAATTAAAAGGTTCAATCTAGTGTAACAAGAACAATAACACAAGTAAAGCATACGCAAAATCAGCTAAAGTTATATTAAAACAACAAATAGATTCCATATAATCCTCACATCCAATTAATTTGAAGGTTCAAACTCAAGGCAGAGAGACGACGAAGTATAGGCCTACCTTTTCTGTAGGGCTGCCAAAATCAAAATAAGCTTCACATGCAGGATCAAGATGCATCTAGTAAAATTTGAGGTGTGTATCAGAAATGGACAATCATAAGCACAGTAATAATTGTTCGACTTAATGCAAGAGACTCATCAATGTGTTACTTCTAACTATATCCTGCAACAATCAAATAACATTAAGGATATACACAAAATGAGAATCGACTTGATACAATATACTTAAGACTGAATAACCTGATTTAGGATTTCAAAGTCTGCGAGTATCTTAACTGTCAAACCGTAATCGTGCATTAATGAAGATTGGTAAGGATCAACAAGCAAAAATTGATTCTACATAAGTTATCTGGATTCTTTTATTAACTTCTCAAATTTACTTTCTTCCATTACCAACACGATAATGAATGCATGCAATTTGCAGCAAGAAGCATCCAGGACCTAAGATCAACGTGCCTCTCTTCCGCATTTGGATGTGAAGCACGTGGATAGTCATCCAGCCCTGAAGAGAGTGTCTAGCAATGAAAGAAACAATGCAGGCATCATTGAGGCTTCTTCATTGATGGAAAGGAAATTCAGAAAATCTTCATGGCGTCAATAATTAAGATATGACCATGGCCATCAATTGTCTGTAGTTAGTTGCATATGCCTCAAAAGCAAAAACTTGTGAAAACAAAAATAGTTTGAGGTTGTTGCCATGAAAACAAAAAACAACAAAAATGGATGCAGAAAAAACATTAAGATTTAGTTCACGAGTTGTCATATTGTCTCTCCCATGCCAGAAATAGGCGCTCATCTCCTTTCCTGGTTCATGGAAATGATAATGAGAAATAAGACAAGGCAACAGGCTAGTCAAGCCTCCACAAATGCATCATTTCAGAAAGGGATGCATTAGAGTATATGCCACCTGTGGTTAACACATATCCACGTACAACCTCTAGCAATCATGAATATTCACATGGGCATCACATGGCCTGAGTATCTCCTGGAACTATATTTTCTGAAAGTAGAGAAATGTGCAAACAGTAGAATACTTGATTGTTTAGTATATAAACATTGGAACCAAGCTTGAAGACGAACAAAAGCCTTATCTAAGAAGGAAATGATATCATTACTTTCAGAAGGAGTGAATTTATTTTTCTCTACTCCATTGATTAAATCTGGAAGAGGAGTTTCATATCATATGCCTGATGAGCATGTTACTCAAATGGTTCATATGGAAGCTATGTAACAAAGAAACAGCAGTGATTGGCTTATCCATTAGAAATGCCATAATGAATAATTAATGGACTCAAATATTGCAAGCAATTAGATGTAGGATATTCAGGAGCTCTACAACCCAGAAGATATAAAGAATAAGGTCACTCTGTGGGTAGTTTGGGACATAGGATTACAACATTTCATGCATTAACAAAGCTTTTGTTGATCCTTTGGATTCATAATTCTGCTCTTCAGAAATAACTAGGGTATATTTTGGGTCAGTTTAGAATTCATTATTTCTCTTGCGAGATTTTTGTTTCATTTGATATCAGAAATGAAACTTTTCAAAATTCGATTCCGAAATAAAATGGTCAATAAAATAAGTGAAGGTAAATCATACCACGGATAGCCAAAAACAACATTGGGGGATTCCCATTAGTTGGATGTTGTAGAACAAATTACTCCGGAGCCTAACTGCAGTTACATCAGCAAGGTTTTTATAACAAACATATAACAGAAGTATTCTTGCACAACCTTACAGCTTGAGCACCTAAAATTTGCTCTCGTGGAATCCAACCATCAATATTCATCAAATCTAACCAATGACCTATGATGTCCAAACATATGTTAATAACCGAATGCCTGCTCATAGATGCCCCAACAAAATTAGGGAGCGGTTGGTTCGCATGGAAGAATGGTAATAAGAATGAGAATGAATATACTGAAAAATAAGAATGAATATTATCATTATAATTGTGGTGGTTGGTTAAGATGAAGGAATGATTACCATTACCATTGATAGTAGTTGGTTCGTAAAAAATATTAAGATTAAAATATTATAATTCAATATTTAATTAATTACAATATTTTAATTAATGAATTAATTATATTTTAATTAATTATATTGTAACTAATTAATTATTTATTTTTTAGTTAATTATAATGTAATTAATTAATTA
>JAOTAY010000001.1:24757929-24770225 GCA_025629805.1 Erythroxylum baracoense
ATGGTTACCAAGAATATATCCGCCCTCTGCTAAAGCAACAACTTCGCAATGCCCGACTTTGAGGAGTAAGATGAATAGGCTATAACTTTCTCGTTCCATATTGCTGTCAGCTAATAAATACTAATGAATAAAGTCACCTTAATATGATTACTGAAAAGCTGAAGGTGTGGTTTTATGTATCAGTTTGTACTGTATTACGGCAACTTGAACTCTCGTTAAGTGTTGCTTTCATCAGCAGTATACTTATTTGTAATTAGTTCTGTCAATGTGTTGGCCAACAAATGCAACTTATCGAGGAGTTCCTTTTCAATACTATTGTTGGATCTTTTCATGTCCAACTTGTTTTTGTTTTCCACAATCCCGTTCTATAAGTGATTTGGTGCTCACTCCCCTTCAAGGATCCTTTTGGGGGGCTAAATAGTATCAGAGCTACCAGGTTTCGGCTTGGGTCACCCCACGTCGCAAGTTCAAATCCCAATCATGCAATTTGGGAATGGAACTTGTAAGTCATTGCGTCAGAGTTGCGTAAGTGGAGCGTGGTGGTTGTATAAGTGATTTGGTGCTCATTCCCCTTCAAGGATCCTTTGTGGGAATCAGTGCAACCGGGGACCCCGAAGGACACACAGGGAAAGTACGACAACCAACTAGCTGAAACAACATCTTTGAGCAGACCATCGGCTAACCAAGGTCGGATTGTAGGCCACTATAGTGTCTGGTAGACTATTATGGAACAACACAAGAACCTTGTGACTATCAGTAAGTTCTAAGTATGATGGCCGAGACACAAAGCCCTTCTCTCCACGGGCATACAACTCTCTGCTTTCCTCTTAGGAACCTTACACTTTTACAACATCTTTTTCCCTTTTGAAACAATAGTCGCAACATCACTTACACTCTTTTCCCGTTAAACACTAATCTCATTGCGAAATTGTTTTATGCAGTCATAGACTGCCTTAGACTTTCTGATACACAAAATCCTCAAAAGAGGCGAGTGTAAAGCATACTTGTCTCTGTATAATGATAGATAGTAACATTGCTCAAGACTTAAGCTTTCAGGAGAGGGAGAATTTAGAGAAAATGGAAAACACTCAAACTAATATTCATTGAAATCAAACATCTTCAATCTCGTCATGCTTATAATGAAGGAAAAACCTTGCTCTTATAGGCGGAGCAAGGGCATGAAAGTAAAACTCTTAGGAGACACACTAATTACAACTTTAAAAAAGAAAGTAACTTTAAGTACAATCATCACATCTTTAACAAAGCTACTTTAAAAAAGTAAACAACTTTTCAAAAAGTGAATAGTGATGATAAGAAAGAATCTTGCATAATAGGCTACAAAGATTCTCTTTTATTAAAAGACTCAAAAATAAACTCCTAAAAAGACGAGTTCTTTTTTAAAGTGCTAAAGTGAGGTCATTATAACAATCAGAGTCATCTGTTAAGGCCATGTTATTGTCAGTTTGCTCAAGAATGTAGTCGATATCAGTTGCAGTCCATGTAAAAAGTCCTGGGCTAGAAACAGAAGTGGGCTCTTGAATAGGGTTGGATGGTATGTTTGAAACTGTAGAATGTCGATATATAGGGAAAGGAACTTTACTGGCTCGAATGTTGATAACATTAGAGGGAGCACCGATGTCCAATGTTCAAATGATGGCGGAATAATTGGTGTAAGAAGAGCAGTATCTCCAAAATACGGACTAAAAGATGTACAAATGTTCGAAGGAGGTAAGTTCAAGAATTGTTTGAGTTGGTCTAAGAAAGAATGTAAATCTACCATTAGCTTTGTGCATTATGTAGAGCAATCAAGGATGGTTCACCAATGCTAAAGGTGATTTAGTGTGCACAGATGTCCAGAAGTACTTATACAGTAGGGACAATGTATGATATAAATAGCACAAACTTTGTGATCAGTTAAAGCAGTGTCCTATAAGCTATAATGAGTCAAGATTTGAGACATGTCTACACACCATTTGGAAAGCGGTTGAAACCATTCTAAGAAAGTGCACAAAAGAGAATTGGCATTGGCAGGATCAGATAGGTGGCGATAAACATAAAGGGGTGATAAAGATATAGAACAAGCATATAGGGTAGACAAATCCTAGAGATGCCACAAGGTAGTATCATGGAGAGTATCATAGAGATGATACATTAGTTTGTAAGGGGTAAGAGCATCAAAATGACCAGGAGTATGTAAAACATCAAATGTGAGAAGTGTGAGATGAAGATAATAAAACAGACTTTAATGAAGAAGAGGAAAAAGGTTTAACAGTTTTTGGAGTAGTAGAAAACAAAGGGGGAAAAATTTATATTTTGAAAACTTGGGAAACTCCATTAGCCAAAAAAGAGGAATAAAATGGTTCAGAGAGGATGAAAGAAACAAAATTGGTTTGGTAGGTCTAGAAAGAAAATCAACAAGTGTGTTTTGGTGACCTTTAATGTGACAAATGGAGAATTTATAATGAGAAAAAGGAAGGAAAATATCTGGAGCCATGGTGGATTCTGTCTGAGCAAGTTGGATAAACATGAAGTGTAAGCTACCACGTATGGTATGAACTCACGGATGTAATTAACAATCCCGAGAAGTTGTTGCATCTATTTCACAGTGAGATTTTCATCAAGAAAATATAATAGCTCTTGTGTAATATGTGGACCAGGCTAGTAAAATCCATCTTTGAAATGCATACTAAGAAATTAAATATCCTTTGTACCAATGATGCTTTTAGAGGCTAAAAGCATGATTCCATATTGTTGAGTAAGATCTAAGAATTACTGGAGTAAGGCTTGATGTTCTTCATGGTTCTTTGAGAATAGGAGAATGTCATCAATGTAAATGATTGCACGGTTGAGGATAGGCTCATAGATCTTGGTCATGGTTATTTGAAACAATGATGGGGCAACTTTAAGCCCAAATGGCATAACAGTCCAATGGTATTGGTCATTGAGAATGTAGAATGCTCTTTTGTACCACTCAATTGGGTGAATAGTCAATTGCCAAAATCCTGCCTTAAAATTGAACTTGGAAAAGATAACAACTTCTTTTAAAAATAGTACCTGAGTACTGTTCTTAGGAAGAGGAAACTTGTCATCTTGCAGAAATGCATTCAGAGGCTTATAATCAATCACCAATCTCTTTTACCACATTTTTGCTTTGAACGTTTGTTCACATAGCATGCCTGACAAGCCCAATCTGACTCTGTGGGCTCAATGAGTCCTTGCTTTAGAAGGATATCACACTTATCTTGTGCGAGTCTAAGGTTATTAGGGTTTATCTCTGGATGTGTAGCTTTCATAGGACTGATATCCTCATTCTTTCTTAAAGGTAGACTTATGAAAAATTCAGCATTTTTTCAAAGAGGATATATGAGAAAACTATGCATATGATTCAGGACAGTAGTCTAACAGTTTATCTCTCAGTGATGTATATGGTGTAGGAACTTGAGAAAGTTCAAACACATTTTCACTTCAGTGTAGGAACTGTAAAATGATCGATACCTGAGGCTTGTGAGTAGGATCTGTAAAGGTGAGGCTTTACTTTATTGTAGACATCCATATCAATGGGAATATCTGACTAGGTAGATTGCTACCAAAAACTTTAGTCCAAACTGTACATTGTGGAAAAAATCATATCCCGATCTTTCTCATTGTAATAAGCCCGATCTTGAATGAATTGCCAACTATAGCAGTAAAGTACTCATCATGTGAGGTTCATGCTTTAGAAGGTAAAATGTTAGGCTTTATAATCGTACAATTGGATCCAGTATTCATAAATACAATAGCTTTGATGGGTCGATTGTATTTGTCTTGTTTAAAGAGTTGGATCTGGACATATGGTCATTGGACTAGAATATGATCTAATTTCATGCAGGTCTACTGTAGCATGTATAGAGAATCATCCCCTAGAGAGATAGAGGAATCAGAGGATTCATCATCAGAAGTCGTAACAGAAATAACAAACTTAGTGTATTCATCTTCAATGGATTATTCCTCAATCAGATCTTATAAGTTATTAGAAGAACAAATAGGCAAAATTGATTGCATTTGCTTCAATAAATTGACAACCTTTTTACTTTTTTTAGGACAGGTACATGCAAAGTGTCCTCATTGTCCATAAAGGAAACAACGATCAGCTTTCTGAGAGTGATGGGATTTCTTCTTGAAGAATCGAACAAACTTTTGTTTTGTTCCATCTTTTCTCACATAAGTTTTCCTAAAGGGCTTGTAACCTTCCATTTGTCTGCGAGACTTTTGTCGATGATAGATATGATTGTGATGAGATTTCTTCTTGTTACTACAATCACATTTCTTTTTGTCTTTACACTTGATTTGAAAATAAGGCTTTTTGCAAGCCTATTTGAGAAGTGGACTATCTTTAACGATGTTCTTAAATAAGGCACGTTGATCACACAACTTATCAAGAGAGGCTAAAGCAAGTTGATAGATTTTTCTAAGAGATACATTAGCAATATCCCTTTGTAAAGAAACGATGGTTCATTGTAGCTTTAGTTGCAATTGATTGGTACTTTGCTGACTACTCCCAATAATGGAAGTTTCATTTTCACAATAGCACCTGATTTCAACATCAGGTTGGATGATCTCACTTTGTCTGGACGGCTTCAAGTTCCGATCCAGATAGGTGTTATAAGAGTGTAAGGTTCCTAAGAAGAAAGTTGAGAGTTGTGTTCCCGTGGAGAGAAGGTCTTTGTGTCTCGGTCATCATACCTGGAACTTACTGATAGTCACAAGGTTCACATGCTGTTCCACAATAGTCTACCAGACACTACAATAGCCTACAATCCGACTTTGGATAGTCAATAGTCTGCTCAAAGATGTTGTTTTAGCTAGTTGGTTGTTGTACTTTCCCTGTGTGCCCTTCGGGGTCTCCGGTTGGTATCAAAACCATCTTTCGTGTCTTGGCTGGCGGTAACATTGTTTCTTGATAAAAGTGACTAGGGAGAGAGTAATAGTTATGGAAACAGTACCAAATGACCCTATTCATCTGTCTTCAACTTTGTCTATATCTAGTCTACCTTCTAGTGTTAAACGTGTTTTGTCTAATCGTATAGAAAATTTAGTTGAAATTACTCATGTTCCTGTAGAAAATCGTGTTTGTGAGTCTTCTTTACCTTTCTTAAGTCTTTATAGTAATTATTCTCGTGATCGTTCTTGGACAAGAAGTATACGTACTATTTTGTCTACATCTAGACCAAAAATCAAAGAAATAATCCAAAGTTCCAGACTGAAATAGTGTGGCCTTAGATCTACTACAGCAGAACAATACGTAAGCTTGAGATCCCAAAAGAGTTGATTTCTCTCTGGAGAGAACACAATCATACACATCTTCATGTCGGAGCTATACGCCTTGTTCTTAAATTTCATGAAATAAAGGGAATACCTACTATAGCCAGGATATCTCTTCTAGACACTACCTATATAACGTACCAAAATGTTTTGATTAGTACCTTGCTGACTACTCTCAACAATGGAAGTGTCATTCTAACAATAGTACCCAGTTTCAACATTAAGTTGGATGATCCCACTTTATCTAAACGATTGCAAGTTCAAATTCAGATCACTGGAGCAGATCAAGATCCTACAACCATTATAGCTACCTTACATCACCAAATGATCTATTATCTGCAAAATCATGCTTTGGACCTCAACTTTTCAAATTCTACTTCGGATGCTTTTTATATAGTTGTTGGTCGTTCCAATTATCAGACTACTATCATCCAGATCCCGAAGCAACTAATAACTGTAGAGCTTGAAAAGTTGATGCCTACTGAATGGATCATCAATTACCAGAAGGTGTTCCATGCGTCTTATTGATACTCTTTTTATACAACAACTCCTCCGATTCTGAAGACATTAAAAGATGGAATGGTGAACTCCATATATGCAAAGCCCAATGAAGATCCATCTGGACCTTCTACATCCGGTACTATTCTTTCGATTCAGCCTGTATTTTCTCATACATAAGGTAAATCTGGCCCTCCTATCCATTATTTTAAATCTAATGGAGATCCAATCTATATAAGTCATCATCGTGGACACTTTATATAAGATGTTGACCAATTTATGTACGAACTTGACAATGAAGTCTATTTCAACCCTAATTTAGAGAGTGATGATGATGATGAGCGGTATGCAAGATGAAGAAGGAGGAAGAAAAAGTCTAAATTTTGTTGTATACCTTCTCAACAGTATCATCCACACAAAGATGATTCAGATCTGGATGATTCCAACAAATCTAATGGCCTACCTACAGAAAGATTCAGACCTATATCTTTTCGTGAGATGCTGAAATCTTCTTCCTGTCAGCCTAAGCCAGCAATTCCTGTCATCACTCCTACTCTTATACCTTGTATGATGGTTAAGCTATACGATGAGGAGTTTCCTTCTCTACACAGGAGTACAGATGAAACAACTAGGGTTATCTCTAGCCCTTATATTCGAGCCACAGGAATCACTTCACAAGGAACACTTGTCTGAAATCTTTCTGATGAAGTTCTTAACTAGCAGACATCAAATACAGTAGCACAAAACAAAGTTCTTAGAAGAATTGATTCTAAGTTTGATGAAATCAATCAATAGACTTATGCTACTCAACAAAAAGTTGACGCCTTTTCTAAGCATATCCAACAACTATACCACTCATACAAAGCTCAGATCCAGCAACTTGACGCTGATCTTCGACATTACATTGCTACATAGTATTTTAGACCTAATTTCGACATTAAAACCAGATATCTCAGGAAGATACAAGGAATTGTGCAACACATAGAAGTTGATATGCAATTTGCAGAGTCTAAGACTGTATATGGCTCATCCTCTTCAGTATTTCCAAATATAAAGCCAATATACACTCCTCTGTATTAGACGTATCCAGAAGAAGATAACTATTCAAAGGTCTTCAAGTTCAATTATACTTTGATCAGACAGCATGTCCATCCTCAGGCAGCTCAAGCAAAACCTAAAAAGTCAAAGCCTGAACAAGTTCCTAAGCCACAAGTTCCTGAGTCATCACCTTCATATACTAAACTTGAACCAGTTAACTAATGGAGTAAATCGTCACAGATCCATATACCTCCCAATTCTCCACCGAAGTCTCAACCTTCCACCTCTACTGGGAAGGATAAAGCGCCTCAGACAGAGTTCATAACAACTCTTGCACCTACGCCTGCTGCAGAAGATTCCTCTGCCCAATCAGATAATTCAGAAGCTTGTTCTAAAGCCTCTATCCCAACATTTGAAATCTCTGCAACAATTTCTGAGTCATCATCTGAACAGATCTCTTAACCATCTTCTGATTTCTCAACCCAACTAGCTGATATATCAGACTTAGCACAAGTTCTGATGACTATGCCCAAACCTACTGAAGCTGAGCCAGATATAAGTGAAGCAGAATCTACAGTTACTGAAACTTTCAGACCTACACCAACACCTTAAGCAGCACCAGCTCAACTAGCTATACAAACCAAGCCTACTTCAGGACCTTGGTTTACTTTTGACGATCTTCCCCCAAAGAAATGGAGAGATCGCTTACATGAATGTAGCGCATGGATAGATCTTCAAATGACTCGATCGAATAATCCTTTACAGGATATTTTATCTGAGTATATTTCTCGTTTCATAGGTACTTTGCGAGAATGGTGGCAAAGTATTCACAACTATCGAAGATTTCAATATATCCAAGTCACTATGGCCAGAAAGTTATTATCTTTTGAATGGATGGAATGATGTTAATCTTCGATATATTTTTATCCCATCCTTTCCAGATCAACTACAACCATAGCTACAACGAACCATCGTTTCTTTATATTGTTAATATATCTCTTGGAGAAATTTACCAGCTTGCTTTAGCCTCCCTTGATAAGTTGTGTGATCAATATGCCTTATTCAAAAACATCGTTAAAAGTGGTCCACTTCTCAAACAGACTTGCAAAAAGCCTTATCTTCAAATCAAGTGCAAAGACAATTGGTTTGTACTACAGTTAGGTCATCTAGGGTTAAGTCTTTTGCCACCAAGTTATATAGGAAAAGTCATGCTGAGAATATTAATCATTCTGAATTTTGCTGTTAAGAGGCCGCAGTTATTGACCAAATATGGTTCAAAGTCCACACGTTCATCAAGAATTGTGCTACAAATCCTCCAAACAAAAACCTTAGAATTGTTAATTTTATTATCCATTTTGAGATTGACTTGGATTGATCAAATTTTTCCTTAATTTTAAATATTAATTTATTAAATGATTCAAGAATAATTGGGCATTTAAAAATGAAGGGCTTTTTTATTTGATTTGGAATATTTATTAAGTGAACCACAATAATTATGTACTTAAAATAGAAGTTCTTTTTTTATTTTGAATGTTAATTTATCAAATAAATGACAATAATTATGACTTAAAAATGGATCTTATCTATAAAAAAAAAGAAGAAAATCAAAATCATTAAACGAACATTAGATTAAATAACATTTTTTATACAACATAATAAATTTGGATTATAAGTGATTTTGTCATCTTTCTTCAGACTAAGAAGTTAGTATCTTTAAAATTTTTGACTTGTAATAATCTCCCATATTCCAAAAATATATAACATTTAATATACTATATCAGCAAAACTAACAATAATTGCAAGAGTTTATATATTCTATATGTTCTATATTTATAGATATATTTCTATATGCATAATGGTAATTATGTGGCCTAACCACCAAAATGAATTATGAGACCTATAATATCGAATGCAAGGAGACAAACAAGATAAGCTTTGATTTGTTCTTTATGTAGTATTCTTTTCCATCCATTAAGTAAAGAAATTGATATATATCTACAAAAGTTAGAAAATGATATTTCGAATGTATGTATTTATGAAGATTTTGTTCAACTCTCCTCTTGTCCGTTAGTTCTCTATTTGTTGCTTTTGCTAGCAGTCATCCGTTTCAATTTGGTTAATTAAAAATAACGCGTCATATTTCTTCAATTTCTATCATGAAAATATATTATGATATATATGTATAGGATAAATAATTCTAAATATCCAAAAATATAGTAAGTATATATTAAATATATATCGTAATAAATAAATAAATATATATATATATTAATTGTATCGAATTATTTTTATAGAAAATTTAATATTTAGAACTATGACTTGAATTTTTATAAAGGTCTTGATAATAATCTAATGTACATTCAATAAAATAATAAAAATTATTCGTAAGGGACTAAAAGTTTGTACATATAATTCAAATGTCACTAAATTTTGTAAGATGCAAGTTTCGATATAAGCACTGAAATAAATAAACATATAGTTTTTTATAAATCACGATATATAATTTTATAAACTTAAAATTGAGATATATTTAAAATTTTGCTAAAAGTTCGGAATATAATTTACATGTACCTTGTATTTTTGGAGTTTCTGTTTTTACATATTTTCCCATTTTACGGATCTTGCACTGTTGAGCCGAGCGGCAATCTAGCTATCCCACTCTAAGGACACATGTGGTAGCTAGTGTAGAGCTATACTCGCGTGTTCCATAAATTGACAAGTAAGATACTATTGGCTATTGGGGCTGGCCAGAGTAGGTAGCTGTTGCTAATGTTAGGGACTGTTCTATTTCCATAGGATTGCCATGTTTCTCTGTGGTCGTCCACTCTTGTTCATGCACCGTCCTACCCAACCTATATGAATGGCGCTGGTTCGTTTAAGTGGATGCATGTTTAAGTTGTACTTGAATGGTGCATTTATACTATATTTCTTTCACAAAATTTTGTCTTTGAAATCAATTCGATATTGATAGAAGGAGGAAGAACAAGAAGAATTTTATTTATTATATTTATTATTATGGTTAATTAAAAAAAAAACTTAAACTTTCCTCAATTTTTTAATTATAGCCCAAACTTTAAAAAGTAGCAACAAAATGCCTCAACTTTCATTTTTTTCAATTCTAGCCCGATATTAGTCCCACTGTTATCTTTGCTAATGTGGCACTGTCATGTGTCAATGCACTCTCTCTAATCAGACACGTCGGTGTCATTAGAAGAAGTCGATCTGATTAGTGAAATGGCGTCATTTCTTGATGATACTAATACAACGTCATTCTCAACCTACGTTGGAATCCCACACAAGAACAGATAGGAATACTGGAGATGTTGTACAGAGGAGGAATGAGAACTGATAAGTTATTATTTTTGTGCTAATTTGAATATAAATCTCTTTAATGTGTTAAAATTTTTATTTAAAATTAATAGACTTGTTTCTTAATTGTTCTCAGATGATTTTCAACACATGAGAGATGAATTCGAATCAAATAGATGCAAGGAAAGCAAAGGCAATTCGAATTCCCAGCTGGCAGAAAAGTTTTTGACTAAGTGTGGGCACGTACAAAAGGAAATTTTATTTGCAGAGTCTGATTTGAAAACATATTCGATACACTTAGGATTTTAATTATTTTGGGAATCAAGTTGTTTTCCTTATGGGGGGATCTATTACCTGATTTTGTAGGGAAGTGTATATGAAAAAGATAACGATAAGAGGGAAGACAAAGACCCTTCTAGACATATCATCTTTTCACGTTTTTCTTTTGTTTTGAGTTTCTTAGGAGTTTTCGATTTTTCTAAAAAAATTGTAGAGATGGAGACAATATGCCCTGTTACTTTTCTATTGGGTTTTACCTCTGTTATGAGTAGCTAAATCTTTTTTCTTGGTTGAAGGGAACCAAAGTTATCATCTAATATGTGTGAGATTTTCTGAATAAAGTTTATTTCATTGATGAATATTAAGTGTCTTTCGTATTGCCTTTTTTTTATGTCTTTCGTATTGCTTTTTATAATTGAATTGATTAATTTCTAGGGTGCGCAACTAGGAATTGATTGATTTAATTTACAGCCAAACTAGTGGGATTTGATGTTCAGTTTTGCTAATCTAAAGTGGCAATTAAGATTACCATCTTTACATTAGGGATTGGGAAATTCTAAGAAAGATACTTATCTAGACTAAATACATATTATATGTGTGTTGTCTTGCTCACTGGTACTCTTGGTTCTTAAGCTATTAATTAATCAAACTTAAGATCATACCTAAGTTGTTAGTTAATAAGAGTATTTAGAATACATGTTTCTATTCATCTAATCCTAAGAGAGAACATCACTCAATGAGTATTTGTTAATGGACTTAATTTTATATCAATGATCCATACTAGTTTGATAACATACATGACCTGAAACCAAGGTTCGTTTATCAATTTTTCAGATATGATTATTTTTGTTTATTTTCAATTTTTGTCATTTTTAATTTCTTAAAATCACGTTAATTCAACCCCCTTAATTTGTTTTAGTTTTTAACTCGTGAAACATTTACTAATAGATTCCTCGTAAGAATGATCTCAACTCTTCACTAACTACATATTTCATTATTAGAGTTGGTATTATTTGGTTGCATGTGACAACATTACCAAGAACACCAACCACCCAATAGATTGAACAAATCACTACCCAACTAGGCACATAGAAAGATTGAAGGCAAGAATGTATTTTATTGGTTTCAGAACCATAAAGCATGCGAGAGACAAAAACAGAAAGCCTTGGCAGAAGCCATAGTTTGAGAACACCAACCTCATTTACTACCATATCGCTAAACACTAGGGTACGTCATAGATCTTTTAACTTGGTTTCTTTCCCTTCAATACCTACCTACCTAGCTAGATTTTGATTCTTGTTGTTACTGTGTATTCCATAATTCAGAGAGGAGTATCAAAGCGAGATGAGGGTAGTCCATATAAAAGAGAGTGCAGAAGCTGGGGATTTGAGAGCTTGGAATTAGAAGAAAGTGATAGGTCATCATGCAAAGAAGATCAGTGAGATCGAACGCTAAAGCTCTTCCCATTGCACCCGGAACGTAGATGAAGGGGTTCAAACTTTGAACCAAAAAAAGAAAAGTTAGGGATAGGTTGAAAACTACGATTAAGTGAGAGTAATTTCATCTTCTTAAAATGACATCGTTTTAGTATCATCTAGAAACAACGTCGTTTCACTAATTTGATTAGTGAGGATCCAATGACACGTGACAGTGCCACATCAGCAAAGATAACAGTGAGACTAACATCGGACTCAAATTGAAAAAAATTAAAAGTTGGGTCATTTTATTGCTACTTTTTAAAGTTCGGGCTATAATTAAAAATTTGAGGAAAGTTTGGATTTTTTAATAATTAGCCTTTATTATTATTATTATTATTATTATTATTATTATTATTATTATTATTATTATTATTATTATTATTATTATTATTA
>JAOTAY010000001.1:24782627-24793661 GCA_025629805.1 Erythroxylum baracoense
AAAAAAATTTTAGAATATTGAAACATAAATATATTATACATATTCAAAATCGAATTTCTAATAAAACTTATTAAATTTTGAACAATATAAAGTTAAAGTCTTTATATGTTTTATTTATCAAATTTTGTTTCTTATCCAAGTTGTCTCTCTTATATAAATAAAGGTAGTGATAACGTATTAAAATGTCTCCAAATTTTCTAGATCTTTTGCTCAATTTTTTAAAATTTTAATTAAATATTTAAGTTTTGAAAATTTGAACAAGTCAATAAAAAGGTTTTTTTGATAATATTAAGAGAGATAATATATCAAACTAAGTTTTTTATTTTAAAATTTTTAAATACTTAATTAAAAATTTAAAAATAAAAATTCCAAAATAAAATTCTAAAAAATTATGAAACTTTATAGTTTATTATCCTAAAATGATATTGATATCAGAAATAAAACTTATTTTTTATTTATATCTTATTTTAGAATAACATATTATATTTCAAATAAAAATGTCATATTTTTTATTAGACTACTAGAAAAAGGATAGAGAATCTTAAACTAACCAAAATTTTGATTTTTTTAATTCAGTGCCTAATATTTTAAATTTTTCGATTGGGTGATCAACTTTTTAAATCTTTAATATAATTTACTTTAAAATGATAGTTTTATTAATAATTTACTAATTTGATTAGCAAATCTTTATTGTCTATAATATTTAGGTGTCTAGCTGAAAAAATAATCAACAACTAATTTGATTGGCAAATCTTTATGTTTAGTTGATTGATATTTTTTTTACATAAACATTTATATGTCATGGATAACAAAAATTTTGTTAATTAAATTATTAACAAAATTAATATTTTAAATTGAAGTATTAAATTTTTAAAAAAGTAATCATTCAATTAAGATTTTAAAAATTTTAGATATTAAATTAAAAAATTTTAAAAATTTAAGCATTTTATAAATGGTCCCTTAAAAAAAAAAGTACAACATATTGATTGATGCTTGAGGCCATACATGTCCAAGATCATATCTTGTCTTAAGTCCTAATTGATTGGTTTTAAAATTGATGGTCCCTAAAAAAAATATGTGCAACATATTGATTGATTCTTGAGGCCGGCCATACATGTCCATCAGGGTGGTCCTACTCCTATCTATAGCCAGCAGCCAACCGCTGTTTGCCTGCTTCCAGCCTCATGTATGCCAGGTTTTGATCAATAAGAGGCATATGCAATAATCATCATACATCATAGTCATGTGTAGCAGATATCTAAATATGTGTAGGGATGTGTCAAAATCTGTTTTCGAGGGTGTTCAGGTGAACTTTGGAGGTCTTGTGTTTCATATTTACAATGACATTTCAATAAAAGCTTTCCATTGAGGCACACAAAGAAAAGTTTAGAATTACGCGATTTCACTTTTAATTAGTAAAAGTTTATTTTTGATAGATTTAAAGGGAAAAAGTGTTTTCAAAAATAGTAAAATATAATAAATAACTACATAAATAAATAAATAAATAATTACGTAAATGTATATATATATATACCAAAATTAAAAATTTTATAATAAATAAATAATAACAATAAAGATATAAATAAATAAATAGACAAACAAACAAACAAATATAAATAAATAAAGAAAATAAAACGAGGTGAATTAAATAAGTCAAGTACATTACTTTAAATATATAATTTATGAATTATTTTGTGTTTTTTAAATTTTTATTTACGTAATAGCATTTATTTAAATGTTTAATTTTCACAAAAATCTCATAATAATTAAAAAAACCAACCAATTTAGTCACTTCAATTGTAAAATTTTAAAACCTTCTACTTTTTATTCGAATTTTAACTTTTCGATTCGATCTACTTGAATAACTTTTGATATTAAAAATTGATTAACTTTTATTAATTAATAAATGCTTATAAACTAAAATTAATTAATTAATTTTTTAATAACATATTTTTTATTAAACTTTAAATTTTTCAAAATTTTTCAACCATATTTTAAATTTTTTAATTTTATTTGATCTTTAATATTAATTGAACTTTTAAAACCTTAAAATTCTTGCTTTATCAGTTTAACTTCTAATTTAGTTTTTAAAACATTGCTCAAAGCTTGAAGTTTTATCGTCAAGTCAAATTGTAATAAAGACATTATTAAGTGACCGTTTCATCACAAAAGTTTAAGTTTTTGTGTGAGATTAACTTAATTAGTTTTATATATTCACTAACACACCCTCTCAAGTGAAAACTTTTAGGCTTGAAATATGTACAGGCTCACTCTACCTTGTGCTGAATAATAGGTAAATGATAGGATTTGAACTCACAACCACTTGGTCACAGAGGCTCTGATACTATGTTAAGTGATCGTTTCACTACAAAAGCTTAAGCTATTATCTCTAACTTAATTGGTTTTATATATTCACTGACACACCCCTCAAGTGAAAGCTCTTAAGGCTTAAAACTTGTACAGGCTCACAGTACCTTGTGTTGAATAATAGGTAGATGGTAGGATTTGAACTCAAAACCACTTGGTCACAAAAGCTCTGATACATATTAAGTGACTGTTTCATCACAAAAACTTAAGCTATTATATGAGACCAATTTAATTAATTTTATATATTCGAAATATATTATTAAATTTGTAAGTAGAAAAAACACGTTCTTTTTATTTATAAAAGTTCAGGACATAAATAATTGTGCTCCGGATATCGCTGAATAGGTTAAATAAACATGTTCAACATGTTACTTTTCTCATGACCTTGCGTAAAGGAATAAAATTCTCTTAAAATTAAAATTAAAAATCTTTTATTAATTTTAGTACAATTTATATTAGTTTTAAATCGTTAATAGATATTTAATTTAACTAAGATTTGATCTAGTGGTTATTATACCTTTATAAAATTAGTTAAAGATTAAATAAAATTTAAAAATTTTAAATATGATTAAAAGGGATTGTCCTGAAAAATTTGAAGTTTAACTGAAAATATATATAATTGATCGATTAATTAATAAATTGATTGATTTTTAACAACAAAAGTTATTAAACTAAATCGAACAAAAAGTTAAAAACTGAATTAAAAATTTAAACAATTCAATACTTTTACAATTAAATCGGCCAAACCGCTTATATTTTTTAATCGTTTCGCATTGTACTCAAGAGAAGGTCATGGCGTCGGCCATCTGTAATTTGATTTTGGTGGAACTAATATACATCATTGATGCCTTCATATAAACAAGAAAAAAATTATATAATTGATTTATATTTTCTCACAAATTGCAATTTTTATTAAAATAATATTATCTATTTATAAAAAAATAGTGTAAAAACTGCTTAATATCTATGAAAATAAAAAATATTTATTAAACTTGAAATTTAACTTAGATAGAGTACGTTCAAATACAATTCAATATATCTTTAACATTTTTTTTGCATATTCATTTATCACATAAATAAATGAATGAATCTTAGTTATTATATAAAAAAATACCCAAACATCTAAAGGAATGATAATGGGTACTCACAGGTCTAAATTAAGATGTTTTCAATAAACTTAAATCGGCTCAAGGTCTAAGACAACCTAAACTCGAACTTAATTAAAAAAATAACATTAATTTATATTTTCAATTTTTTAAAATATATTTTTAAAAAATTGTTGAAGTTGAGGTTATGCCTTTGCCATCACTAAACGTCATGAAACTTAAAAAAGTTTACTCGATATTTATTTTAATAATAAGAAAATTCAAGGAATAATAATTCTTAAGTCACATATTTTTAAATAAAATAAAATAAATTAAAATTAAATATAAGTTTTATGCCATCTATAGTGTTGGTGCAAATGATTTAAAAGACAATGCCAAAGGAAGGTTGGATACAAGCATGGATTGTTGATGTGTTTCAGGGATCGAACGTGCACGGTCACGTTTTTCTTTTGCTTGTATATGTACTTGGAAACTTAGAAGAAGCAATCACCCTAGAACTTCTGTTTCATAATCTGTATTCCTCTGTTTTCAAAGTGTTTTCACGTAATAAATAAAAAAACTTTGAATAGCTAAAAAGGCTTTGGAAGGGAACAGAGGAAGCAGCAGGGTACAAGCTAACGAAGAGGGACCATGATTGGGGCTTGACCAAGTACCCTCTTCTTGTCTTTTCTCTTTTGGGACATGAACGTGCTGGCTATTGGCTGATTCGGCCGACGCCATTGCTCCTTTGGGTCTGTTTCCTGACTTTCCTCCCATCCAAATCAAAGAACTACTAACTTGGAATTTGTTTACTATCTACTAATATTTTTCAATCCTTTAATAGTTACAAACTTATGATGAAATAAGCTTCTAAAAAATGCCTTACTCAAGCATAATTCCAAGTAAATACAACGAAATTAACAAAAATTAAACAAAAACGAAGCTAAGCCAACCTCGTACATTGCATTATTATACATCCACATGGTCACAAACTAACCAAATTTGCACGTCTTCGTCCTGTGGTCAGGCGCAGGCCCCGTTTGCTTTAATTACCTTTCCTTTATATCTACACTCTGTTGTATTCACCAACTAGTACCATAATAAACATTACATTTTTTGTCTCAAGCTCTGCTTCCCACAAGAAATCTATCCAATGGAAACATCACCAGATACTGATCGTCAAGCTCGAATCAGTAGTTGGAATTCCCATTCCTCTTGTTCACGCCATCAAAAATCTTCCAAATGCTCTAAGCGAAGCCAAGAAGCAAGAGCGGATCGTGATGGTGATGATCAATGTGTCAAGAAGGTCAAGAGCAGTGGAAATGGAAGCAAGCACCCAATTTACCGCGGAGTGAGAATGCGTCATTGGGGAAAATGGGTGTCAGAGATCAGAGAACCGAAGAAGAAATCAAGAATTTGGTTAGGTACTTTCTCAACTCCAGAAATGGCTGCTCGAGCACATGATGTTGCAGCTCGGATGATTAAGGGAAGCTCAGCTTGCCTCAACTTCCCGGAACTAGTCCACGAACTTCCCCGTCCGGCCACCGCCTCTCCCAAAGACATTCAGGCTGCTGCAGCCCTCGCCGCGTCCTTGGACCTGAAAAAAGTTCACGTTGAAGATGGATCAGAGCGGGCAGTTCCTCGATCGCCTGACAGTACGGTAACATCGGTCGACACTCGGGATTCACAGACAAGGGACGATGATGACACGTTCATGGACTTGCCGGACCTTTTCTCGGACATACGTAATAGGTTCGATGAGTTCAGTTACTTGTCTCCATGGCAGGTGGATGTAGCTGAGACTGAAACTTGTGATACTGGTTTCAGTTGGTATCATCATCAGGAACCTTCTTTATGGGAGTACTGATAAAAATTTATCAGCATCATCTACCATTCCTCAAAATCCAACCCTTTTCTCAGTTTTTGTTTCACTCCAAGTCTCTACAAGCACTCGATTCGATCATCAGATAATATCCAATCTGGGATTCACAGGCCTTTGAAGTTCATGGAATTTCACGAAATTGACAAGCTGTGCTTTCCTTGTCCATGGTTGGTCCAGAATTCAACTGCTTAAGGTAACAATAAGTCAATAACTTGAGGGTTTGCCATTTTCAACGAATCATAATAAGGTGCACGTAATAATCTGTCGATTACGGGTTTCAAATAAACCCCTCCTTATCTAAGCAAATCTTTGTATAAAAATAAATGTCAAACGCTGGATGTAGACGAGTGAGTGAGCTCAACGTATATAGCTAGAAAATCTTGATCATATCTACTGTTTATTTGGTATGTTCTGTTTCCTTGAAGGGTCTCTTGTTTTGCTGCATTATTTTAATTTAAAATCTTGCTGTGTGACCAAAATTGCATAACATGCTAATCATGGTTTGGATTCTCCTGTTTTCTTACTTTGTTTTACTTCAATATATACATATAAAAAAAAGTTATCCATTGTCCAAAAAGTTTTCAAAGCTAAAAAAATAAAGAAGCATCTAAGTGGAACACCTTTCCTTCTTCTTCTTCCTAATTAAATAAAATATTTCCATAACAGAAAGGAAAAATGTTCTTCCTACTGAGTTTCTTTTGAAAGGAAGAGGACGATTTGAGTCGTTGAGAGCGACTTTAAGTGGACTTGTGATAAGAGCTTTAAGGTTAAGAATGAACAATTGGCTCTTGTAAACTTGCAATCTCTATCCCTTTCATCATTCCCTTTCTTCAGTATCCATACCCATTTCACTTCGGCTAATGTAAAGAATCATTAGTCATCACCAACATAGTGGAGTTACTGCTATAATAAACCCTTAATTGAAGGGTAAAAAAGTACAATTAAGTGAGCATTATAGTCTATATTAGATTGATGAGAAGTAGGAAGTGGAAGGGATTGTGAGGAACTTGTAGTAATTTAAAGGGCATTATGCATAAAATGGCCTTCGACAAATATCTAAGTATGGGCCACCTAAGGTGTTAACATAAATGCTACAGGCAAATATTGCTTTCAACTCTGATATTGACCTAAATGCACAATATTACAATAATAAATAAACAAATAGACAAAAGGAATCAAACACGTATTTGTGAAAAGGACGGCTGCAAGTCGCTTTTCGTTGCTTTCAACAGAATTAATTTAAGAGAGTCAGTTGCATAACCTAAAAAATGTAGAGTCAGTTGAAATTTTAAGTTATTACGTTTAAATTTTTTAAAACATATGAGTTATATGTTTTTTTTAATTAATAAGGGGTCATAGCCTAAAGGAAAAAACTACTGAGGAGTCATACGAGTCAAGCCGACTTCAAAGGAATCAACAAACAGAATCGAGCCAGCACTCTCAATAGGGGTACAGAAGAAATGGTAACCTAAAGATAAATTGTGACTAAAGTTAGCTAATCTATCCGCACAGCGGTTGCCCTCTCTATATATATATGACAAACATGAACTTGCCACGATCTAGAGATGAGATCCATGATAGCTTATTAGATTGGAAAAGTTTTGGTAAATTGCAGCAATGGGACGGTTGATTCGTACAAGAGAATGGTCATAGAAATGAGAATGAATATTATCATTATAATTATGATGGTTGGTTAAGAGGAACAAATGATTATCATTATCATTAATAGTGGTTGGTTTGTAAAAAATATTAAAAATAAAAACTTATTATATTTTAACTACTTAATTAATTATATTTTAATTAATTAATTAGTTACAATATAATTAATTAAAATGAATTACAATATTTTAACTAATTAATATATTGTAATTAAATTAATTACAATGTATTGATTAATTAAAATATTGTGATTCATTTTAATTAATTATATTTTAATTAATTAATTAATCATATTTTAATTTATTATATTTTAATTAATTATATTGTAATTAATTATATTTTAATTAATTATATTGTAATTAATTATATTTTATTTAATTCATTAATTTTAATATTTAAATTAATAAATGAATTATATTTTAATTAATTACAATATTTTAATTAATGAATGAATTATATTTTTATTAATTATATTGTAATTAATTAATTATGTATTATAATGTAATTAATTATATTATTTTAATCAATTATATTGTAATTAATTATATTTTAATTAATTAATTGTATTTAATTAATTAGTATTAAAAATATTTTTTAAAAAGAACTACTCAGTTATTCATAATGGGACACTTTACAAAACAAAGATACTCATTCCTCTAGATTATGAGAGGAATGGGGTATTACCCAAAAATGGGTAATCAAAATAATAACTCTATAATCATACTCCCTTACTAAACTCATTCTTTCATTCCATACCAATTCTCCTTTTTTCATATCGACTAAACAAGCACACCCTAAATGACCTTAAAAGGTGAAAGATTCACATCAAATTAATGATTTTAAGAAAATAAAATTTACTCTTTCGCCCTAGACCACTCACCTTAACGGGATTTATATTGAGTGTTGTTGTTGTTGTTAAAATTTACTCTTTCTCCTTCTTCTTTTTAGGTAAGGGATAGACTTATATTGAGTTTGTATTAAAAATGGGACTGAGCATTTTGCTTAGGGATATAGCGGGAGTTGCCCTACCGCGTTTATATTTCTAATTTATTTTCCCTTTTTAAAACAAACAAAAAACAAAAAACAAAAACCGCGTTCACACGTTTCTACAAGTTTACTAATAAATTTAAGATATAAGTGAAATTTAAAAAATATGCTTAATCTACAATTCTAATCTTGATTTTAAGAACTTAAAATAACTCTCAATCGGGATAAATTTAAGAATTAAGAATTTTTAATTTTTAATAATAACTTTTACAATCATTACTTTTTATATATACATCAAATAAAATATCAAATACTTCTAATAAATTGTTTTAATGAATTAATAATTTAAAGATCCAATATATTTATAGTATCGAGTCTTTTTATTTTTGTTGTATTATCTTTTAAATTACGATTACAAATAATAATATCTATCTTATCAAAAACTTTTAGTTATTAAGTACGAAAAGACAGTCTTTATCAATTATCATCATTCTTAATTGATCAAATTAAAGGTAGTAATTAGTCGAAATAAGTTAAATCTAATTTAATTTTTATAATACGACTCAAATTTATTTGAACCATTTAAAATCCTCGCTATCCTGACTATTGAGCGCATTGACAACTTGTAAACAGTCTGATTCAATAATAATATGCCTCTACCCTTTGCTCTTTAACCAACTCAGAACTTCCCTAACACCTACCAATTCAGCCTCCCACGGAGAGAAAATATCTTGCACCCAATAAACTCACCATTACTATCCCTCAACATAAACCCTAAACCAATGCCCCCGGCATGAGTAGCAGCATCCACGTTATATTTGATTCATCCTATATCAGGCTTAAGCCAAGAACCCTGAACATTGGATCTTGCAGACAATGATGTTTTGTTCGCTGACTCCCATTCTTAGAAACATCGAAGAGCTCTATGCCATGTCCCAAGCACTGCGAAATTTTGATTGTTCCACATAACCTGATTTCTACTCTCCCGGATGCTCTAACATACCATCAATGCCAAAGTTGAATCTCTAGAATTAAAGACCTATAACACCCTCCCTACCCAATCCGAAAATGAAGAAGCTAGTGGATTAAACCACCCCAGAAATGAAGCTCCCCACACAAAATCTAATTTAATTTTGCTCCTTGAAAAGTAGTTAGAAATCATAAAATTAAGGTGAGAGTGAGAGTACGACTTTCGAATCATCCAATGTCTACAAAATGATGTGACTAAATTGAGCAAATGTAAATCCTTGATGGGACTTAAAACTAGTTAATTGTCTCTTCCTATAAGGACAGGTTATACTTTCATATTATTAAGCACCGAAATGTAATGTTGAACTTCATTCGATAAATAACGGGACAAGAAAGATTTTTTTAAAAATATCAAAGTACTTGTTCATGTCAAAATTTATAATTTGATGAGACGTGATGTTATAGGCCATCTTCAACTCATTCTTTTAAAATAGAGTAAAGTTTTTTCTATTTTAGAAATATTACAGTATTTTTCAGTCTAATCTACAATTCTATTTTTCACACAAAAAAGGAATATTTTCAGTATATTCTTTTATACCTTTCATTAATGAATATTAAAATTACTTTATAAAATTAACACAACTTTTCTTTTTTTGTGTATATTTTTATTCACGATATTATTATTGTTATATTTTTATGTTAATAAATAATAAATAATATATAATAAAATTTCATTTAAACTATAATTTATTATTTGATAATACTATATGAAATAATATATGAGATATATTGAAGTTTTCTAAAAGATATTTTTAAAAATTTTGGTTAAAAATATTTATTCATAAGTAAATAATTATAAAGTTATAAATATATAATGAAAAAATTTATAAATATAAAATTAATCCTTAAAATTATTATAAAGTTATAATTATTTAAATAAATATATAATGAAAATATTGAAATATTATTTAAATTACAAAATAAAGAATGAAAAAATTAAAAAAGATTGAATTAATGAAAAAAGAAAGGAAAACAAAAACAAAAAAAGAATAGTAACGGAGGCTGCTACAGTGCCCCTCTAAATTTGGAGGAATAATGTAGGATTCCTCCAAAATGAAGAAGAAAATGGAGTTGGATTGGAGTGATTTTTTCTTCAAAATGGTGTTTCTCTTTTATTTTGAAGGTGGGTTGGAGATGCCCTTATAAATTTCAATAACTATTTAATCGATACGTATGGTTTAATTGTAAAAAATTATACCGTTTAATTTTTAATTCATTTTTAATTTTTCGGTTTGATTTATTTTAATAATTTTTATTATTAAAAATAATTAATTTTTTAATTAATCAATTAATATTCATAAATTAACAAATTCTTTAATTGATAAGGGTAATTTCTTTCAATCATATTTTAAATTCTTTATTTTTATTTAATCTTTATTTCAGTTTATGACAATTTAATACCGATTGAATATTTTAAAGCTTAAATCTTTTATCTTATCGGTTTAATTTTTGGTTCGATTTTTAAAATATTGATAAATATATAATCAAGAAACTGAACAGTGAACTAATCTTGGATTAAATACAGAGAACTCGACTCCATGTCATCATTACATAATAAGTTTTTTAGAATCTCTCTTCTAATTCTTTCTTCAGTTCATATATGAATCCTGAGGTCCAAAACGAGGCAAAGACACGAGAAACGTGAGGGTCCAGAAGAGAATGACTTGCAGGGAATACAAGAGAAATGCTAATGGAAGTCATCTTCATCTACCTTTAGATATGGAAGGTGTTTTAAAATCATTGGATGCTTGTATGCTTTTGATGCATCCAACTCACACTTTTTACTTTTATCATTGAGAAATGTACAAAAACAATTAGGGAAAGAACAGTACAACCATGACTTAACCTTTGTCTTCGTCAACACAAGATTGGATGGATAATTAAAACAGAACGCTGGGAGTCAATTCGTCTTCATTATGCTGCTAAAAACCCAAAGAAAAAACAAAACAAAAAAGACCAATGGTGTCGTGCACCCAAAAGTTGATTTATCCCTAATTGCCACTTGTTATCACTAAGAGTCTAAAA
>JAOTAY010000001.1:24801492-24815520 GCA_025629805.1 Erythroxylum baracoense
AGTCAACGCGAACAAATGATTAAAAAAGCTCCTAAAGCTTTGTTACTGCATATTCACTACGCTTCTGTGAAACTTTATCAGCTAAGTTGGTCACAAGCCCGCTTGAAGGTGACTAGGTGAGTGACTTGGAAAGTCTTGACCCTAAGGCCGATGCTTAAATTTGGAGAAATCAGGTCTCCTACGTTCCATATATGCACTTCTTCCCTCATTTCCTTCCTCAGTTCCATAGAATATGAGTGTAGCATTCCCACCAAGTTCCTGCACAACAAGAACAGTTTATGCACTTACAAAAACAGATGCCGATGTGATTATTTGATCATACTTTTTCTCGAAATGGCTTTATGAGAATCTTTCTGTAGGATGGGACAGTAACAATATGAAAAATTTTGTGTTTCAAGTAGACAATCATAGAGATGCAAAAACTGCAGCCTGTTTTTTGTGTGCAGTTTTTGCTATGTTGCATGAAAGTACCTGCAGTCCAGCATGACCATCATCAACTGCATTAAGAGCAGACTTTAGAACTCGGATTGCAGTCGGACTATTCCGTAATATCTCTCGGCACCATTTAACTGTTTCCTGTTCTAATTTATCTAACTGGAGATGAGGGTGAACAAGGAAAAGCATTAGACAGCCATAGCCATGTGCATTTACAAGTTATGCAAGGAAATTTGGCAGTGAACATAATAGGAATAGGAAGCTAGGAGGATTGAAGTTTTGTTTTGCCTAGTGTCAAAAACCTATACAAACTCTAGCAGACGGTGAACCGAGAAATGTTAAGTAGATGAACTCACTGGTACAACAGTATTGACAAGCCCCATTTTCTCTGCCTCAGCAGCTGTGTAGAATCTTGCTAGAAACCACATCTCACGTGCTTTCTTAGGCCCAACCTGCTCAACCAAGTTTCATCTCTTCAATAGTCAGTATGATAGAATCAGATGGAATCATACTCTGATCAGTAGATGATCAACAGAAGCCACAAAGAACCAGAAAAACTAAATGTAACCAAAGATAGAGTGCTTTAATCATAAGTAATTTGTTCAAATGAAAGCTTGCTTAGTTCCTTACCAAACGGGACATAATGGAACTTCCATAACCAGCATCAAAACTTCCAACCTGCCTTGTACCTAGAACTCATTATTACTGAAGTAATACAAACAGCATTGTGTCAAAGTAAACAATCAAGCAGACTTAAGCTTGTTTAGAATCAGGAAAACAATCTGTAAGCAAAAGGGTAAGATTAATATGTAGCCATCCTCTTTCAGATGATATACACACTAAATTTACAGGGTAAAGTAGCCATGCTGAATACCTGTGGAAAATTGCGAAGCTCGCTTAAGTACAAAACTGAAGCTATGAGTTCCAGAATGGCAATTTTAAAAGGTTAAGATAAAAATCACCTTTGGACCAGTTTGGCCAAATATAGCATTATCTGCTGCAATTGTCAGATCACAGACCATATGCAACACATGTCCTCCTCCAACAGCATACCCTGCAACCTGTTCTTCAATATATCATGCAAGGCGCACAAAACAAACGCAACAGCAAAAATCTAATGGATCTGCATTGCAATCTGTTGATTCTCATTCGATTACAAGCTTTGATGACTGTTTAAGGTTAGTGAAACAATGAATTCTAGCCTAACAAAGAGTATACCATTGCTATTACTGGTTTGGGAAGGCGTCGAATCTGGGCCTGCAAGATGAATACAGAATTACTATCGATAGAGAAAGAAATAACTTACTAAAATTAAACCAATTTCTTCAAGATTAGAACTATGAAGATCATTACAAGTGAAAAACAGATGAAATCATGTCATGAGTAAGTATCAAAGTGTACCCAAGAATGAATGTAGGCACTAACATGTTAAGTCCTAAATGCCATTTTACTTGGCATTTCTTAACAAAAATGCAGACAATTACATTGATAGATTATATTAAGAGCACCTGCAAGTCTAGAACATTAAGGCGACTGATATCATTACTATCAGCGTAGCCATCCTTGGTCCGTAATGATTGATCCCCACCACTACAGAAGGCATTTGTACCCTACAGCATCATTTTGTTTCAAAAGAACAAATCAACAAAAACCCTCCTTATAGTAAAGATAAAGAAAACAGTTTCTCATACTATCCAACTTACTACTTATAATTTATAAATGAAACACTCATGTATGTACCAAGTCGTTAATAACCTGAGATGATAAAGGTCACATGTAATTTCACTTTAAGCGTCCTATTTTAAGAAACAAAAGTAGTAATATAGTGAATTTGAAACAAGAAAACCTACCTTCCCTGTGAGTATGACTACCCCCACAGAACCATCATCTCTAGCATCATTAAACGCACGACTCATCTCCTTAATCGTCTGTGGACGGAAGGCATTCCTTTTTTCTGGCCTATTAATCGTAATCTGAGGGGAAAAGAGCAAGAACCCATCAACATAATCGTTTCAATTTCCCAACTTGCAGTCTTTCCAATCCACAATGTAGTTGAAAAGTACTAAAACCAGGCTAACCTTGGCATTAATGTAAAGTATATGAAGAAACTTAACCTTGGCAATCCCTTCACCAACGGCTTTTTCATAGATGATGTCGGTGAACTCCTTGCCAGACTCATCAAGAATACTTCTCCAAACAACTTCCTTCCCAGAGACTTCACCATGGATTCTATGGTAGCTGTCATTCACGGAAGAAGTGTTGCAAAGTACAAATGAGCTGTTGGCAGCAGAAAATGGGGTGCTCAAATGGTTGGCAATGGAGGCCACTCTTCTTCTAACATCCTCAAGTTCCTTGTCTGAGAGTTGAGCCATTGGTAAGAAGACTGAGCAAGTGTAGTTTTTTCCTTATCTCTTACGAGTTACGACCTTTGTATAGGTGACATGATTGGACGTTGAGGATTGCTAGTCGCTACTTTCCTCGTTACAAGTTGGATACAATAGATGGACAAGGAACGGCAACATCGGTTAGAGCAAACGACACTGTTTTACATAAGAAACACATTTTTAGACTCGCTTATTTTTAAGAAAATCTTTATTATTTTTATCATTAAAATTTGTATAAATTATAACAAATATTGTTATTTAATTAATTGGTTGGGAATGTGATAGAACTTATATGAGTGTTTTAACTTTATTTTAATAATAATTTATTTTAAAACAATTTCAATAAAACTTATAAAATTTTATTTTTAGAATTTTTAATATCATATAATGTTTGTTAGATAATTTAAAATAATAAAAATATATTAAACTAAGTAAAATGAAATATATAATTTTTTATTTTAATTTTTATAATTTTTGGAACCTAGGATAAACATATAACAAAATTTCCCATAATTTTATAAATTTTATAAAAAGATTTTCTACTTAAACAATTGAATTTGAAAATACTTCTCAATCAAATAGATGCATACCTACTCTTAAATGTTGATATTTATACATGCATATAATAATTAGACTAAAATCATTATGAAAAATATAATGTCAAGTCAACGTATCCAATGCATAAGGCTTCCTATTTTGCGGAGTCTGGGAATGATCATAATGTACGCAACTTTCTTTTTATATTTTTGCAAAAAGATTATTTCCGTGACTTAAACGTGTAATCTTTTGATCACAAATGAGCAACTTCACCGATTATCCCAATACTCACCCTCTAATTTGAGTTAAAAAATTAAATAAATTATCAATTAATTTGAATTTTTTAATTAATATGCTCTATATGATCTCAAATTAAAAAAAAAAAGGGTTTTGATGTGATTCCAATTTTGCAACCTTAAGTTACGAAGGATTTGGTTTACTTTAGTTCAATATGATATCTCAATTTTTTTTAGAAAAAAGAAAAAAGAGATTGTAACCAAATTTATCAATTTCAATTAAGGAAAAACAACATTCTATTAGGCATATTAAAAAGGGCTCGACTTAGCCTATGCCTTGATCGTTACTTCTAAAATGACGTAATTTTGTTAAAAACAACTTCATTTTTTAAGTTAAAAAAAACAAATAACGGGTTGACTTATCTCTAACTAGGGCTATCATAGCTCGGGAACATCCTTACTTTCTACTCAATCATAGCTTAATTTTTTGGTCCAACCTTCACGATTCAATATGGTCGGTTAAAAGCTTGTGACTCGTCAATTTTAATTGAATATAGCCAAAGATTAGGCACAAGGGAGGGATGGGAATGGTAGATGGGTCTGATTTCGGGTTAAGTTGGAAGGAACAAGGATGGTAGATGGGCTCGGGTTTAATTAAGTCAATCCAAAATTAATAAATTAAGTTCAGATTCATCGAGATTTAAATTGCGTTTTAATTTTGAGGATGAGTGCCCGAATAGTCTAAGGTTGTGTTTGGATTAGCAGTGCAGTGAAGATAAGTACCTATTCACTGCAGTTTTTAAACGTAATCACATACTTAGATCTGCAGGCGAATAATCGAAGGATGAAAGAAAGTACGATGTCACTGCAGAAATCAATAAATAAAAAAAAGGTTGAAGTGATTCTGCAGTAAAAATTCTACTTTCTATTAATAACCTTCTAATAATTATTATTTTTATTATACCCTTAACTAATAGAAAGAGAAAACTAATATTAAAATGTACTTGATTCATATTCCTAAAAAAAATTCTTATTGAATTGTTAATGCTGCTGGGAGAAAAAGACAAGAGTGCTATCTTATCTTATCTTAATGTCTTTTTCATGCTTATAAAAAAATTATATTTTTTACAATAAAAATAAACTATTAATTATAATTAAAATCTAATTTAATTATAATTATAATTTAATTTTAATAAAATCAAATATTTTATATCTGATTCTTGAATTTTCTCAAATTTTAAAATTAATTACAATTTAATTCAAATTATTTTTCTTTTTTTATTTGTCTATATGTGTGACTCGTTACGTTGATAATATATTGACAATGATCATAAATTATGATTATACTACGTGATTAAAATTAGATAAATTAAAACTTCTTTCAATTTATCTTTAATTTTTTAATTAAATAATTTATAATCATAGGTCAAGACTAATATCTAGTAATATTTTATGATGACCTAGATGTTAGAAATGTCAAAATAGTTTGACTTAACATATTTATGTATAGTTATACCATATAATTTAATATTTCATCATATAATATTCTATAATATAAAATTAACGTCTGATTTATTTAAATCAAATCATATTCGTTTTTCGTGATTAGTAATTAATTTATATTTGATATATTGAAAACATTCTTTCTAAATCTCATTTCGTTTTGGCGAAAGCATTTTTTAAATCACTACCAATCAATAACAATTTAACATTCTTCCTAATTACTAGGGTAATAAACCATTAACTATTTTCATATAATTGATATTATATCTAAATATTGGTAATTTATCTATTTTAAATAGAATAAGTTATAAGCGTCTTATGATTAATTTTACAACTATCATGATGCGAAATCCACAAATACTCAGATATTGTTTCATTTGGAAATCTCTAAATTAGGTCACTTAAATAAACTTATTACCTAATAAGCATATATGCATTTGTTTAAGTAATTTCATACCTTAGTTTATGAGATTTAATAATCTTTTATAAAGAAGAAATACAATGTAAGCTAGTCTTTCTACTCTATTAATGTCCAGCCTTAATAGAATAATGACTATAAATAATTTAAAAATAATATATAAATACAATATGAATCTCATAATTATGATCTTATCATAATTTTTTATGTAAAATATAATTTTTTATAGACTTTATATTATTAATTAATTAATTAAACATGTATAAAATAAAATAATATTTTTAATTACTGAAAGATAGGGATGATAAAAGAGTCAGTAACAGGCCAGGTTTAAGTTGATCAGGCTTTAGATTCGATTTTCTCAGCCCAATTGGACTTTTAGCTCAATGGTTAGGAGTCGAGTCTGGCTCAGATTCGGGCTACCCAAGTCTAATAACCTAAAACGACATCATTTTATAATAAAACGATGTTATTTTACTTTTATTTTTAAATCATGGGTTGGAGCCTAACCCTGGCCATTATCATCCCTGTTGATAGAACAATTTAATGACTTCGATGAATGTGAATGTTTGCCATGTAATTTAATATTTTATAAAAAGTTTAAATAATATTTTTGATGTTATTTTATACTGTAATATTATCAAATTAATATTTATTATACATTAAAGTGGTACTAAAAATAATAGTAAATCTATTTAAACTTTGTTTGTCTCTACTAATTAGGAGTAAGGTTGTATACTGCTAAAACTCTGCAGACTTCACGTGTCAATGAAATTTTTATCGAATATTGTTATTATTTAAACTTTGTTTTTAAAATATTGAAATATTATTAAATTGTATAATTGGAAAATTACGTAGGCTAAAATTGATAGTTGAATTATTAAAATTTAAGAAAACCAATTTCATTTGAGTTTAAAATATCATTAATGCCTTTTTAAAATAATAAAATATAATAATAATAGCATAAATTGACTTTCAGCTTTTCAAAAGGGTCAAAATGCAATTGAAAGGTTGACCTTTGCAATTCCAATGTCTCTTGCACTCAAAGGTGGAATCGCCCACTCTAAACATCTTTACACTCCGGCCAGATAAAATAGTAGAGGAGTAAATTACGGTTTAATCCTATTCAATTCTTCAAAGAGGGGGCCTGGTGTTCAGTACTCACAAGGAGTTATCATATTGGATGAAACTCTCACACTGTCGCTGTCGGGACTCAAACCTAGAACCTTGCACTCAACAACCTTCTTAAGGCCCAGTTGAGCTAACATTATCGTAAGTAATTTTTTTAAGAAAAAATAAAATTATTTACAAATTATATTAACTTAAAATGTAGATGTTATAAATTTTAATTTATTTTCAAGTATCACCCTAAAAAATTTAATAAATCGTTTTTAATTAAAAATAGTTATCATAAATGAGTAATAAAATTAGTCAAGCTCAAGCTACAGTCTGACATTAAACACAAGTCTGCAAATCCAGGCATTAACTATGTGACATTAAAATTGGTGCTAAATCTTGAGAGTACCGAGAAATGTTACAGTGTCGTTATCCTCTACAATTAATGCAACTGTTGGTGATATAATATTTTCTGAGTTTTCATTCCCTATAATTAATGTAAAACGATAAGTATATATATAATTAGAGATATTACCTTTGGTAAGCTTTGGAGTAATTAGTAAATTTGTTTTTTTATGATTATAAGTTCACATGTTTAAGTCATAAAAACATCTTTATAAAAATATAAAAAAAAGTTGCATACATTAATGATCCTTCTCATACCCTAATAAAACGAAGAGTCTTATACACCGAGTATGTTTTAAAGATATTACCTTTGATTTAAAATTTTAAACATAATAGCTCTTTTTTAATACATATATAAATTATTTATTTTTATATTTTTTTCACATATAAATTTTCAACGGATAATTTTTTAAAAAAAGTTAAATCCTCATTTAACTTGAAAGTTGAAAGATGAAATAAATAGTTTTTTTAACTTGGTTCATCCACATAGAGATAAAGTAATTATAGAAAAAATTTCACCTACTTATGATAAATAATTTATTAGAAAATTATTTAACTGATCCATAAATGATCTTTAAAATGTTAATTAAGTGTTGATTTATTAAATAATTTATTTAAATTAATTTATATTCTAAATTTAGGTAATTTATTGAAATCATAAGATAAACATATTATTATATAATTAAGTATCAAGATTCAAGAAAATTCAACTTTAAAACAATCTATATGGTTACTTCTCTTACTTCCACACTCCCCCGTTGACCTAAAACTGTTAGTTGGCTCTCTCATGTCTTCTTCCTTCTCTCGCTGTTAAGGTTACAGATATCAAATCACTCAGCATTCCTTTCCATTTAGCCCTACAAGACATCCACATTCTCACCTCTCTCTCTCTTTTATGTGTTCGTCTCTGCTAGTACTAGCTAGTATATATAAACTAAGCTATAGTATATACATATATCATACTACTACAACTGAACTTTTAACACTTTCCTATTTTCCTTACCTCCTTCGTCTCCTCTCATGGCTCCCAAGAACAATGATGCACCAGCTAAAAGGGTTAACAGAGGAGCTTGGACAGCAGAGGAAGATAGAAAACTGTCCGAGTGTATTGAAGTTCATGGTGCTAAGAGGTGGAAAACAGTGGCCATTAAAGCAGGTTACTTGCATGTTCTCTGCAAGTTTCTGAGCTTATCATGCAGAGAAAATCTAGAATCCAGTTTAGCAGATTCTCTTTTTTGTGCATTCCACAAGCATCTAAGCACTAAAGGATTGGTGGGTCTTCACAATTTTTCTCATACTATTTTTCTCAGGTTTAAATCGATGTGGGAAGAGTTGCAGATTGAGATGGTTGAACTATTTGAGGCCTACAATCAAGAGAGGCAACATATCCCCTGACGAAGAGGATTTGATTATTCGTCTTCATAAACTACTAGGCAATAGGTAGGTATATAGCATAGAAGCTACTGGTTTTGGTTGATTTGATACTTTGGCCAACTCTTTTAAGCTTTTTCACCGTACTATTGATAGGTGGTCGCTCATTGCCGGAAGGTTACCAGGAAGAACAGACAATGAGATCAAGAACTACTGGAATTCTCATTTGAGCAAGAAAATCAAACACAAGGAAACAATAGTAGCTTCTTCAACTACTAAGCAAGAGGGTGTACCTCAAGAGAGACATAACAGTACTCAGCCTCCTCAACATATGGATACTGAAGAAATAGAGAGTTCACAAGATAACTTTGACATGAATGATTTCTTCGACTTCTCAGCTGAAACATGCTATGTTTTGGAGTGGGTGAACAAGTTTCTTCAACTTGATCAGGATCAAATGCTCAACGAGAAGAGATGAGCATTGTAATTGACTAATTTTGTATGGACTGCAATAAGAAGTTTTCTTCTGCTCCTTACAGATTAAGGTATACCTTCTACGATTCCAGTCTATTGACTATTGTATGTGGTTGGCTGATGTTCATTCGAATGTTGGACTCTGTTCTGCTGGAAGAGTCAACACTTTTCATTAAGCTTAACAATTGGACGAGTCGAACCTAAATCCTAACTCAGACTTTTCAGGTTGAAATTGGACTTCAACTTGTGTGAATCATTTTACAAGGAGAAATACTTAGTTGTGCATCAAGAAGAAACTGCAAACATTTTGAAAGTATATAATCATTTGACATGAAGTAGCCAACTCACTAACACGATGTTTAAAAATTGGAATATTGAATATCGTAGGATGACAAGCTTATGTAGGCACAATAAATGCAGAATGAGATACTCATCCAAATTTCACTTGTAGGTAATATATAATCAAGCTTGTTTTCTCCTAAAATTGAGCTATTAGAACTAAAAATTTGTTTGGCGTAAGAAGCCAAGCTGTTTATACACGCATCAAACCATCTCAAATGGAGTGGCAAGTTGGAACAAATAGAAGTTTGAATACATTTGTCTCGTAATGCTCAAATTCAAGCCATCGCATTCTTACCAGATTCTAAATGAATGTCCCAACGTCAACCAAGTTTCCTTGCGAACATGAAAGAGTTCGTGCATGGAACAGTAAGTCTATCTGTATGTGTTTGAGTGAAAATACAGGGCTATCCATGACTGCACATAGTGTCTTAAAGAACTACAAAGGTATGGTACAAAGGCTGCTCTTTTACATTCCCTGCAACAGAAAACAACAACACTCAATAGTCATGAAATGTAACACGTGAATGGCACTAAGTATCACACATCATATTCAGTAACTATAAACAGTTATTTGAGCCAGATCAAAATACTATTCATTCTCCAATGAATGCACAAAGAGTAACTTTACTGAGACTAGTTAGGACATTCTTCTACATTAAAGATCCACTTTCATTGTGGGACTAAATGTAGGGGATAGTGACAATTGATCTCATGTTGGCAATAAGAAGATGCGGATGGTTTCAGTTGAAAATAATTCATAGCTACATCTTACGACATACCTACATTGTAAGATATCCTTCCGACAAATCTTGATCCCAACAACTATCATTGCCTGTTTCCAGCTTCAAGTACTTACATGTTGAACACCAAACCAGCTCAAAGCAATGAATTTTCCTCTTATCTGAAAATCCCCACCACACTTCTTTGATCCATTCAAATTCTAGTCCAAAGTCAGATGTACATTGGTGCATCATTTAAAATGTAAAACACCAAACTGAGTTACTATGACTGAGAAATTTGAATTTGGTTGACCCTACTAAACCAAATGGAGTGCAGAACCATATGGAATAAATCATACTTGACTGGTCTGGGGTTCCAAAGAAAATGTTTCTGCACCATCTTAAGATTCGTTAGCAATGTGAGATACTTCTCTAATGGAATTGCCATTAGAATCTCCTTAAGTTTTGGGATATCCTTTTCAGGAACAACAATGGAAAACGCACTCCAGTCTAATACCTCATCAAATGGAAGGACAAAGTTGTCTGCAATGATGACTGGAACACATTCATAATATATGGCCTCCACAATGCGAGGGCTATTCACTTCATAACCCCTTGGGCATATGCAAAATCTGCTAGATTTCATGTGTTGGACATAAGTCATCTTTCGGGATATACCATTGGGTAGAGGTCCATAAATTTTCATGTCCTCGTCTTTATTGTGCCAGTATTTCATAAGATTTGGGCGGACCCTTCCATGCATGTGGCCAGAAAAGAAAGCAAGGATTGGGCGCTTTGATAGTGATAGTCCACCTCCAACATTTCTATGCAGTCTCCTTGGAATGCTAATAGTGGTTTCTGGCAAGGAAACATCCTTCCGGGCAACAAAAACACCTTCAGACAAATCAGCATTACACAGAGCTTTTATTGCATTTTTTGTTAGTTCCTCATGCATGGTCAATGTATATGGGCCCTGAAAAAGGTTAAAAATAGAAGAGATGAAATAAGCAACTTGAATGGCATTCAAGAGGCTAAATTTCTTGATTATCAAAAATACAGTTAAACATGAAAGAAACCATAGATGACAATACGTAAATCTCTCTACTTGGATGTGTGAACATCCGTGTGTTTTTTACGTAAAGACAATTCTAGATCAACATCATAAAAGTAGTTTGAAGGGAATCAGCAACAAACCCACTCGAATCAGAATTGTGAGCCAAGCAACTAAGGTAGCGGGAATCTATAGTCAAGATTTGTTGTCACAGATATTTTAAGTATTTCCTTAGAACAGTTTTGATCTCATATGTAAAATTAGACCTCAAAGATGATCATCATAACCTAAGACATTCATTGGAGCATACGCAGATAATGGTTGGGGCTCCTGTACAGACGATCACACATAAAAGGTAATTGTGTGTGCTTGTTTCTGCATAAAGTATTCAAGACCAACAACACGATATGCACATCTAGCATTGTTTCTTCTGAATCTAAAAAGTTGTAAATTAAAATATTAAACTGGGTTTATCCAAACAACCTGACATGAAAAAAGGTTCACCTATCCAAAAACAAAAAAAAGGTTAACACACCCAATCATGGCAAGCAACAAGAAAATGGTCTCTCCCATGTGTTCGGTTCCAGAAAGGATATTTTCCAGCAATCATGTTCACATAGTCTTTTATGAAGATTGATAGTGGTCTCAAATCATGTGAATTTGGCACATAAAGTTCCAATTGCAGCTGGCGGGCACTGTATGGAAGGTAAAACAAATGCGCCTTTTCCGGATTCTTTGTTACAAACTTCTTGTTTGCCTTCATAAACTTCATAAACCATCCTTCAGAAGCATAAATTCCATTGAGATGAGGTTTATGAAAGATGGGCCTACGTCCATCCCTATAGATGTAGACTTTAAGAATCGTTTCCATCAACTCATAGCTCCTGAAATTCAAGTAGGATGTGATCCAAAAGACATGCTAAATCATTTATGATTAGCACCACAATTAAACCAATCACCCATGATCCCTATAAGGGATGAATAAGCTAATATTTAGAGACTATTAACATGCTTATGGATTACTCTCCAGCTTTTTGCTACATTACAGTAAGCCACTAGGTGCATTAAATCTTTTGCAAGAAGTAATAAATCAAACGATGTTTAATTCTCAATAAGGACCAGGGAAAGAGAACCTCCAGCTAGCTAATTATTAAGAGAATAAGTAATCATGAATCTTCAACTGTTAATTGATGATTGGATTGTGAATGTCAACTAAATGGAATTTCAATGTAGTTATTCTTTCTCAAATTTAACTGCTAATTTTTATTATAAAGTTTGATATAATCTTTGTAATACATGTAAAAGAACAACCAGATTATGTGAAACCAATCAGAGATGAGTCTTCTATAACACTAGTCTATTCATCTGATCTGCATAGTACCTTTATATGTAACTTTTTCTTACTTCGTCCACATATGGAACTACCAGAAACCTTAATATGAATGCATTATCCAATTTCTTTCAGAATATTCTTTCCCAAAATCAGCTCCAGTTTGTCGAGTTCATTTTAACTCCAAATGTGCAGCCAATACCATAATCATTTTTCAACTTATTGATAGTTACACTTGAAATTTTATGAAAATAGAGTTCATGAATAAGTACGATGAAGCAAGGAAAGAAGTGTTATCAATTTACCTCTTGAAAACGGAAACATTCCGAAATACAGGGGCATACAGATAAGGATCATCAGCAACAATGGTGGCATGCTCGATCTCCTTTTTAGCATACGCCAAAGCAGCATTAGGTGACAAGGACAGAATGTTTCTCTGAATTGTGTATCATGAAGAAACATGTTCAGTGCTAAAAACTATCTGTACAATGTTCATTTACAAGAAACATATGCATAAATTCTCAACAATTCTACCTGAACATGAGGACTGACAGGAGGAAAAAACTTGTTCCACTCATCATTTCCAATGCTCTGTTTCCTTCTCCTTTTAGATACAGAATTTCCTTGTTCAGAGATGGAAACATTTTTGTCCCCAGATGGAACTGTAGAATTAAGAGGAATGCCAGGTGTAGTTGAAACCTGACTAAACTCTTCAACTTTTGCCTCTGTAAAACTCTGCTCTAAATGCATGCTACCATTCAAGGATATGGAGAAATAAGCCGGGGGATGGGAAGGAAGGAACCATGTTGTCAGCTGATTAGGAAATGCAAAACTTGGAACCAAAATTCCAACTAATGTCAATGTCGCAGCTACAAGAAACAGCTTCCTCCAATCTATTTTATTCCACACACAACTCCGTAATAATTCTCTCCTCAGGCTCTCAGCTACATGCCACAGTAACTGCGCCATCTCACCATTCCACAACACTTCACCTTTTTCAATCACTAAAACAGTACCATTAGCAAGGAAATCTGTCCTTGTATCGATAGTTCATGAGTTCTCTATGGTATATTTTTAGGTGGATTCGCATCAGTTGCTTCTGATCCTGAAAACCTTCAAAACTTCAATTGCAAGAAGAACGAGATACAACAACTCGAACCCTTAAACCCCACAAGAAAAAAAGCACCTTAAATTCTAAATCTCGAAGCCAGACAACAACAAACTAAGAATTCACAAGACAATTCTCAAGACTTCGCCAAGGTTAACTGTCGACAACAAATTCGTACGTGTGAACAGTTAACTTGTGTCCAATCTTCATATTTCCACTTCTCAAACATATAAAGACAGTACAACAACAACACAGGTAAGAACAGCCAATCTCCTAAGTAGATTACAAGTTCCTAGCCTTGTCTCCTTCTAAATATATATTCCTCGTATTGGGCGTGAGCATCAAAACTTCCTAAACTATCACTCATCAAATTAGCTTCTTCTTCTCTTAACTGGATAAATAAAAATCGACACAGATGAACAGAACCAAAGGGATCATCAATCAGAGATTATACATAAAAACAGTACCTCCGGCTTCGGATCGGGCGGAGACTTTACGTAGTGAAACGAACAGACAGAATTGGAAAGGATATAGTAGTCTGAATCGCCCGTAAAAAATGGTGGTTTGCTCCGAAACGGACAAGGGGAGTTTATATTACA
>JAOTAY010000001.1:24816859-24836619 GCA_025629805.1 Erythroxylum baracoense
GAAAGGATATAGTAGTCTGAATCGCCCGTAAAAAATGGTGGTTTGCTCCGAAACGGACAAGGGGAGTTTATATTACAGTGTATGCGCCTGGTTTTAAGGTCAACGTTCTGAAAGATTAAAAAATTTAGTCGGTTCACCTGTTCAATTTTTTAGTTTTTACCTTTTTTTAAAAAAAATTTCTAACTTTTTAATTTGAATTATTTTAATAATTTTATTCTAAAAAATTAATTAGTTTTTTAATTAATTAAAGGATATTCATAAATTAATTAATTTTTTATAAATTAAAAAATATAATTAATTTTTATTTAACAATATTTTTTTATTAACTTTAAATTTAAATAAAAATGTCTTCTAATTATATTTTAAACTAATATTAGATAATTATCTAATATTTTTTGTTAAAAACTTTTTCAGAGATTTTTTTTATTCAAGTAGGACGAAGATTTGTTATGATAAAAATTGTGTTTAAATCAAAAAGGATCTTGAAATATCTATGAAATGATGGATGTTTGACTCTGTGGGGTTTTTTTTTATTACATTAGATATTCCAGTTTAGTTGGACTAATTTTAAGTTTTTAAGACTCTACCTTAAGAATTCTAGAGGATATAAATCTGGAACCCTAAGATTCCTCAGGTTCCTACATAGCCTGTATACTTCTGTGCACAAGGAGTCGTCACATACTTAATTGTTCAACTACTAATTAATCGCTAGCCCTGCTCAGCATCAGGTTTCCAGCAGCCTTCGAGTTTCCTAGTAGCTTCAACTCCCACATTGTCGCTGGAAGCGAGGTGTCCGTAATTGATCCGATCAAGTAGCTTTGTCCAGGAGGTTAGAGAATCATCAATAAAACAAATTTCTTATATTTTCTTCCTTTTGCGTGACTTAAACTCAAAACTTCCTATAAGAGAGAACCTTAAATGAGAAACTTATACTATTAAGTCACTCCTCGTTGCCTGTTTAGAGTTTTTTCTAATATTATGACTTGACGCCAGTTTTTTCTAATATTATGACTTGACGCCCTAAGCATGGGACAGAAAAGATCATACATCTATTTTTTCAGAATACTATTGCACTGAGGTTGAAGTCTTGGATACCTAAGGCTGTGTTGGAAGAAGAAGATGATGTTGTAAAGAAATCTATTGCAAAGCCCAGTTTAGCAGAAGAAGCAGCTGTTGCGGCAAAGTCAGTTGCAGCTACAGCTACTGATGTCGTAAAAGCAAGTCAGGAATTGTTGGATTCAAAAAATCAAGGTGAATTAACAGATATTTTTTCACTCTTATTTGCGCTTTCAGCTTTTTCCTAGAGCAGTTTAAGCTTGGGTACCTTAGCTTTAACAGGTTGGACATATCCTTATGTTTAGACTTCTTAGGCATGTCATATGTTGATCAATACGTACGTTTATAGGAACTACTTAATATATTATTTTCTTCAAGTTGAGTAAAATATCTAGTAGAAATCAAATAAAGATTTTTTATGTGCAAGAGTTATAGAAAAAAACTCTTTTTTTCTCTCTACAATTGTAATTTGTTTGTCCATTATATCTTATCTATGGATCAGTTGTTTGCAAACTTAATTATTCTATGGGGTCCCCGCATGAATTGGAAGTGCTCAAGAAGCTCCTTTAGTTTCACTTGCAAAATCTCATGTTTTTGGATAATAAATCTTGTCAGGCTTTTAAATTTTATGCATAGCTGCAAGTACATATGTCAACATGTTCTTACTTTGTCTCAAGATTTGGTGAAAACCATCGAGGAGCCTTTCATGTCAATGAAGATGATCATAGAACCTCAACCGCAAATACTAAGGTAATCTAAACATGAATCGCTGACATAACATTTTTTTTTAGATGCAAGCAATAGATCTTTGGGAAGTTCTCAAATATCCAACAAATGTTCTTTTACCTTCCAGCAAATTTATGGGAATGGAAAGACATAATTTGACTTGCCTTCAGGTTTTCTTCTATCAAGTGTGATTCTGGTTCTTGTTTACTTCCTTTCGTAGTTGGTGTTAAAGTTCTTTAATAGTGAAACCTTCCTCCCCACCTACAGCTGCAGAACCTTCTGCTGCACCACACCCAAAGTCATACATGGAGGTAAATATTTATGGAACTCTAATAATAGATCTGTGGGCGTATAGGGATATTAGTTTAATTGGACTCTAACATCCAGAAAATGATCAACTGATAGTGTAAATTTTTTTGGTAATATCACGTGGTAGTTCCTACTCAGGTTTATGGCCATAAAGCTGGACATTACTATATTGCTTGCTCATTTTGTTATTGAAATGCAGATTATGACCATGGTCCAGTGGGAAGAGAAGCCTGCAAACATAAGAGTATATCAAATCAAGTTTTGCACTGTCGCTATTTTATAATATCCTATGCCCATATTTCATGTAAGGAATTATCGCTTTCACCACCAGATTTGATGAATGGAAAGCATACAAATGTTCGATTGCTTTTTCTTCCCGCTACTTTAAAAACTCTTCTTGTTTCTTTTTTATAATGGCTCATTTGCTTTAATGGGATGATATCCATTTCCATCGTCTCCAGTAGTTAGTCATTTAGGGCCTTAGGTTAAGTTTATTTTTAATATCGTTCCAATGTTATTTAATAGTGTAATTGAGATTATATAATGAAAGTTGATATGAGTCAGACCAAATTTACTAAATACATTAAGTAAAAATTAACCACGGCATAATTTACATCATGATAGGTAATAATGGAGTTTTACATCATGATAATAGCAAGAACATTAATAATAAGAAGAAGAAGAAGAAAAAAGAAAAATAATAATAATAATAATAATAATAATCGAGATCTACAACGAGCTCGCTTATGCTTCTAGCCTCACTACCCATATTTAGGTTCTGTATGTAGAAAGACTTTGGTTACGATATCTCTATCACTGTCTAATTGTCTCAGCTTTTTTACTACATATGTTCTGACTATTGCTTTTAATTTGTTAATTCTTGTACATCTCTTTCTTCTGCCTATTTGTTATATTTGATTTGTATGTGATTCCCCTGTTGTATGCATCTGGTTGACCAACTTGGCATCTACTTGATGAGCTGGTCGGGTTTTTCTTCTTCTTCTTCTTCTTATTATTATTATTATTATTTTCTTAATATTTGTATTCCTGTTTGTCTTATTATTATTGTTAGTATTATTATTTTTATTATTATTATTTTATCTTCTAAACTTCTATCACATACCTAAAGTTTTTTTAACTCTTCATGTCACATTTGTTTGTGAGTCTACCGAAAATAACCTGTCTATTTTGTAGGAGTAAGGCCGTGTACTATCAGACTTCCCTATATCTCGTGTTCGTGTGAGATTTAACTGGGTGTGATGACGATGATGACGATGATGATGATGATGATAATAATAATAATAATAATAATAATAATGAAATTAAGAAGAAGAAGAAGAAGATTAATAATAATAATAATAATAATAATATTGATGATGATGATGTAGTTAGTAAGAACTATAATGGATATTTTAGTTTTTTTGTTAGTTATTTCATTGTTATTTTAAATTTGTGCTTTCAAATTAAACATTGACATAAAAATTCTTTAGGAATAAACCAAACAAACTAATACTCATTTTATTCAATTCCATATTTATTTTATTCTTAAGAATAATCATTCCATTACCTATCTATTCTTGCGGGTGAACCAAAGAGGCCATTAGTGAATTAAATTTTTGTGGTTAGAGGGAATATCCCTAATTCAAGAAGTAAATAATATAATATAACAAAGTTTCAATATAAGAACAAAAATTAAAAATTCACCTCCAAATAATTTATGTTAAAATAAGGTCAACGTTTTTATTATTTGTATATAAAATAAAATTTATAATAATTTATTTAATTTAAAGACTAGCTTACACTTATTAATTATATAATTTAAAGTTAACCTAACATTTTTAAATATTAGAAAAGTTCGTACATTATATATTACCTTTATAAAAATTCATATAATAATAAATTTAAAAGTTTTTATTAAAATTATGTATTCTTTGTAATTTAAATTTTAATAAGAAAATATAATAATAAAATTAAATTCTCTATTAAAATTTTATAATAAAAACATGTCTAATTACAGTTTCACTTTTGGTATTTCATTTTTTGTGATGGTAATAATGACCCGACCTGGCTCTCTCGATCCATTGGCCAATTGACTGGCCCAATTTTTCCGAAACAACATCATTTGAACTCGTTTTATTCAAAATGACATTATTTTGAATTTTTCTTTAAAAAATAAATAGCCTGGCCTGCAGATCCGGCTCGCTCGTGACCTTGCGAGCCATAGCCCGAGCCAGCCCCTCCCCCGGACCATTGACATCCTATTCATTTTTCTTTTTAGATTTTTATTCCTACCCATATTTTGAGAACACGTCGAGAAGGTCCTTTCAGCCAATGATCAGTCGCCACATCATCAGACTTTCCACGTGTATACCATCCAACAAATCGTACAGCGAGTCAACTCCTTCATCCTCCGCCAAAAAGAGACACGGGAAACTCCAGACAAATTTAAACTCCGATTAGACGAACATGCCACTGTAAGACCCGGTCAAGTGAAGCAGAAATACAGAAATTACCAAGGGTATTATCGGAAAATCAAAAGCTCCTTACTTAATTCCCTTCAACCTCTTCGTCGATCCAAGGCAAGGCAACACTCCCTCTACCGGACCAGTTTGTTGGTTTTTCATTTTCTTTCTAAATTCTCGATGGAGGCCTTCAAGTGATTGTAAAACTAAAAGCAAATTAATTAATTTGAAATTGTGTGTGCCGATCTTTGCTCTGGTCAGTTCGCTAAGAAATGGCGGCACCGTTTTTCTCTACTCCGCTTCAACCTTATGTTTACCAGGTTACTCTCTGCCTTACTCTTTTTCTTTTGCATTTATGTGGGAATTATTTTGTATGTTTGAACGACAATTGAATTGTTAGGTTTAGGTTTTGATTTAGAATGAGCTATTTAAAATGTTCTTTTTGGCTCTTGACGGATTTGAGAAATTACTTGAAATCAGAATGGCGTAGCCAAGGGAGAGTTAGAATAATTTAGGAGTAGGGACAACAGATAAGAAGCAATAACATGAAATTTCCACTCTTACAGATGAGCTTAGATAGAAATAGTTGACTTTATTCAGCTTTAATAGCAGTTAACATTACTTGTGTGTATATACGTGGCTTCGTATAGAGATGGAGAGGAACGCAATGTGAGGAAATGCGGGTTACTTTTATTCTGGGATTAGAGATGTGAGTGACTGAGCTGAGAAACTATATCTTGAAAAAGTATCTTGATTGTGGTATTAAAATCAATGGTGTGCATTACTGCAACAAAAGCAGATCTAATAAGAGGCGATCACTTTCTCCGATTCTGTGACAACTGTTTGTCTCACTTTTCGTAAACCCTTTATGGCAACTAATTGATTTAGTGCTTCGCTTGATCTTATACTTTCACTGCAAGAATTGTATATCATGAATGATATCGATGACAAGCAACTTCGACCTAGTAGTATTTTACATTGTTACTTCTGAAGTTGTCTCATGTTTGTAACAGTGTCCAATTCCATCAAGTATTGATGACTTGTGTTTCCTTCTGAGTTACACAATCCCTTTTAAAGTATATTTACAGCTTAGTGGTATTAAATACCCGAAAAGATAATGACAAGATTGTCTTGCAGAGTCAGCAAGATATTATAACACCTTTTCAGATTTTGGGTGGTGAAGCCCAGGTTGTTCAGGTATGAGCAACTGATATTTTGAAGCTTTATGCTACTACTCCTTAATGCCTGCTTTCCTAAATCCATCTCTCTGTTGGTTGTTGCATGATCAGATAATGTTGAAATCACAAGAAAAGGTCACTGCAAGACCCGGTAAGTTCATATCAAATAGGTTATCTCATGGCTGATGCAACCTATGTATGCTTTACAGCTAGTTGGTATAATGCCTTGTCTTGTCTTTCAAGTCTAAAATTTCACTTTTGGGACATGAAAACTTTAGGTTCCATGTGCTTCATGTCTGGTTCCATTGAAATGGAGAACATCTTCATCCCGGAAAATGAAGTAGGTATATGGCACTGGCTCTTTGGCAAGACCGTTACCAGTGTTGTCCTTAGGAATTCAGGTCCGAATGATGGATTTGTTGGATTAGCTGCTCCTTATCTGGCTAGAATTCTTCCGGTTTGTTTTCCTACAAATACTATAATCTGTACAGAAAAACAGAATGCATTTTATTATTTTTGTTACTTAATTAACATGATGCTGAAGTTAGTATGATTAGTTATTGGTTATCGTGTTTCTAATTTTTCTATTTGTTTCCAGATTGATTTGGCAATGTTTGGTGGAGAGATTTTATGCCAGGTACAGTTTGCAATTTTGGTTCGTTGGTTAAATGTTTTGTCTTCTGCTTTTGTAAGCTCTAGATGTTACGGCATGCACTAAATGTGACTTCCTCATCTAATGTTTAGCCAGATGCGTTTCTTTGCTCTATCAGCACTGTGAAAGTTAGTAATACAGTTGATCAGAGAGCACGTAACGTACTAACTACTGCAGAGGTTAGATCCAGAATCCTCACAATAACATGTCCTGCCTTTACAAATTTCTTTCCAGTTTTAATTTGTTTGCCAACTGTCATTTATCGCTCAAGCTGTAGTTATATTCCGTTAAAAATCTTAATTCTTTTTGATTCAAGCTCATGAATTTACTTATGAATATGCCATCTCTTATCTTTCCAAAAAATGTGCCATCTCATTGACAGGGAGTTTTGAGACAGAGGATATCTGGACAGGGCCTTGTATTTATTCTTGCTGGTGGATCTGGTAACCCTCTTCTCACATCTTGGAAGGACTCATATTTAGCCCCTGTGTGAAGTTGGTATCTGTCTAAAGTTCTGAAGAGAATATAATAGGTTATAAATAGCTGACTCTTGAGGTCAGTTTGGTGTGTTTTATTTTGCCATGTCCAGTTCAAGATTGTCCTTAGGCCAGCTGACATGTTCCTTTCACTAAACCAAGAATGGTGTGAAAGGAACCAGTCCTATCTAGTTTAAAATTGAGTCCAAGTGGCCTGTCTGTAAGTTCTGACGTGTTAATTGCATGCTTTTATCTCCTTACCCCATTTCTAGTTCTGGCCCAGTATCACCGCCTACTATTTCCCCACACTTTACTATATCAGCCTCGTGTTTTTGTTCTTGAGTACATTAGCTTCCTGGATGTGTTCTTGTCATAATATACTAATTTTTGGATCTATCCCTTCTAATACTAATTCTATGATTTTCATGGTTTTCTGTTTCTCTAGTTGTACAGAAAAATCTAGAGGTGGGTGAGGTATTATGTGTGGATGTTTCTTGTATTGTCGCCATTAATACCACAGTTAGTGTCCAACTTAAATACAATGGTCCCATGCGGAAGGCAGTCTTTGGGGTAAGTTACTTCTTTTATTCTTTTGTCTTACCACTTCAAGGTTTTTTCTACACTTCTTTCTTTATTTGCTCCTTGAATTCAGAATTACAAGAAAAAATAAGTCTCTTTACTCGTTTTGGAGCTATTAAGGCTATCAATGATCACACAAATGTAGCTTCTTAATTTCTGAGCCCGAAATGACCCTAGCACTGAGCATTTAGTGTTGCACATACTTTGGATACTGAACTTTCTCAGGTTGAATGAACTGACTATTGTCAAACATGTCTTTGAAATGATAGGGTGACAATTTAGTAACAGCAACTCTTACTGGACCTGGCATTGTATTCATCCAGAGTTTGCCTTTTCAAAGATTTTCCCAACGAATTGCTAGGTATGGTTATTCACATGGAATGTCATATAAGATATCAGTTTCGCCTTCGTGTGTCATTTCGTTTTTCGATTCAACGAATGTCTGAGCAATCTGTTCCCTCTTCTTCCATGCTCTATATTGGAAGTTCCCATTTTAGTTTTGCTTATGATTTGAGAGATAGCATAAGAAGTTCTTGAGTAACAAAGCAAATGTGTTTTCTTTTCAGGGCAGTAACATCCCCAAACATGAGAGAAAATCCAAAGTTCTTGATGCAGACAGCTTTCTTTTTTTTCCTCGCATTCGTTGTGATTGTTTCTTCTTTAATCTTGACCGATATATGACACCCTTTTCTTTTGCTTTCCGTTTTTGCCTTCTGCTTTTCTAGGAAATCTCACATGGTAATTTTATACATGTGACAAGTGAGTTACTGCAATATGTGTGTAATTTTTGGTAGAATATCCTATATAATAACATTTCTTAATTAACTTTTTTTTACAATGTTTTAAAAACCGGACTAAAAGTTAAACCGATAAGACATGAGGTTTAAAGTTTAAAAGATTCAATTCGGTATTGAACTGTCATAAAATTAGCTATCGGTTAAATAAAACTAAAGAATTTAAAACATAATTAAAATAGATTATTCTTATTAATAGAAGAATTTGAAGTTTAATTTAAAAAATTGTTAAATGAAAGTTAATTGACTTATTTTAATTAATAAGAACTTTTTAATTTATAAAAATTAACTGATTAATTAATAGATTGATCAATTTTTAATAATAAAAATTATTAAAATAAAACAAATTGAAAAGTAGAAAATTAAATTAAATTATTTAATTTAAATTTTTTGGTTGAAATAATACGTTATAACACAAAATTGGATAATATTATAATACACAATTTTGTAATTTATACTAATTAACTGTTCTAAACATCAGATTAATTGTTCAACTTCTCTAATATTAGAGAACTAATTCTACAATATTACAAGTTATAATATATTCATAAGTTTCTTCAACCCTTAGATCCAATTTTAGTTTTCAAACATAATCCGTTATATTAGATTCTTGGGCCCGGCTTATTTTTGGTTCGGGTTTGTGGCTAGCCACAGGTGGGTCGCAGGCCGACTATAGTTTGCCTGGCTCGTGACCTAACAACGTCATTTTAGAAGTTTTTTTGCTTGAAAAAATAAATGACCTGGTTCGCCCGTAGTTCATAGTGCTATAGTCCGAGGCACAGGTTGAGCCGCAGGCCGACCCATTTCGACCTACTGGGCCATAGGTTACCATGGCCTGGAGTTGGGCTAGGGGCAACCAGGTCCTGGCCCGGGTCATTAACACTAATATCTTTTTTCTTATACACTAATATCTTTTTTCTAAAAATAAGGTAAAAAGACAAACTTTTTATATGATTTAAGAAAAATTTTGAAATTTTTTATCTTTTAAATTTTCGATTTTTTTGAAAAATTCGTTATCTTGAACTTGGGTTAAAAACTAATGACGAAATATACATGACATAAATATTAAACATAGACTAATTAAATGTTATTAATATAGTGACTCAATTCAACTCTTGAATCATTGTTAACTAATTAAACTCGACATAGATTAAAAATTTTAGTAATTATTAATTCAAACGAGATTTAATTATTTTGAATTAAATTGTTATATAAGTATCATTTGATTGGTGTAACGGTGATGTTTATATATATTTATTCTATCATTATTTTCAATGATTAAAAAATCTAACCGATTCAGCTAGTTCAACGGTAAAGTATTGATTCATTTCACTTTTTGGTTCCTGTTAAATTTTTCAGTTTAATTTATTTTAATAGCTTTTTTTTTATAAAAATACCAGTTTATTTATTACTTATTCAGTCAATTTTTATAAGTTAATAAGTTCTTATAAACTAAAATTAATTAATTAACTTTTATTTAAAAATCTTTCTTCTAATAAAACTTCGATGAATAAAGAAAATATTTTTAAATATATTTTAAAATCTTTAATTTTATTTAAACTTTAGTCAGTTTTTACTATCTAATAAAAATTTTAAATTTTAAATCTTTTCTTTTATCGGTTTAACTTCGACCAGTTTTTAAAATATTGATTATTTTGAACTAAAATTTAAGATAAAATTTTATTATATTATAAAAATTTTGAAAATATTACGATATTAAATCTTTTTAAATCCACGTCTTCTTAAGAATGTCAAAGTTGGTCGGGGCTGCGGGTTGGCCTGGCCCGACATGTGGCACGATCATTACTTCTTAAACAATGTCGTTTTGAGAATTTTTTATTTAAAAATACAAAGGACGACCCGGCTCTCCCTATCCCACCTGTGGCCGGTCGAGCGGCAGACTGACCCATCTCGGCCCACCGGGTCATGGGCCAGGCTCGGGTAGTCCTAACCCAAAGAAAATAAAAATACAAGGGGGAAGGAGAGGGGATAGGCTTGGCTGTAACATTACGTATAAAAGGCGTCCGCAAGAAAGGGGTCATCCAGAGAACTCCAATCACCAAAAACGCGTCAATACGAAGCGGTGGACCATAACCTTCCTTTAAATTTTCCCCCTTCCTTTTTTTCACATTCAACTTTTTCTCTTTTTCTTCTTCATCGTAACCCCAAACTCCAATAATTACCAAAAAGATATCCTTATTCTTCGTCACTCGTAACCCTAGCTTTTATCGTCTCTCGTTGATTCGCGGTTTCGTCGCTCACCTTCGTTCCTCAATTTCACATACTCTCTTGTGAGGTTGAAAAGCCCCAATCTCTAGGGTTTTCTCCTTGGATCTCGTTGCTTGCGGTGCCGAAGAAGATTCTTCCGACCTTGCGATTTCTCTCGCTGTCTCTCTCTCTCTCTCTCTATCTCTCCCGGTCGAGGGTTTGATTGAGGCCTATCGAATCCGGTCCGAGTGTTTTTGATCGGTGGTAGATTTCTAACAAGACGGAGGACTGTTGATGAAGTTCTGATTTGAACCAGCAGGATTTGCTTCAGAAATTAAACGAATTCTTGCGATTGGATTTTTTGTTCAAGCAGAAATCTCTTTCAAAGAAGAAATTTGTGTTGACGGATTTCTTGGAAGGTTTTTGGTTCCTGCGAGGAAGAGGAAGGAGAAGACGCGTCAAAAAGTTTCTTCATTAGTTGGTTTGATCTTTCTCGAGTATTTGAAGAGGATACAAGAAAAAAAATAGAAAAGAAAAAAAAGCTTGAAATCAGCTTTTGTATTGTTGTTATAGTCTTCTATATTTCGAGTTCAGTTGAATATCAGGCCATTCTTATTCTTTTTTTATTAATTGGGAGGCCTTTGATTGCTAATTTTGTTTCATTTAGGGCTATTATCTGCCGTTATTCTGATATTTGTGATTATATTATCGATAAAATTAGTGAAAGCAAAACAGCAATGGCTGTGTATTACAAGTTTAAGAGTGCAAGAGATTATGATTCAATCCCAATGGATGGGCCATTTATATCCGTTGGTACTTTGAAAGAAAAAATTTTTGAATCAAAGCACTTGGGCAGGGGTACAGACTTCGACCTTGTGGTCACTAACGCCCAAACTAATGAAGGTTGGTTCTGTTTCCTATGGCTAATCAAAACTTTTATTCAAACATCATCATTTTGGTGGGATGAATTCACGATAGATTGAAAAAATACCTTGCAATTGTTAGTTTTCACATGTCAGTTACTGATAACTAGTAATAGCACTTGGGATTCTGGCTTTGCCTTTCACCGGTGTCATAGCTCCTAAATCCTTAAATGTATTTCTGGTATTGTTAACACTTAAGTTGCACATATAAAGCATGCTTGATGAAAGTTTGCTGTCAAGTAATTGTATGTTGGATTAATGGAAAGCAAGGCGCTTGTATCAAGAGCTTGTGCTAGAATGCTAGCCTAGCACAATCAGATAGAATGGACCAATGGAGAGAGCACTATACATAAAAGAAAACTTATAACATGAGCCTGACCTAAACTTTATTTATGACATTACATTTTTGTGCATCTTTAGAAAAGTTGCTTTGTAAAGTGGTGGTTATGGCATTAATAGATTCAAATCTCATCCCAAACTTTAATCAATGAGTGATTACAACATGTTTTATTGAGTTTTTCTGGTTAGCCTGGTCTCTTTTTTGTAGCATATAACCCGTTCCAGAGGGATTTTACTTAGTTAAGCATCACTTTGGTTTCTAATCTTGCTGAGGTTGCAGTGTTGTTATAGGCCTTTTATTGTCGTTTTTGCAATTTCAGAGTATCTTGATTAAGCCATGTTAATCCCAAAAAATACATCTGTGTTAATTCGCCGAGTTCCAGGACGTCCTCGCATGCCCATTGTTACTGAGCAAGAGTACTATCTCAAACTTCTAAATTCTCAGTCACTTGAATTATTTGATTCAGGAAGTTTTATATATTGTTTTGTATCTGCTATTAATTTCTCACTTGGTGAATATGTCAAAAATTTTTGCATCTTTCTTGGTCATATGAGCGCCATGGTTGCTACTTTCTTTTTTCCTCTACAGTCTACACAAATCACATTGTAGTGGTGGTGCCAGATCAACAAAGAGTTCTTGTTTTATCTATGGCTGCTTAGTTTACATATTCTAGGAATCACTAGGAATTTGTATGAGTGAGTTAATGCTGCATTTTTCAGGCCAATGGCAGAAAGTAAAATTGAAGACACCATAGTAGACAAGACTAACTTCACAAGTGCTGATTCATCTGCGATGAAATATGTAAATTTCAATGCTTGCATCTCTTTTACTCTGTTAGTGCATTGCTTCATTGTGACTGTGTCCATGTAAGTGGTTTCAACTCTACTTTATTAACACATTTGTATAATTTTTAGTCCGAGGACCTTGAATGGGATGAGTTTGGGACTGATCTCTATGCAATTCCTGAGACACTGCCTGTTCAGTCTAATAATACACTCCCTGATGCCCCCCCTACAAATAAGGCTGATGAAGACAGCAAGCTTAAGGCTTTAATTGAGACTCCTGCCTTGGACTGGCAAAGGTAAGATTTATGTTCTATAACGACATTTTTAGCTAATTTTTTCGTTCTTTGTTTGGCTTATAAATCTTCTGCATAATTACTAATTGCTGTATACCATTTGGCTTGCAGACAAGGTGCTGATGGCTTTGGCCCAGGTAGAGGATTTGGTAGAGGAATGGCTGGAAGAATGGGTGGACGTGGTTTTGGTGATTCTCTTATACCTTTCCTCTTGTTTCTATGCAAAACATTATGTATTGGTGATTGTTCACTGCAGAGTAAATTTTTGTGCATGTTAGTGTGTGCTAATTTAGTAGTCGTGAATTATATACGTACCATCTTGTTAGCTTAATTATGTGGGTGCACTTCTATTTTGCTGATAAACTGATATAGATGATTCTCTTGTTGAGGTCGATTAGGGCTAGAGCGAAAGACCCCTCCACAGGGATATGTATGTCATAGATGCAAGGTGCCAGGTATGCATATGCTTAAACTATAGCTCTCTCCCCCTTTAAGCTTAAGGGAAATTTTGTGGTGTATATATTTGCAGATTTGGGCTCATTTATTGTACTTTGTTAACTCAGGGCATTTCATCCAGCACTGTCCTACGAATGGTGATCCAAATTATGATATTAAAAGGGTAAAGCCTCCAACTGGTATTCCAAAGTCAATGCTGATGGCAACCCCAGATGGCTCATATGCATTGCCCAGTGGTGCAGTTGCTGTTTTGAAGCCAAATGAGTGAGCTGATATCTGTTATTTCCTTGTACTTCATATCCATGCGATCCTAATTGACACTTGTAAACTTTAAGATTAATCATGAGAATCTAAACTTAATTAGGGCTGCTTTTGAGAAAGAAATTGAAGGTCTACCTTCCACAAGATCTATTGGTGATCTTCCCCCAGAGCTTCATTGCCCATTATGCAAGGAAGTTATGAAAGATGCTGTCCTAACAAGCAAATGTTGTTTCAAGAGCTTTTGTGACAAGTGTAAGTTTGATGTACTTTTGTGTTCATTTTTGAGCCATTTGAATGTCTGAGAACAGTAAAGGCTTTTCCTAATTGAAGATTTCAATGGTTAATTCTTCTCTCTAGTGTAAATTTTTGTTTTACTTACAATTTTTGTGTTGCCTTTTCTAATGATACTGTCATTGGTGGACTTTTAAATATCTCATATTTATTCATCTATGATGAACTTCATAGAGCTAAAAGATGCCTATATAGTAGCACTTCATTAACATTCTGGCATTTGATTACCTCATTTACATTTTAATACAGGTATAAGGGATCACATCATATCAAAATCAAAATGTGTATGTGGGGCCACTGATATTCTTGCAGATGACCTTCTTCCTAATAAGACACTCAGGGACACTATTAATCGAATCTTAGAGTCTGGTAACAGCAGTGCTGAAAATGCAGGAAGCACCTTTCAGGTTCAAGGTTTGTTTTCTGGATATCTGAGTGAAGTGAACATGGATGTGATTGTGATTGATGCAATATATCATACTGGTTATTTTCCCTCTTAAACTTTCAGATATGGAATCTGCACGGTGCTCACAGCCTAAGATCCCATCACCCACACATTCTGCTGCATCTAAGGGAGAGCAAAAGCCATCTCCTAGCAATGCCGAAGCTCCCAATGTAAATATGAAAGGGACAGTGGATGCAGGGAATCCTGTTGTTGCCCCATTGCAAGTATTTGAAAAAGTCAAGAGCACTAGAGCACCTGATGCATCGGAAGCTACCCATGAATCAGTAAGCGTGAAGGAGCCAGCTTCACAAGGGAGTGCTCCCTTGGCTGACGAAGAGGTGCAGCAAAAGCTAGCAATTGGTGATGCAGGCAATAATCTTTCATTTGTTTAGTATTGTCAATTATTTTCATCTTTGTTTTCTTGTCTGGTAGCCCTAAATCTATTAAAATTTGTACAAACTGATCCTTAATACTTCTATTTTTGAGAGTTGAATCCTAGAACCAAGATACAAATAACCTAGTAATATTTGGACTTCTTATAAGTTCTTTAATGAAATGACTAATGGTCCATTAATAGACGACTCAAGATTAACTGGCATATTTGAAATTCATGTGTTGTGCCTCTTGAATCTTGACAAAAATAAATCTAGTGGGCGCAAAAATAGATAGTAGTTGCTATTTATTTTCTGAAGAGTGAAAACTGTTATCAATTTCAAATATTGCAGCTTACAGTCTGTTGTTTCCCATCCGGAAAAAAATTGTTGCCATTTCATTCAGGGACTAGCAGAATACATAACTATTTACCACCAGTCCTAAAGTTTGGAAAATTTTGGGACTGACAATACCAGTTGATTTTCAGCTTTCCTCTGTTTGTTGAGGATTAGCTGAATGGGGTGAGAATGAGGAGTTGGGGTTGTGTTCCTGTTATACATTGATGTTTGATACCTATGTCTGTTTCTCGGTGTGTGCATAATTATGTCAGTTTCTGACTGTTGTTTGTGTGTTTTGATAGTCTATGATATAACAAATTGTTAGTGCTATAACTGATTTTACATTTTCCTTGCAGGGAAGAAAAAGAAGAAGAAGAAAGTTCGCATGCCTCCAAATGGTAGATATCTGTTTTACTTTTCTCTTGTGAAAGATTGAGCGTGAATCATTTATCCATCCTTCTTATATGTCTTGGTAATTGTTGATGGCAGTAGAATTTGCTAACTTCATTCTTGAATGCTTCACAGATTTATGGAAATCCTCTCAAGATCTTGCAGCTGAAAACTATATGATGCCCATGGGACCTGCTGTCTATAATCCTTACTGGCCTGGTGCGCAACCTGGGATGGAAGGATATATGGCTCCTTATGCCAATCCTGTGCCGTTTATGGGTTATGGGATGAACCATTTGGACATGCCATTCGGGGGCATGATGCCACCAGACCCATTTGCTGCACAAGGTTTCATGATGCCTGTTATGCCCCCTCACAGGTGAAGAGGATGTTCGCCTATAATATTTTCTTGTTTGTTTTATGGACTCGATTACAATTTTCTATTGCTCATCCTTTTCAGGGATCTTGCTGATTTTGGAATGGGTATGAATGTTGGACACCCTGCAATGAGCAGAGAAGAATTTGAAGCTATGAAAGCTGATATGAGGAGGCGGCGTGAAAATGAGAGACGAGCTGAAAGGTAATGAACAATTATTATATCATTTGCATTCTGAAGTTCTTTGAGTGATGCTTGTTACTAGTCATTTAGAATGCTGGCCTCCTGAAACTAAACGAGCAAATATTAACATGCACAGGGAGATGAGCAGAGATCGAGACTTTGGAAGGGAAGTGAGCAGTAGTGGGGATGTTTCGTCCATGAAATCTGTATGTCCTTTCTGTTGTTTCCATTTATGTTTGCCCCCTCTATTCCTTTTCCATGGATTAAAAACAGAGAAAGTAAAAACCTTCCAACAACAAATTGGCGTCACTTTGTAACTACAATACACACTTCTCTTTACTTTCAATTCCACTTTCTATGATTAAAAAAAAGCTGAGAAAAAACGAAATTGGGTTTTGCTCCTGAGTCCTGATGATCAGAAGTCATGATGGCCAAGTAAAACTTGGAAGAAACCTATTCAGTCCCATCACTTTCAGTATATATTTCAAGCTAAATAATGATAAAAATAAAATTCAGAATTTTTTCCAGTAAAATTAAAACATTGAAGAACAAGACAAACTGCAATTTGCTTTTTCGTTTAGAAAATATTTTGTAGAAAAATGAATAATCCTGAAGGTGAGCTAAAAGAAAAAGTGTTTGGAGTTTGAGTGTTTTATAGTTTGGATTCGTATTGGTTTTATGTGGAGTCTTTTGAGGCTCTTCTGTAATTTTTGGGCCTAAGGAAGTGGGCCACTGGCTCCTGACGACGAATAAAAAGTCCTAATTGCTCTATCTGACATTTGTAGCAGAAGCCTCTCCCACCACCGTCCGCAAGTGGTGGAGGTCACCAACGTCACCGCTCTGAGAGGCCCTCCCCTGACCGTCCTCCTCGCGACCTTGAACCTCCCCCACGTCATTCCAAACGCAAGTCTGATCGCCACCACGAGGACCATGACCATGACCGCAGTGATCGTGACCGTGACCGTGACTATGATTCCAACCACGAACGCGACCGGGAGCATCACTATCACCACCACAGCCGTTCAGAAAAAGCGCCTTCGGAGGCTGGCGCAAAACCCACTTCGACAACTTCGGCAATGAGCGCGGCGGAAAGGAGGAAGGCGAGCGTGTTCTCGCGCATTAGTTTCCCGGAAGGAGAAGCTGCTGCCGCAAAGAAGCGAAAGGTCTCTTCTTCTTCAGCCGGTGAAGGAGGGGGTGCTCATCACAAGTCGTCCTCCTCGGCCAACGGATATTACGACGACCACAAAACATCGTCGTCAGTGAAGGCGGTTGGCAGAAGGAGTAGTACGGCGGCAGCGATGGAATATGAATCGAGTGATGACGACAATGACAGGCACTTCAAAAGGAAGCCTTCAAGGTACGATCCATCTCCTCCTCCACCTCCACCACCTCAAGATGATACCACCAAGCATTCTTCAAGAGCTTCGAGGGAGAGGGAACGCAAGCACCGATAATTAGATATCTTCTTTATTTTTAACATCACGTGCAAAACTTCCGCTTCTCTCTCTATTTTATTTCTTAGTTACAGCTCTATGTCAGTGACTGAGATTCAATTCTCAATGTGCTTTAATTCGTTTGTAATTTTATTTTCTGGTTTTGTAATAGATCGTTATTATGTTTAATAAAAATAAAACATATTATTCATATTTTCTTGGCTCTTTCTGTGTTATCTTTTATTATAATCAGAGAATGGTTATAACAAAAATGTATGCATTTGTTTGAGAAAATTGTTTACTTTTCATTTAGCAAATAATGATTGGTTAACTGTTAAACTTGACGTATAATTGGTTAACAATTATTAGAGTTAGCTGATAATTTTTGAGAAAGACTAAATTTTCACAACAAATCTTTTATTCCGGTTATTTTGTTTCAACCATGTTTTATTAAATCTCATTCATACATTTATGTAAAGTTTACGTAAATTTGTGGACGAGATTTAATAGAATATGATAAAAATATTGTAATCGAATTTTGAAAATATTTTGGCCTCTTTTAGAAATAACACAAACTTTTTGCCTAAAGGAAATGATTTAGAGGCTTTTAATCAGTAATTAACATCTTTTCTTCTTTTTTTTAACGTAAAAAGCTTGACATACTTAATATAATTTGGTTGACTCTATCAATCCTTATTTTAGAAGCATAGTACATTCTTCATTTATCATCTTTTAAGTCATTTGACATTTGTCTTGTTAATGTCCTTAGCATTCCTTACTAGAAGTTTAGTATAAATGTATCTCAATTTAGCATGAAATGATCTAATTACAACTTATATTTTGACATTATAAATTAATCTTACATTCTAAGTTCTGACTGATATCGCAGTAAAGTTATTCAAAATCTTCAAATATTTAACGTATATAAGTTAATATGCATAGTAATGCAAATACATTAATAAAATGTCATCTTCTACGATCCCCTTCCTATTATGGATAATTATTTTTTATATGTTTTATTGGCCCAATATTTCTCATACATCCAATATAAATTTGATTTTTAATATATATGAATTGAGATAATTCTTTTTAACTTGCAATTTTGTCTATTTCTTCTTCCTTGTATATTTCAAGAAGATTTCTCTATAATCTTGAATATGTTAAGATCAATTAGAAAATAAGAGGCTGAAGAAAAAATGGTATAAGTAAACACAAAATGTGCACATTGCCGTAGATTTACTCCGACTGTTACAAAATTATTGATGCAATAAGTTTGTCTGTATACATTACATTGTACATCGCCAAATAAGTGTGAACCATGAGGGAGTCTTCAAAAAGATCTTGGAGACCCACCCAAGCACAAAGGCCAAGATCCTTCAAAAAATGGATTCCTATTCGAAGAGTGCATATCTTCATGAATAAGCTCACATTAACCCGTCAATTTGGGATCCAATTTGAGATTATCTTTGGGAGTTGTTAAGAAGGAATTAGAATGGTTTAATATCAATTCATACAAATATAAAAGAAGAGGTTCTCTACCGATTCAAACATTATACCTATGAGATAGAGATAGCGAAAGAAGAAGAAATCGAAAATTTCATATAGTACTTTTTTTATCGAAAAATCAATCTGATTTTTTTGTTCCTTCGCTTGATGAGAAAATGAGTTCGATTCTACAGGATCAAATCAAACCTATAGGACTTAAGGAATGAGGGAAGGGAATAAAAAAAGAGGTTAATATAATTCTAATAATAAAAAGAAAAAGAAAAAATCAGTAGAAGAGCTCAGATTCCAAAAGAACAAATTCTAACTTTAAAAAAAATCTTTCTGATTCTCGAAGAATGAGGGGTAAAAGGATTGATCGAGAAAGATTGATTGTTCTTATTATAAGTTATAAAAAAGTTACAAGATCATGATTGGATCCGCACATGTTTGGTAAAAATAATCAGATTCTCCTTTGAGAATAATCAAAAAATCAAAGTGTTCAATTGAAACATGAAAAAGTCTTTTAGCAGTTACTAAGGTGACTCTTTTGTGACTAAAAAGTTACGATTTCGAATAACAAAAACTGTCTCTTTATAAAATATAAAAGGAAGGTTGCATATAATTGACTACGCTCTCCCAATTTCTACCAAAGCGGGAAGCCTTATGTACATAACATTATTAACAGATGATATAGTGGAATAAATTGAGTTAAGAACTTAATACAAATTAATAGTTTATCATGTAACTCATTCAAATATGTAATTGATTTATTACTTTATACTCTTGAAATTTTAATTATAAGAGTTTATTTACAAGTCATTCAAAAGATAACAAACAGAAGATATTTTATTATAAAAAATTATAATCCTTTTTTATCTATTTTAATTGTAATTTTTGCATAATTTAAAATTATCTTTAAAATATGAAGATATACAAATTTTCCTTATTT
>JAOTAY010000001.1:24839369-24853068 GCA_025629805.1 Erythroxylum baracoense
TGGATATGGAAATACTTGAGGAGTCCTTTACTTTAGTTCAAATGATGAATTTGACTTTGCATTATGATTGAGTCTGTATGTTATGCGTATTTGGTAGCTATAATAATATAGTTAAAAGTGTCTTTTGAAACTTTTGCCCTTTGATAATAAACATAGATTAATTGAAAATAAAAATAAGATGATAAATTAATTACTTGAAGTAAATTAATCAAAATTTTTAGTTATTATATATTAAGATGGTTAATTTTACATAATTCATGATTTTTCAATTTCATAGTAAATAACAACGATGGTATTAAGATGGTACTAAGGGGTGGTTGGTTGATATAGGAGAATGGTAACGGGAATAAAGAAAGGGGTTGATTGGATGATATAGGTAGAATATTGAAAAATAAAAAAGTTATATTTTAACTAATTAATAAATTATATTTTAATTAATTATATTATAATTAACTAATTAATTATATTCTAATCATTTAATTATATTTTAATTAATTATAGTTTAATTAAATATATTTTAAAATAATTACATTTTAATTAATTACATTTTAATTGTTTATATTTTATATTTTAATTATATTTTAATTAATTATAGTTTAATTATATTTAATTAAAAATTAAAAAATATTAGTATTTGTGGAAATCAAAATCATTCCTCCCACACACAGAAGATATAGAATATTACCTAAAAATGTAGGTATAAAAAAACTATTCAATCAACTATAATAAATAACCAACTATTACCGTCCATTCCTTACGTACCCTTTTACTAAGCAATCCCTAACCTCTGTATATTGTTGAATGGCCGTGATAAGTTTATATTATTTGTATACTTCTTTTATTTTGTCATCTTGAGCATTAATATTCATATATTCATATAATTGCATTAGTTGATATAAAATTAGAAATAGCCTTTTTATCAGTTAGAAAGTAAAATTGTATATTATAAAATGTTTTCTTGATGTTGCTGATTAATTGATCTAAAAAATTTATAAGTATTAAAAGTAACAATCTAACAATTTTGAATGTATCAGATTAAAGATAGATAAAATTGAAGAATTTGAAAAAATATTTTTATTCATTGAAAAATTTAAAATAATTGAAATAAAAATTCAATAATTTATTTTAATTTATAAAAATTAATTTTTTACAAAAATTGATTGATAATTAATAAACTAATTAGTTTTTAACAATAAAAGTTATTAAATTAAATCAAATCAAAAAATTTAAAACTGAAAAAAATGAAATGTTCAAAATTTTGCTATTAAATTTGTAGATTGATTTTAGTTTTTACTTCTTAAATGCCTTATAAATGTTAGAAATTTGTCACATCCTATTGGTCAGCAACATTTGCAACGTGTAATTAAGAAAGAAATAGGTTGCGACTATGTAAAATTATTTTACTATGGCTTCTAGAAGTTGTAGTAACTGTAGATCAATGCTAGAAACAGAACCAGTGAAGTAAAGAAAGGCGAGTGTTTTATCTTTTACCTCTCTTTGGTGTGGACAGCAGATCAAAAACTCTTCTCAGTTCCAAGTCCCCAATAGCCCCGTTTCGTATAAAATGAGATTTTTCACCCGCATGGATGGAATTGGGAATTCGGAGTGCAAAATCTAAAGCGTCCCGTTGATATAGCTTTCTTTCAGTGTCTGCAATGCATGCCTGATACAATCCTCGTCTTGATTGGAATACTTCAAGCACATTAATCTCTGGGCAACACGATATGTCATCTGCATGTCATTATACTGCCTGCAATTCACTTCCATTTGCTTTTTTTCCTGTGGTGACAACAAGTTCATATTACCAATCAAACAGAAAAATCCATGATTTTTGTATTTTAATTCTCATATTTAAAAAATTATTATAGTATTAGTTCTTTAGTTATTAATTTTTATTTATTTATGATTTAATATTAAAATTTCTAAACTTAATATAATAATACAAATCGTATATGAAAATTTAAAATTAAGCCACAAAATTCTAATATAATTAATCCTCTCTCCTAATTTATGCATATGCGAGATTCTTTTTTCTCCGGCGTTGGTTGGTTTGATTAACTTCTGGTTCCTTTCATACGGATTTTAGTTTGATGTCCAAGTAATAAAGGAACAGGACCCAAAAGGTATGGTGTCTGAAGAAACTCTTGGGATGGGATTTACATTTAGCTCTAGAGGCACTTGTGTTTTGGTACACTCACGTAGGGTTCATAAAATAGTGATCTCATGACTCATGAGAGTCTTTAGTTTACTGGTAAAATAATTTAAAAAAAGACTCAATTAGGTTACTTGTTATATTATAGAATTCACAGACTAGGAAAATAACTACTAACAAGTCACACAGCATTTTCCATAAAAGAAAATACTTATCTATTTGAAGTTAACCCTTAATGTTCTACGCCCATTTCAGACTCAACATTAAACTTCAAACATGGTTTTAAAAGAGATTACCTTGGCAATAAGTTTGGATGTGATGCCTTTAGCTTTTTCAATCACTGTACTTGGTAATCCTGCGACCTCTGCCAATAGAAGTCCATAGTGGGGTACATGCTTTGATCCATCCCTCAGTTGAAACTGAAACCGGAACCGAAATTCTTACCTATTCAAAACCAACGAACCAGAATTCATGGTAGGGTAAAGAATAATACAGATACAACCTTGAAGTCTAAACGGTTGTTTCTTATGTCGACATGGAAGTGAAGAATCTTGACGTTAGGGTAGATAGTTGCCAATTCGGATAGGTTCTCCATATGAGTGGCGAAAATGGTGTACCTGAAGACGATAGTGAAATTGCAGGTTACCACACCCGTTAATATGCTGTCAACTTTTGTTCGACCTAATCAAATATTCTAGTTCTTTTGTATGAAAAGTTAGTTGAAGACGAGAATGGGTAGGATATTATTACGCTTTGAGCGACAAAAGATGCTCACAGCAGCTCCAGGCAACTGCAAATCCATCAGAGGAAGAAGTAGCCCTCCCAAGTTCATCCATAACAATCAGACTTCTGCATCAAAGTAAACATTATTCAACATCTCTCATGTAGAAGAAATTACTTCCCAAGAAATCAAGTCGTTGATGATGAATAAATTGTTACCTTTTGGAGACATTCTGCATGATAAAAGCTGTCTCTTTCATCTCAGTCATAAACTGAATCATCCAAAAGTCACACAAAAGCAATCTCTGTTAGGATTGTATATTTAAAATTTGTGTAGAAATATCAACTAAATGTTGTGACAGATGGTAATATACACTTTTATTATGGTTGATATGGCTTGGACCGACCCGACTTTTTAGCTCAACAACTAAAATGATTCAACTATTAAATAAAGTATTATTACTTTTTAAAATTTTGATAAAATGACATAATTTTGTTCGAACTGATTCAAATTAGTTCAAGCTAAGTGGAGTCTAAAAATGATAATTGAAACATGGTCTAGTTTAGTTTGAGGTTAAGGATCGACTTGACTTGATAGAGTTTCAAACCAATTTCGAATGTGAGGGGCAGCCCCTTTCCAAAACAGCGTTATTTTAGTTTAATTGCTTCAAAGGAAGTTTTTTAAAGCAATTTGAGCATATTTACATTATGCATCTCAAGCGGAGGACAATTAGTGTCCCTGACTGGATCAAATTCTGTCCAACTTATTGCCATTTCTAATGGGGTTACTCTGAAATCTGGTTCGGTCAACTCGTTCCAACCAGGCCAAAATTACCGTCTCTAACTTCCAGGACTGATATCATATAAGGTGCATTCAATTATAAAGTCCTACCAAAAAGAAGATATAATCCATTTCAAGCTTGATTCCCTCAAGTTAAAGACGACCTATTATTAGAAATTAGTTTCTCTATTGTCTATTTAAATTGAATAAGGAAAAGGGTGGTTTAAGAGAAAAGGTTCCGATGTCAGTTCAAGCTAAAATATGCTATCAACAGAAGGCACGAAAATATACCGTGCTGGAGTTTGACTCGAGACTATCCATAGAACCCATCCTCGTAAATATGCGATCAACGACCCTGATAGTTGAGAAGCGAGCAGGAACATAACAGCCAATTTGAGCAAGGATAACTATAAGACACACTTGTTGAAGGTATGTACTCTTTCCACTCCTGAAGAAAAGTATTGGCCGTTAGATATTAAGCTGAATACATGTTCAATTTATGCCATTACCGTGTTTCACTTCCACTGGACGCCTAGTCAATTTTTATGCATGGTGGGTGCATAAATGCTTGTGAACCATTGAAGGATATCATTAAAGACAAGCAGAACCTAAACATTTCTTTTTTTGCCTATTGTTTTATTTCTTAAAAGGACAGTTTTATCTATGTATTACGTTTGTTTACAGTAACTATTGTACAATATAAGCCTTTCGAGACACTTCAAGTTCTATCCTGGACAACAGATCTCAGAACTATTCACTATTCATCATGTCCAGATTAAAGAAGATAATTCAAGCACTATTACAAAAAGTGGTTAGAAGTCTTGTATCTGGATTCTGGGGCCAAACTTTAATTCATGGTCTTAAATATTCCACAAAGGAAAATGGTTAAGGGAAGTTCAGCTCCAAACTTGGAGCAAATGTCAATTCAACCACTGCCTAAGAAAAGTAAACAGAAGTCTTATCTGGAGTCAAACACGCGCGGATGTTCTTAAAGATTCAAGTGATCAGAATGGTGCAATGCTTAACAAAACTTCCAAGTCCAAAACGAGAGCAAATCTTACATGTTTGGGCCCATGACTATTAACATATTTGATGCTTCAGAAATAAAGATATTATTTGGCTGCAAAAAGAGCTAATTGTTAAAAGAAATAATAGCAATCAAAGAAACATAAAAAAATAAAAAGAAAGATACATACAACAAACTCATTGTGTATGCTTTCCAGTATAGGATGTCTTCCAGTATCAATTGCCAATGGACCATTGCCTATGGGAAAGTGACCATATGAAACATATTGTCATCTCAGTCGTGAAAGGGAAATGTGCTAGGAATAATTGCCTACTTGTAAATTCCGGTCTAGTATATCGCTCCACAGTCTTGGTGGATATTGTATGAGCAAATGAGTTAACAATCATATCTAGTAGGCATAAGACTTCAGCTAACAATGTGAGTGCCGAGACATCCTCCCTTATGGCATCTAATAATGCTGGAATTTTAGTACATAACAGTTAGTGATCCGGAATAAATACATATATGAAGAATGTTAAAAGACAGTACATATAGATAAACAATTGCCTTAGCATTATCACCGTAACTACACCAGCAACCGAGAAAAAAAAATTTATTGTCATAAGAAAGGATATCTTCTGGATGGCTGGCATCCATTTTTAACTCCTTTATGAGATGCTGATCGCCAGTCACGTTACGCAACTTCAATCAGAGTAACAAATTCCATATGGAAATCGACATAGGGTTACAAGATAAGGTAAAGGCTTTCCTCTCTATACTGTCCACTGGAATTACTATAATTTCGTTAGTCTGATGACTTCAGAAGCACAGTGACAAAAATCTTAAATCACAATAGCACTAGCACAGTAGCTTGACAACAAAATTACTTTTTCAAAACCTCTTAGAAAGAGAATTAAGTGAACAAGTGGATGAAATATGTCAAAATCTATACTCTCTGGGTTTGTTGATTCCCAGCAGAAAGCCACTTCTCCTTATTAATTTGCGTAGTATAGGTGGTCAATAGAAAAGTCTTATCAGTCAATTGCAGCACATATCTTGTCCATAGTATTATAATACTTACAGAACCTTCTTAACCTTAGCCTGGATCATGGGACGCTTAATCTAGAGACGGAGGGTTAAGCACGCACATGAAAGCTGTAACAAAAATTACTACAAAAGCAACTCTTGACAACCTTCAAGGCAAAATTCTGTTCTTACAAAGCAATCCTCTGCAGCAGACTTGTTTCTGACATTCAGCTGCACTTTGTGCAATGAAACAAAATTAAAAGAGCAAACTTTTGAAAAGCCATTAAAATTATTTGCAAGTCCATCCAATAGACAAGTCCTCGTGACATTGACACAAAGATAATGTATGTGTATATATTAAATAGGGGCCTCATTGTCACATATTAGCAAACATCAGGCCGGAAGTGCTTTAAAATTCAGTCCATTTTTCAATGCTCTGATTTTAATCATGGAAAATATTTAGACATCAATCTCAGATCCAGTCACCCGGTGTAAATGCTGCCCATCAACTAACTAAATCAGGGAGGTAAAATTGGGAAGGGACGCAAATTAGAAGCGATAGACAAGTCGGCACAGCTATATGATGATTGACTTGGGCGGATATCATGAACCTTGGTAGCTTTAATTTTACGTGCATTTTCCTCAAGTATTAAAAGGCTGTAACCCTAATCAATTTCAGAAAATATTTGCATCCAGAGTTAATCCAATGTCAGGATGAGCAATCAACTTGAACTTGATAGTATTTACTATCAACATACATGTATACCAATTATAGAAAAAAACTCCCATAACATTAAAAAAAAAGACAAATAAACACAACTCTACGTCAATTTGTTAGATAACAAGAAGGGACAGATACTTGCACTTGCACTTAATTGTGGAAATACAAATGGGCGAAGATCAATAAAAATCTCTCATTATAACAGAAATCAAATCAAATCAAATATTTATTTGATGTACATTGACACTCACCGAAGCAAGTTCCAGAGTCGAACAATGGATGTTGTTTCCATGTTTCAGGACCTGATTTATGATCAACAAACTTTTAAAAGTCAAATAAAAAAGCAGGCTCTTTTGCTGCAAATAGTTAGTCTTTCAACCTGGATGAATTTGCTTGGAACTTTGCCCTGAATATCCTTCCGCGGGATGCTGAAGTAAAAACCTTGTCTATTGTTAAACGGAAGTTTTAAATTTGGTAACTTAAATTCTTCGCGGTACTTGTTCGCAAGATTATGTATAGCTGTCACACATGGAGGAGAATACAATAAAAGCAACTGTAACAAATGAGAGGAAAATGTAAAATACGAAAGTGGCAATAAGACTAGATAGCAGAAAACCTTCACTTGTGTCACAAAATGTTCTCCTTGCAATATCAAGAAGTCCATCAAGTCCAGCTTTGACAGCAAAACATTGCTGTGTTCGGGCAACAAAAGGGACCCGCGCATGAAGCACATCTTCATCAATTACCTCAACGATTCTTAGGAAAACGAAATAAGAAATGAGGCAAATACTTTGTACTTATCCAAGTTTAGATAGATTACAGTTGAACAAATTGTCTTATCATGGTCAAAGCCCTTGTTAATGTTTATTGCAGCATCATAAACATTGAGGCTACATGCTTAAGCAACCAGATATACAGCCACAATTTTTTTGCCAACAGAAAGAAAATCATATTAGAGACCTTATTCATAGAAAGCTACGAAGCACATGAAACAGTTTAATTGGACCAACATGCGGCTGATCTACAGGGCTTTTAGTTCAGATGCAACCTTATCATCGTAAAATGTTGTGCTTCAGTTGGCTGAAGTTTAGATTTGACTTCTAACTCTTAGCTACTAGTGTAGGGTTATATGCAACACACCTCTTTCTAATGGAAGGATATTTCTCATCTTCACATAAGGTTCTGTAAACATTTGAAAGAAGAAAACCTTTCGCATCCTTAAGCACCTGCAATATTACAAGGCTTTGGTAATTTAAATCATTTTCACCTTCACTGAAATCATATGATTACTTGAATTGAAAAAATTCACCTTTGAAAGTAAAGGCAACGCATCTAAAGCAGTTTTTAGTAGAATAATGCTCGATATCAACAACTGGCTTTTTCTAGCATTGTCAGCACCCGAGACCTCATTTGTAATTTTCTTTGGCTTAAAGCAAAAATGACAGAGTACCCTATCTGGATAAACAAACAGGAACTCTTTTATTGTTAGAGAATAACAAAAAGATACCAACTTCAAACAAAAATATGTTTTTTCTCTTCTGTTACCAATCTCTTTTGGAAATTTTCGAAGAACCTGAGAAAGTCCAAAGAACAGCTGTTCATTGCTCATCAGCTCATCCTGAAATTAGCAAAAGAGATGCACATGAAATGTGAATAAACAGAACTGTTCATGAAAGTAGTGTTCAAGCTGGAAACTTCTACAGCTATGGGAAATCAGATAGATCAATAGCAAAATGATGTCTGCACCTAGGTATGAAGCTCAAACTTTGACACAGCTTTGGGAAAACCAATTATGCAGCAACAAACAATAATGCTTTACATGCAGGAAACAAATCCTACAGCCTCTCAAAATGAGACCAATTCACATTAGCTATTAATCTACTTACAACCATAAGAACAAGAGATTGACAACTATGATGGCCTTTAGAAGATCCACCTAAAGGAAGTCATCAATGACAATCTCAATCTTCGTGAATATTGACATATATGCTTCTTTTTTTGTTTAAGATTTTACAATTATATGGATCTGAAGATGAGTCAAACTGTAAATGGTTTACAAGTAAAAAGATCTTATCAGATGAAAACAGCTGGAGAATTCTGAGACTGCATAGTTCACAACTGACCAGGCAATCAAGACGAGTATTGATAGTTACAACATCTTTTAAAGGCTGCAGCAGATTAGCACGCAGTAGTCTAGTCCTGAAATAGAATGGAATTCACGGTCAATCTCACTCTGAAATGTTATTGTGTGAAAATAACTACACAAATGACGCATTGTAATGGAAACACTTTCTTTTAAATACTGAATGGCAATGTCTATTCCCATGTTTAATCCCAAAAGATGTATTTATTGACATACCCGCCGGTGGTCTTTGTTGTCTTCAACATTTGAAATAGGCTTTGTTTCTTGTTGTTTGTGCCCCAAAGGGCCGAATGCAATGGTTCAATGATTTCCAAATTTTGGACGCTGCCATGTACTTTCACACAATTACTTTAGGAAGAATACGACAGATTTGGAAGATAGGAAAGAAAGATGAATAAGTGAATAAATGCTATACAAACCTGATAACTTTTATTTGTACAATTGAAACAAAGAATAATTCTGACAGTGGATAAACAGAATGGAAAAACGTAAAGGAGAGACAGAAACTTACCTTGTGGCATCAATATTCATGTGATCAAATGACCCATTAAAAGTAACCTGGAGATGTGAGAGCCTCGTGAGGAAGATCGTATCATATACGAGTAACTGAGAAGCCATTTAACCAATCAAGTACAGAATGCGCTGACAACTTTCAACACTTAAAGCGACCCCAACTAACTCAAGGAATATATATCAGATTTGAACTTTGTACAAGCCATATGGTAGATATGAAAGAACAACCCGTGCATCAAAATATTAAGTGATTATGATCATCAATTGAGTACAAGTTCCACATCATTATAACATGGACAAGAATTTTACTTAATACAACATTGTTAACCACTCAAATAGGGATCAGTGCGGCTTCAATCAGTTTGGCGGAGCCCAGGTTTCCAACACATTATCACATTTGCACTAGGAAAGGCGGGCAAATGTTTTTTCATAGATGACCGCAGATTTTTATACAGATTTTCACTGTATGCAAAAGGGGTGCAAAAGTTAAACATTAGAAATAACGTACCGTTAGAGAGTGGTTTGTGACAATGACCCCTTTCTCTGCTTCTATCCTTCAGTCAGAAGCAGAATGATTAATCAAGGACATCAAATTTTGGAAATACTAGGAAATGCATGGCAGCCTCTGAACGCTCTAAAGAAAGTTAAGATGATAAGAAATAGTCAAAATAAGAAAACATAGAGTGCAGAAAGAAAAGGAAAAGGAAGAAATAAGCTTCCAAAATTATGGCCAGGCCCTTGCTAGAGATCCCTTGCTTATAGAGTTATTTAACTTCATTTATACAACTAGTATTATGTTTTTCTCCAGATCATATGAACCTTGCTTGTCGGAACTTGTTTTAAATAGATGTAGGAACAAACTTGAAGAGCTTCTCAGCAGTTGTACATGCAGACCTACGGTTATTCAGGCAAAGTATATAGCCGTTGTAAGTTTCTTGCGTTTGATGGTATAAAATTATTTCATCATCAAAAGCTGCATATCAATTATGACAACCATCAAAATCTTAGCCAACGAGAAGAAATCAGCCTCCAGATTGATAGTCAATGACTGCTTATAACATAACCCAAATAACAAAAGTAGGTGGTTCTAAAAATCCCAAATGCAGTATCAGGCGCTCTGGAGTTTTTAAGTTCATTGCTCCCATAATAACTAAGGATGCAACCATAAAAATAACTTGTAAATTGTTCAAAATCTTCTCTTCATAAGGTACAGTGACAAGAATACCATTTGATTGTAGCTGCAGTAGCAGCCAAGCAGAGATAATATTGCTTATAGTAGGTATCTAATCCAAGTGCTGAAGGTTCCTTCGCTGCTAGACTTTTTATCAGTACAGCACCCTGGGACAAGGATCAACAAGCACAGTCTCGTTAAAAAAAGGCATTTTAATTTCCCGAAATAACTGAACCATTGAAGACTTGCAATCCTATACAAACCTTAGTGTCGTCGAAGCAACCACGAGCCATTACAACCTACGAAATTCAATACACACGAGGTCCACACAACCACACCCAGGAAGAGAAATTTAAGTCGAGAAAAAGAAGATAGCGAACCTTCTTGACGGAAGCATAAAAGCGATTGACTAGTTCGGAGACTCCGACCATGCCATCAGGAGCTAGTTTATTTGGCGGAACAATGATCACCATTGGATCGTAAAACTGAAGCAATGTCTTTGTATTCTGATACGAGCTACTTGTTTCAATGTATTGTGAAAGTTGCAGCGAAGCTGACCTTAAGTCAAAAGCCGCCATCCCAACCTGTCACTCGCACAATTTACAACTTTCTGATATTATTATGATTGTTTTCATTATATTCACCTCCAAGAACAAATTCAACTTAGCATCTAACTAAAGCCTATAAACAAACATCACGAGCAAAATATTTAGATTTGACATTCAAATCAAATTTGCTCACGAAGAAAACGCGAATATCTAACAGAGTAGTCCTTTCTTCGTTTTCTTTCCGATGTTTAACTTGGCATTTTCTCGGAATCCAAACAGAGAATAGTACCTCTTTGGCTCTGTTCTCAATAAGGCCGATTACGATGCTTGATCTCTCTCCATCGTCGTCCATTTTTCTTCTGGATGCTAAAATTTTAAAAGAACATTTTAAAACCTTGGCGCGAATTTATAAAGGAGCATAAACTGTCTTCTGCTGATACTATCCTACGCACCCGGCACTCGGCCAATGACCATGTGATATAACTGATAGAATTTTATCATTATTTGTATGGACTAGCATAATAAACATATTTTTTTGTACAAACCCCGATTAATTTGATTAATTTGATGTCAAGATAATTAGGCTTATTAATTCTCTCTTTAACGTGTTATTGGGACTGTGTTCATAGACTTGCTATGATGGGTAGGCTTAGCCCATGTTTTGCAATGCACAGGAGGCCCTACAACTAGCCGACCTTAAATACAATCATCCCATTGAGAATTGTATGTGCCTTTTCTGATTAGGGTTTAGAATAACAGTAGAAAATCCTCTGCGTCTCTGTCACGTCGCTTCACAGAAAATAACGATGGATTCAATTATTCCACAATTTTCAGGTATTTATCCATACTATTATTGAATATAGCATGTTACAATCTTAGGGTTAATTAATTGTGTTGATTAATTATGAAATTAATCTTTAATTTCGGCCAAATTTTCTTCAATTGGTATCAGAGCCTAATAACCCTAATTGTGACTTTTATTTTAATAACTTTTATTTGATTTATTTTAATAACTTTTGTTATTAAAAACTAATCAATTTATTAATTAATTGATCAATTTTCGTAAATTAATAAGTTCTTATAAACTAAAATAAATCAATTATTTTTTATTTAACAATTTTTTCAATTAAACTTCAATTTTTTGATAGGTCAAGACAATCTCCTTTAATTATATTTTAAATTCTTTACTTTTATTTAATATTTAGTCAATTTTATGATAGTCTAATTCTACTTGAACTTTTAAAACCTTAAACTTCTTTTCTTAGAGGTTTAGTTTTTGATCTGGTTTTAAAACATTGATATTAATTCACATGATTGATTTATTTATTATATTTAAAATAAATTAAAATTTCATATATTTAATTAATTTTCTTTTGCACTTCTATTTAGTATTAATAAATTTATTCAAGTTCTAAATTTAGAATATGATTAATTTAAATAGATTAGAAGGTGCAACCTATAAAATATTTAAGTTTTAAGTTTTCCTTTTTATTTCTTTAGTGATGTCAAACATATAAAATTAACTATATATTTTGCTAATCTGTAAATTTTGCCTTAAAAAGAATTTATAGGCAATATCAATATTTTAGCGGATACTCCATTAAATTTAATGAGATTGGACCTAATATTCTATTAAATGAAGTTCTAAAATTTTTCTTTTTTCTTTTAAATTTGCTATTAATTTGATGTATACGTTAAATTTTATATATACAATATAAATACAACTTTTTAATTCTAAATATTTTTATTTCAGCTTTCATTTATATCTGGTCGTATTCCTTGGCAAGATCTCGTATTATAATGCTTATGGAGTCATGTTTCTATACTATTGTTACTATATTTTGTTTTGATGTAATTATTCTTTATTATATAATATAAATTGTAATATTTTAATTATTTTGGGTTATTCTTTGTCTTACATCTTATGATAATTAAATGATTTTTTCTTACATTAATTGTGGTAAATTATATGAAAAGTAAGATTAATAGAAATAAAAAAATAACTGTTATTTCAAATTTATATTATTATGAATTTTGAGACATGATTAATATAAAATTAAAAATTATATAACATAATATACTGAAGGACTATTTCATAATTTTAAAAATTATCTGATACTTGATATTAATTGTATTGTATTATAAGCAAATTTGATATCGATACTAATACTATAATGATAACATTGTTATAACTAAAGATAAAATATTATTTTGAGTTGAAATTAATTTAATTTAATTTAAACTTATTTAGCATATGACGTGATGTTATTTTATGTAATATAATATAAAGATTAAAGATGACAAAGTTAATGAATCGAATTTTAAGTTGGATTCGAATATAAAGGTTTTAAATTAATAAATTCTTATAAACTAATATGTTTTTAATATAAACTCTTATTATTAAAAACATATTAGTTTATTAATTAATCGGTTAAGTTTTTAAATTAATAAATTCTTATAAATAAAATAAATTAATTAATTTTTATTTAATAATCATTTTTAATTAAACTTCAAATTTTTCGATGAATAAGGACAATTTCTTCAAATCATATTTTAAAATTTAAAATTTATTCAATCTTTAATAATTTTATGATCTAATACTGATTGAACCTTTTAATCCTTAAAACTTTTATATTACTGATTTAACTTTTAGTTGAGGTTTTAAATCATTAAAATTTTTCATTACATCTTTCTTAGAGACTAAGAATTATATTAACGCTGACATTAATTAGGTGACGTTAAAAAGAGGCAACTTTTTTGCTTTAAATTAACGCTGACATTGGTATTCTTTCTTTCATCTCTTAATTATTGACTCATCCTTTCCTTCAATTCCCATCTCCCACGGAACTTGAATCATTATTGTATTGGCTAAAACATAAGATAAGTTTTTTAAAATGGCAAGCACCACCCTCAATCTA
>JAOTAY010000001.1:24853168-24871394 GCA_025629805.1 Erythroxylum baracoense
TGACCTTACTATGCTTCATGGCTTGTATCTCATCAGTCATTGCAACCCACCACAATTCCGTTGCGGGTACAGAAACAACTTCTGTAAAAGTAACTGGATTCTTAATATGTCTAATATCATAGTCATGTTCACTTAATAGACTATGACATCAGATGGGATAACAGGTCATCTCACTCCGGTGGATCTTCAAAACTGTATTAGATCTTATATCCCCTGGAACCATTGTGCAAACAGGTATTGGTTCCTGTTCCTGTATAGGCATGATACAAAGACCTAAATCTACTGGATCTCACTGTATGAGTAACGGATACATAACAATTGTAGTATCCATCCTGTTATGATCCTAAGGGTCAAGAGGCCCACCATCATTATGGACATTATATTCCAGATACTTAACTGTTAGTGATTCTGCTATTCTGTTCCCTTATTCTTTACAATAAAATCTGTAGCTTTTAGAGTGGTCAGGGTATCTCACTAAATAGCAATGAGCACAATGAGTATACACTTTCTTTATAAGGATTATACCAACCGTGAAGATATAATTTGTTTAAGCTTTTTTTTCCTAATTTTGAAAAATTTTCAATCATAATACATATAATTTTATAGACAGTGAAAAGTAATTTTTGTAATTTTTAAATAATCATTTTCGTAGATGGTGCAAATTGATTTTTTAGATATTTTCACTAATGATGCAAAATGATATTTGAGTAATAACTCACCGACGAATTTTGTGTGATATAAGAAACTTTTAATCCATATTTAATTATAAAAAAGAAAATTAATGTGAAAAAAATTAATGAGTTATAATTTAATTAATTTAATTTAATTATAATATATTATCTATATATGCACATATGCACAGCTAAAATATATAGTGAATATTAATATTGACTAATTAATCAACTAACTATATTTTAATAAATCAAATAATTAATAATAAACCAATAATCATTAATAATAATTGGATCAATTAATTATATTATAATAACTATTAATTATATCAAAATTACTCACTTAAAAATGATTATAGTATATTTAAATAATACTTATTAATATTAATTGTTTATTATTATTTATCATTATATACTATATATGTATAACAACATGATTATATATATTTAATATAATTAATTGATTATATTATAATAACTATTAATCATATCAAAGATAATTCATTCACTATTATTTAAGTATATTGAAATAATAGGATGACAAAATTTTCAGTCATATAACTATATAATAATTAATAATAATTAACAACAATTATTAATATAGTAACATATCTACCAAATATTAATATTGACTACTTAATAATTATTATTCATTATTTCAAACCAAATATGTACAATAACATTGTTATATATATATATATATCGATTATATTATAATAACTATTAATTATATAAAAATTAATTCATTAACTATTATTTAAGTATAAGCATATTTATATTATGGGATGAAAAATATTCACTAAACAAATCCTATTCAATGAATAAGAATAAATAAATAAAGGACGCTACAGGCGTGAGTATAAGAATAAGAACTAAAAAAATCTTCAAGCCGCTCAGAGAAGAGAAGAGAAATAAATATCAGCAAAAAAACGCATAAAATTATAACATTTGGATCATTTGGACGGCGGAATGGATTTCCGTTTTCGTCCATCCCATTCATCATTAGTCGTATATACTTAATGATTAATAAGCTATATAATAATCATTAATACAGTAACATATATACCAAATATGAATATTAACTACTTAATCAAGTAGCTATATTTTAATAAATCAAATAATTAATTACATAATAATTGAATAAATGTATTAAATTATAATAAATATTAATTATGCCAAAATTAATTATTATAATAATCATTAATACAGTAACATATATACATGTTTATTAATAATAACCTGTTTATTATTATTAAATTTTATATATTAATATCTGAATATATATACTTATGACAAATTATTATATTATTATCTACTATATGATAGAATTTTGTTAATATTTTATGGACTAGTATAATAAACATAATTTTGTGCAAATCCCGATTAATTTAATGTCAAGATAATTGGGCTTGTTAATTCTCTCTTTAACGTGTCATTGAGCCTGTGTTCATGGGCTTGCTATGATGGGTAGGCTTGGCCCATGTTTTGTAGTGCACAGGAGGCCCTACTACTAGCCGACCTTAAATACAGTCGTCCCATTGAGAACTGTATGTGCTTTTCCTGATTAGGGTTTGGAATAGCAGTAGAAAATCCTCTGCGTCTCTGTCACGTCGCTTCACAGAAAACAACGATGGATTCAATTGTTCCACAATTTCCAGGTATTTATCCATACTATTATTGAATATAGCATGTTACAATCTTAGGGTTAATTAATTGTGTTGATTAATCATGAGATTAATCTGTAATTTCGTATTAAATTTTTTTCAATAACTTGCTATTCACATATGATATTTTCAGTATCTCATTTAGAGAGTAAATAAATAATCCAAAATTCAAATAAAAAGGTTGAATTAAATTGATATTTATAAATTTAACATTTTCGAATTTTAATTCAAAATCATTTAAGCAAAAATAAATTTTAATTAAAATTACAATTTGAAAATTTCTAATTAATAGATACATCAAAATTTGAAAATTTCTAATTAATAGATACATCAAAATTTTTAGAATAATACATTTCATTAGTTATTTTATGTTATTTGCATAAATTAATGCAATTAAACCATTTTGGAAATTAGGTTAAGTTAGTCTCTTAAATGTTGATCTGTGGTACTATCCATCTTTTAAAAAAATATATTTTAAAAAAAGAGGTACCTCTCTTTTAAATTAAGTTTTTAAAAATTTGTAAGACTTAGCCAAAATTTAAAAGTATGAGGTTAAGTGTGAATTTTGTTTTTGATGATCTTTCCACTAATAAAATAATTAAAAAAGTTTATTTAATTTACAAACAAAATTTTAAATTTAATATTGTGTGTAATTACCTATAAAATTTATCGTATAAAATTATATAACTTTCACAAATTACAAATTAAATAATTCTTTCATCATAAATATAAATTATGGGTAAAAGCAACGTTATAAGCACCGTTCCGTACCGTACCGACCGGAAAATAAAATGGTATCGGTTAAAATGGTACTAGTCGTGGGTACTGACTGATACCAAAATTGTTGTCTGGTATCGGTAGGTATCGCAAGTTTGAAAGTATCAAGAACTAATTAGTAAAATTGTAAACAATTTTAAAACCCCCTACCCAACTCATCTCCATCTGCTTCTCTCTCATTTTTCATCTCTCTCCCAGACACTCTCCAATCTCTCTCTTGTTCTTCTCTCCGGTGATTGCTTCTCCCTCTCCGGCTAGCGACAACACCACATTTCCTCCTCAGTTCCTCCACACCCTCTTCTCTAGTCTCCACGCGTAGCTACTCACGGACTCACCACAATCGAACCATTTTTAGGCTTCACCGCTCGCCCTCCTCGGTTCTTCCACTCTCCACCACAATCCACCGTCTACTGTTCACCGCTTCTGGAGTTGACACTTGCCATATCTGAAAATGATCAAAATTCATACCTGACCTGACCCAAAATTTCGAACCACATACGTTGAGAATTTTGGGGTGTGTTTTTAATTGTTTTTTCTGTTTAATTTCATTTGTAAATTATGATTATGAATGAGTTGGATTGTTGAAAGTTTGACAGAAATAAATTGCGTAGATTTGTGATTTGTGTTGGATTGGAAATTTGGAATTTGATATTTTGAATTGAATTGAATGAATGATGCACAGTTTTCCTGATGATGTAGGTTATGATTTGGTTTATTCATGGTATGACTATGCATGAATTGAGACTTTGAATTTTAAGCATACCATACCATTTGCATTTGTAAGTAATAACAAACTATTATCGTACAAAAAAAACATGACTTTTAGGCATTGCAAGAGTAATTATGAATATGATTCTTTCCAATCCATATATTAGAATTTTATATAATTAAAATAAATATACTTTAATAATTTCTTCTTCTCTTTATGTCGATGAAATTAAACTAAAATTTCCTCCATCTTTTTTTATAAGGAATAAAGATAAAGAATTGATAATAATTTTTCTTAATTTCAAATATTAAATTTAAAGCATTGCCTGGAGAAGTGTTTGAAGTTTTGACATTCAATTTATCTTTTTCTTGGAGGACTATTGTAAATTATATAAAATAATGATTGCATTATTTCACTTCTAGAAAAAGATATCTTATAATTTATACGCTATATTTTAATAAACTAAACTCCTTGTTACTTGTGTATATTATACATGACATCTCAACTTCTTTATTAATTTTCAAAATCAAATCTAAATAAATTCAATACCTTATAATATAGTCAAGTTTCATTTTTTTTCTTGATTGTTGATATCAAACTTGAGCTTCTATAAGATGTCATTAAAGTGATTGAGTTAATGTCGTAGGCTTGTAGATTAGGCAGAACTTAATGTTATCAATTAAAATTATACATATATCAATTCAATCGTTGTCATGAAAAATTATTATGTATTTTTTCATTGAATTGTATGTCACGGAACATTAGTTCAATTATTTAAAGTTATGCATGAAACTCACCTCTGAAAAATAAGTTCAAATGTAGTTCAGTATAGTAAAGCTTAACATTCAAACTACCATGCATCCAGTTTAATCATATGTTAATATATCTTGTTACTTCAATCATACGTGACATAACTAATTTCCTTTTATAAGATACAAATTTAAAGTCCTGCTAGCAAAGTTGTTACTTATTTATTAGCTACAAGTTTCATTTTCATATACATGAATGTATCTTTTATGCCCACAAATATTTATAAATGTTCATCTAAGAAGGTAATCATATAACACGAGTTATATTATATATGACGAACTTGCATATTGTGTAATTGTGTATGTTGAAAACTTGAATTGTTCATGTGCACAAAGGATTGGATATGCAATTTCTCAACTTGTATTGGAAAGTGTAGCTTTAATTTTTCTACTATGATCGAATTATCAGCTTATGGCTAGTTGCTTCTCTTGTAACCTAGTTTTCATGTACGGAACTCATATTTTGTTCGCCTTCTATGAATTAATTTAATTATACCTTTAAAAAAAAAAAAGAATATGATTATAAGTATCGAGCTAAGGAAGCAAGCCCTTTAGGGTGCAGTTGAGTTGGTAGAGTGAGAGACATGGGTCAAAAGATCCTGTACTCAAATCTCTTTATTTACGCTCTCTCAATCGAGTATGTCGTATAGGGCTTGCTTAGTGCAGAGTACCCGCTTGACGTACTTTGCAGACTATTGCATCAATCCGGAGATTTATTTAATACGCATCTAAAAAGAATAGTGACTACAGGTTCTTCCGTTTTAAAAAAATAAAAAAGCTAAGGAAACAACACAATTGATGATGTTCTTTTTAACCAAAATTTTGAAATAGTTGGTTTTGAATTGGAAATTATAATTGTAAATTATGAAATCTAATTAATGAGGTGGAATTTGGAAATGATAAATTGTAATTACGAAATTTCATTTGAATGAAGCGCCGTCGTTTGGATTTCTGAACTCCATCCTCACTGCACACTGAAACCCTCCGCAAAACCCCAACAAACACAAATCAATCCGTTGGACAAAAATGAAGTTCAGGTTTTACAACTACGACCCCATATTTCCTTCAAATTTGCAAGTAATCCATCACCACCGACGACGATTTTTCTCTTCGTTCTTCAAGAAGATCCAGACAGCTTCTGCGACTCGCGGTTCTCACAATGGCAGCAATGGCAACTCCGGAGGTGATTTTATTCTTTTCTATTTCTCTTTGGTTCGTTTGATGTTTGATTCCAATCCTTTTCTGGTTGGCACGTAGGTAATACGTTTCTGGTGCCTGGTGCGACTGCGGCGACCTTACTTATGCTCGGTGTCCTCCACGCTCGTCGGCTCTATGATGACAAGAAGGTTAAATTTTCTTTCTTAAGTTCAGGGTATTTTACCTAATATAATTTTAACTTTGTTGCCGTGATGATAACGTTGGTGGCTTATTATGAAATGAACAATTTACTTCATGTTCTAGTTGTTTCAATCAATTTGCACTATGTGTTAGCACTACTTTAATGCTTTTCTCGGAGTAGATTATCACTATCGTCATACTATTTTGAAGTTATCAGTCTCTCATAACTGTTTTTCCCTCTCTTGGAGGCAGGTTGAAGAGGCAAGGGAGAAAGGAATAGAAATTGAGTTCCGACCCGATGTAAAAGTAATGCACTTGTACCAATTCCTTGCATGTTGTCTTCCACGTGCTTAGTAGCTTCCCTCAGCCACATATTTCTTAACATGCAAAAAAAAAAAAAAAGAAGAACAGATGGGGAAAGGGAGGCAAAGAACTTTTTTTTTTAATTATTCTGATGAAAGCTATGCTGAAGTGGTTTTATCTTTAGAAAGTGAATTTCTTTGGTCTTCTCAATGTTAGGCTACATTTCTGAGGATGCTACCCTTACGCTCCATTTCTAGGCTTTGGGGTTCTTTGACAAGTGTGGTGAGTACACTTGCTATTGTCACGCTACGTCTCTTAACTGTTACTTCTGAGGTAGTTGGATAGTTTGACCTGACTTGCTGAAGGAAATCTTTTAAGGAGCTTCCCGTCTGGTTGCGTCCGTATGTGTATAGAGCTTGGGCTCGGGCATTCCATTCAAGTACATATGCAAAACCTTATCTTACCTCTTGTTATTCATGTCATTGATAGTAATGCATTATTTCAATTGTTGGGGACCATAAGAATTTAGCAACCATGAATGTCAATAATTTCCTACATAACATATAAGAACTTGAATTTGTTTTGTTTAGATCTGGACGAAGCAGCTCTGCCTCTCGAAGAATATGCTTCTTTACGGGAGTTCTTTGTTCGAACTTTGAAGGAAGGCTGCCGGCCCATTGACTCTGACCCACATTGTCTGGTAACTGGTAACAAGCTTTTCATGCTTATCATTCTTCCATACTGTCTCGGTGGAGGTATTGCTAATGCTTTACTAATTCTGTGGCTATATTTTTCTTAATTTCAGGTTAGTCCTGTGGATGGGACCATTCTAAGATTTGGAGAATTGAGAGGATCAGGAGCCATAATTGAGCAAGTCAAAGGGTTTTCCTACTCTGTTTCTTCCCTTCTTGGTGCTAGCTCCCTTCTTTCTATAACAGCTGAAGGAGATGAGCATGAGGAAACTAGCAAACATCAAAACAACCTTGGAGAGCATGGTAAGAAATCATGGTGGAGAATTTCACTGGCATCGCCTAAAGTCAGGGACACTGTGTCAACACGGTAATAATTTATTCACTTTTCTAACTTAGTTTCTTTCTTCTTGCAACTGTTGACAGCTAAGGCCAAAATCTTTTGCTATTTGCCAGCTTTCTACAGCCAATTATTGCTTTTTTGCCACCTCTTTCTGCTGCCTTTTATCCATTGAATACTTGAACTTCTGCATAGTTTTTTTAATTAAGGCTAAATCTAATGTAGTTTACTAATTAATTAGATATATCTTACCGTGTTTGATAACATGCAAATTTTCTTCATTTGTATTTGAGATGTATTTCTTGATAGTTTTAGATTTGATGGAAACTTTTGAGTGCAGGAGCTAGGATTTTTTATTAGTTCCTTCCATAAAATGATGATGGGAGATTTAAGATTCCTTTAGTAGAACATAGAGAGGCAAAGTAAATAATTGTGTCTGGTTTCATTGGTGATGCACGAGTAAAATTGCATAATATTTCAGAGTAGGTGTATTAATTGTGAAACCAATATGAACTACTGATGCCTCTTAAATTATGGAATGGGTCTTCCAACTAATTCATGTGGAGTTTAAGTCTGTCGAACATCTTAATTCATGTAATACATCTACAGAAGTTTACCTACATTTCTCTGGAATAATCCAATTATTTGTGGTAGAATTTCCATTTGAAGGTTTAAGAGTTGATGGTTATTAGTTAGAGGTTCTACTTCCAATGTCGCAACCTTAGTACAAGAGTGGATTCCTCTGCTGGCATGTCGTATCGGTAGATACTTAGGATTCTTGTTCTGTTACACATTATCTCAGATTATATGTTGTTTTGTTGGATTAGTGATATAAAAAAATAAAGAAGTTGATAATCTGTGAGGACCTTGTGTTTACAAGTTTCACTGAGTAGCCCCAACAGTTCTGTTATCAAATTTACTCATGCATGTGCTTTTGCTATGTCTAATTGATTTTAAAGACTCTATTCATTGCAATTGAAATCATATGCTATACATTTTTATTGCTCACAAAAGGATATTTTACGATTAAGACATTTAAACTACTTGCTGCAGTCCCATGAAGGGCCTTTACTACTGTGTAATATATTTGAGACCAGGAGACTACCATCATATACACTCACCAGTAGAGTGGAATGTTCTTGTCCGCAGGCACTTTTCAGGTAACTGTACCTACTTAATTTGTTTGGAACCAAGTTCCTTGCGTTATGGCCTGATATATTTTATTTGCTTCTGCTCAGTTATTATGTAGTCGAATCAGAACATTTCTTGCAACCAGCTGACTGCTTGTTACTTAATTTCTTTATGGGATATACTTGTATCATCCTTATAGGTGTGTGGACATGAAATTTAACATATTACAGAAAATTAACTATATGAGAAGAAACCAAGTGTTGTTTATCAATAGTGTATTAGAAGAAACCTAGTAGCATTTATGCTGTTATACTGTTAACAATCACCATACTGTTGTCTATTTGGATTGTTTTACCTCCTCCTTTCATGAACACTGTCATTTACGTTTAATGAACGTAGTGATTACTTCCAATAATGATTTCCATTATGTGTCTATCAAGAACTGTGAAGAACTTCAATTTTGGCAGCTTTTTCTTTCCTAAACATAAATTTTTTTATATCTTAAAAAGGTTGTAGGTGGTGATATCTCTTTTTCTTCTTCACTTCAGAATTTCTGTTTCTTCTTTTCTACCCTACGTCCTGCAATGCGATTAGTTTTACTTTGGTGCTTATTTCTTATTTGTTCCACAGGGAACCTTTTTCCTTTAAATGAACGTGCTACGAGAACAATCAGAAATCTTTTTGTTGAGAATGAAAGGGTAATTCTAATTTTCCCTTAATTATTCTGGTGAATGGTTCAATATTGAAGGGATTTGTTGGCTAATTTTACGCTTATGTAACATCCCAGATAAACTGTGAATGAAGCTGAATTGATAAAAAGAACTGTAGTTTCTGTATGTTCTTACATGGTATTTCATTTGTAAAAAGCAGATTACCGTGGAATGTGCTTAGTTTAACTGCCATTTCTCTTTGTTCATGCATGTGAGCTCAATATAGTTTAACCTTTTCCATTTGGTTTTTACCAGGTTGTGCTTGAAGGACTCTGGCAAGAAGGTTTCATGGCCATGGTGGCAATTGGTGCTACAAATATTGGGTCAATTGAGGTCTATTACAAATAAAGCTCAACTCCAACAACCTCCCGAGCCTCGCACCCACCCTTACCCTCCATACCACCCCCAATTGTGCGAAATGAAATTAAATCCAGCCTATAGCTTCTAGATTGGTTCTTACCGAAGTTAGCACTGCAACATGAATGCTGTGCATGTTCTTTGTTGTTTCTGCAATGCGTGTGTTGTAGTCTTGCATTAATAATGTGAAACCATGTGAGCTAAATCCCATTTGCATATGTGTACTGATAATACTTAAAACCATGGTTTGGTCTTTATTCAGGTGCAGCATCAGTGAATGGTATACTAAAAGTGTTATTGTCTCCGAGAGTATCAGAGAAATGAACTTATCACTGTTTTGCATTTTCTGTTTTCTGACCCTTACATTGAACTCAGTCTGAATTTTCATGTGGCAGCTTTCTATTGAACCAGAATTGCGGACAAACAGGCCAAGGAAAATGCTATTAAATACCGGACATCCACAGGAGCGTGTATATGAACCTGAAGGTGTTGGTAAAATTCTTAGAAAAGGGGATGAGGTTGGTAATGGCATGAACATATTTTGATATTTGCATATCAATGCTTGCTCGATGGAGACATGAAAGAGAAGGATGAATAGAGATTTAGCCACAATTATATTACAATTCTATAGTTGTATTTCGATAGGTAGAAGCACATCTTGATCATAGTCAGTTAATTAGTTTATTATCATTGGCAGAATTTGGTTTGTGCCTGTACTTTTCTTATCTGTGGATCACCTTGAGCATGAAAGCCTTGTTTCTCATCATTTGAACCTTTCAGGTTCTGAATTGTCACGATCGTGCAACTGCAGACGAGGTCAGACGCCTATGACCTTAATGATTTCATTTATTAATATTTATTTAACAAATTAAAAAAAGTAAATAAGTGTCACAGGCGTGATCCTCTGACCTTAATGAATGAATAAATGGACAGTTGTGACTAATATATATACTTAATATTAGTATATAGTACTTAGTGATATAATAATAATAATAAATAATTAATAATGCACGGTTAATATTTAATAATATTTTATAAGCAATAATAACATAATAAATAAATAAATAATAATTAATTAGTAATTATTATTAATTGATAATAACATGCACGGTATACTTAATAATAGTCAGAAGATTCGGGTCTTAGCAAGGATAAACTTAATTAATAATCAACTAAAAATTAGTTATTAATATCTTTAGTCACAAGCATGCATGTTATTTTGTTTTTTTTCTTACCAGGCTTTTTCATGTGCACAGTTATTGTTAATTAACAAATATGCATGTTCTTATTAATCCTTTTGTATTATTATTTAATTATTAGTTTAGTTATAATTGTGTTATTATTAATTAATAATAGTTATTAAGTGGTTGTTAATTATGTCATTAGAAATTTTATTATTATTGACTATATATACTACTGGCTATTGCATGTTTCTGTAACTTAAATTATTATTACTAATTAATTAATTAAGTTTATATCCAACGGTGATAATTTATCTAAGGCTCCAATTTATTCTATTAATCCAGCTAATAAATAAGTCACGTGACTTGCATGTGCATTTTATTATTTATGCATGTTATTATTAATTATTAAGTAGCTCGCTTCATTTTCTTCTTCTCTCCTCCAAAACCTTCTTCTATGGTGCCTCCTCCGACTTCCTCTCTTTCTCTGCCGTCGGCTTCTCTTCTTTCTTTTTTCCTGAGTGTGAGTTATTAGTTCAAATATGTGACTGATCTCCGTTTTTCAGATCAATCAAATATGCCCACTTTATTTAATTTTAAGAGTATTTATGCTTAATTTAATTATAGGAGTATTTAGTTATATTATTTAATGTTTAAATAATTATTGTGTAATTTAAAATTTTTTAATAAAATTATAAATATTTAAATTTTGAAATGTATAATAAGAAAGGAATTAACAAGGTTATTAAAGGTGTATAAGTTAGAGTATTAGAAATGAATTAGTAAAATTAGTTAGTTAAATTTCGGAATGAAAAAATAAGAAAATAAGGAAATGTATAGTATAATGTATTTGTTATAAATGGATAAAATATACAAAGTAAATACAAATATTATAATATTTAAGTAAAAAGTAAAAAACATATAACAAATACATTATACTATACATTTCCTAATTGTTTTATTATTTAATGTATAAATAAATATTGTGTAATTTAAAATTTTGTAATAAAATTATAAATATTTAAAATTTGAAATATATACTAATTAACAAGGTTAAATTTTGTTATATTAAAAATATATAAGTTAGAATATTATAAATGAATTAGTAAAATTAGTTAGTTAAAATTTGGAATGAAAAAATAAAAAATATTAGAAAATGCAAAGTGTAAGGTATTTGTTATAAATGAATAAAATATACAAAATAATACAAATATTATAATATTTAAGTAAATAGTAGAAAACATATATCGTTAGTCACCGGTGTAACTTATTAAGTCATGCTCATAATTGAAATAAAATAAGTTAAAAAAAATTTTATAATCAATTAAATATTTTAGTTAATTAAAATAACGAAATTAAAAAAGTTACTGGGTATAACATGTTATATTATTTAATGTATAAATGAATATTATGTAATTTAAAATTTTGTGATAAAATTATAAATTTTTAAATTTTGAAATGTATATTAAGAAAGGAATTAACAAGGTTAAAATTTGTTATATTAATATATATATATTATAATATTAAAAATGAATTAGTAAAATTAGTTAGTAAAAATTTGGAATGCAAAAATAAAAAAATTTATGAAATGTATAATGTATTGTATTTGTTATAAATAGGTAAAATATACAAAGTAAATACAAATATTATAATATCCAAGTAAAAAGTAAAAAAAACGAATATAATCAATCACGGTGTGACTTATTAATTGTTATGATTTTTGTCATAAATCAATGAATAATTTTGTAAATTTTATTTCGTAATTAATAGGCATTATTATTATTATTACTAATCATAGCTGTGCCATGCATATGTAGATAATATATCATAATTAATCAATTAATTAATTATCATTTAATTAATAAATTAAATAATTATTTTGTTATTATTATTATTATTATTATTATTATTATTATTATTATTATTATTATTATTATTATTAATCAGTTTGTGAATTGTTAAGTTATAATTTTTGTTATCAATTATTGAATAAATTTTGTGAAATATATTTACAAATTAAAGGATTGCATATATACATAATATATTATAATTATATTATAATTAATGAGTAAATAAAATTGTTTATTAATCATATAAGAAATTTTTAATCAACTAAAATTTTAACAATATTTAATTTCTTGTAACTTAAGAGTCATACCTGTAACAATAAAAATTTATAAATAGCAAAACACACAGCGACAAATACGTCACAGTCGTGCATATGTATGATAAGAGTTATAGAAATAGAGAAAGATATAAAAAAGAAATAAAAATTAAGAAGTCACGCTTATGAGTAACAAGTCAGAGGCGTGACGAAACCAACTAAATTTTAATGATATTTAATTTAAACTATAAAAAAGAAAATAAATGTGCAAAGAACTAATGAGTTCTTTATATAATTAGTAAATAAACTTTTTAAATTAACTGTTTTAAATTAAAATATAATTTAATTAATTATGCTATCAAGTAAAGTTAAATTAATTGAATAATTAATTATTTCGTAATTAATGGGCATTACTATTATCAATATTAATCATGGCTATGACTTGTTAAGTTACAGCTGTGTATATGTACATACTGTATTATAATTAACCCTTCAATTAATTAACCTTTAATTAATGAATTAAATAATTATTTTTTAATTAATTGATATTATTTCTATCATTGTTATTATTAATCAGGCTCTGAATTGTCAAGTTATGATGTTTGTTATAAATCATTGAAAAAATTTTGTAAAGTAATATTTCGTAATTAATGGAATTATTATTATTATTATTATTGCTAAAAGTCGTGCATATGTACATAATATATCATAATTAATCAATCAATTAATTATCATTTATTTAATTAATTAGTTAATTAATTTGTAATTATTATTATTATTAATCAAGTCGTGAATTGCTAAGTTATAATTTCTGTTATCAATCATTAAATAAATTTTGTAAAATATATTTACAAATTAAAGGTACATAATATATTATAATTAACCGGTAAATAAATTTGTTTAGTAATCATATAAGAAACTTTTAATCAATTAAAATTTTAACGATATTTAATTTTAATATATATACGTGACACGTATTTGTTTTTTTAAAATAATAATAGGGCCAGAAGTCACGGTTGTAAATAATAACTCAGAACCGTGAGGATGAGAAAAATGGGAGCCGTTGGATTTAAGAAGTAACGGTTATGAATAATAATTACGAAAACTTATATAAAAAAAGGAGTTGTCGGATCATTTGGACGGTGGGATAGAATTTCATGTTCGTCCATCCCATTTGTCCTTGTTATTATATAATTAATTAAAAAAATATTTTAATTAGTTAATTATATTTTTATATGTGTTAAATATATTATAATTAATTAATCAATTAATTATTTTTAATTAATCAACTAATTAATATTATTTTAATTAATTAATTAATTATATTTTAATTATATTTAATAAAAAATTTATAAAAATATATTTGTGTCACAGGTGTGACAACATCTCTCATCTATTATTATTAAGTAACGAAGTTGAATAATCAATCACTAATCATTTTGTTAATTAATTAATTATATATTTAATTACTTAATTATATTTTTATATGTGTTAAATATATTATAATTAATTATTTATTTATTTTTAATTAATCAACTAATTAGTAATTAATTAATTATATTGTAATGATATTTAATAAAAAAATTTATACTTAAGTGTCACACCTTTTACGTCTATTATTATTAAGGAAGTCTTTTAATAATAGGGCTTGTTATTAAACAAAAATCACCTTATAGTGCTTGTTATTTATCAGCCAAGAGTAAACTTCGCGACTCCCACTTCACTAATTAGACCTTGATTCGATCCATTGTAATTTGGTTACTTGGTGTGGCCTCATAAAGCTAAAACAGAGAGCTCGTAATCACAGTAGGCATTTATTTGTTTTAATACTCTCACGGGTGTGACTTAAGATGTCAGACCCGTGAGAGAGACATTTATATTAAAAATTTCAACTTTTATTCTTATAACTTTGTTTCTAGTTGTTGTAGAATTGACTTACAGTTGTAATACATATTACTTATTAGTTAACTAAACAGAAGAGATCATAAATTTAACAGGTGTGACCTAAGATATCACGCCCTATCCTAAAACGTTGTCGTCCTTCGTGCATGAGTCACGGAATGCAATGGTCATGAGTTACAGCTATGACCATTTAAGTTATAGGCGTGAACACAAGAAAGAATCCAACCGTTAGATAAAATAGACGAATAGATGAATTTTGTAGTCATTCCTATTCTTCGTTAATATATATACTTAACTGCGCAAATGGGAAGTGGTAATTCTGAGACATAATGCCCAGTAATTTTTAAAATTAAAGAGTATCCGATGGTTAAAATGGGTAAATGAATATTGTTAAAATTAGAATTTGGAGGGAAAAATAAAAAAAATGTATGATACAGGACATAATTTTGTAAGAAAAAAGGAGAAAAAGATATGTCAGGTGAATATTTAAATTGGACTAATAAAAGTAGAAAAGAAGAACAAACAATCAAAACAGAAAAAGTAAAATTCGTTATAATATTTTAGTAAAGAATATAATAACTGCTAAATTTGATATGAATTAAAATAAATTAATAAAAGTTTAAAAAGAAAATCCTAACCAAGGTAAAACAACAACCGGTAAATATATGAATTAAAAAGAAATTTCTAAGTGAGCAAATAGAACCAGAGCAAGAGATCAATTATACAAAACAAAATACAAGAGAAACACATTTCAGCAATAATTATCAATAACTAGCAAAAAAGATAGCAAAACAAAGGCAAAAATAGTTTGTCTATGCGTTAGGATTACACTCATCCAAGCACTAAGGATCAGCAAACAGCGAAAAGAAATAAATAGAAAAGCAATAGCAAAAGGAGTTAGGGATGTCAATGGGACGGAACGGGACGGGCCCAGACCTCCCTCAGCCTGGCCCAGTTCGGCCTCTATTATGGAAGGTTGGGATTAGCCGACCCGCGGCAGGGCCCATCGATGGGTCGTCCGACCCATGGTAGGCCCGTGACCGATCTATATTTTTTAATTTAAAAATACAAAACGGGGTCATTTTGGACAAAACAATACTATTTTGTTCAAAATAGACAGGCCATGGTCGACCCGTAGTCCGCCGAATCTGGGCTAAAAATGGGTCAAACAGGTCGGACTAAAATTGCCATCCCTAAAAAGAGTTTGAAGGTGCATTAGGATTACAATCATCCGAAATATAGTAAACTTTAAGGATTATGTTGTCAATCGGGATTCCACCACAAATTAGTTAGAAATAATTATTAATTTCTATTTCATATTTTTTTACATCTTTCAACATTTTTTTATTTGCAAACATTAAAGATGTTCTAGACAACGCAGCCTAGTTCCACATTCTACAACTAAAAATCAGAGGTTAATGTCCATAAAGACATTAGTGGTTGAATTACTATCCTGGGTAAGATCCTCAAATATTGACATAACGTCGGTCTTCAAATAAGCAGCCTCAACAGTAGCAGCAAAATTTCCCAGATTTGTTGCAGCTGATCTCCTGACCATAAGCATATCATCTTGACACAGTAATTCGATACTATAAAACAGTAGTATCCAAATGACCCAAGATAAGATAAAAAGAAGAAAGACAAGTTAAAACTTACCCTTGAAGTTAATTAGTATCAACAAAATAAAACACATTACGACAGAGAAGGAAAATGTGATTAATAGCAAAAGAACATCCAGACTACGAAACATTTAAATATGGTCCCTCTCTTGAATTGCAGTTCAATTGTAATAATGATTCCTTTTTGTTCTCATGACTTTGTAGATATGAGTTTCACTTAAATGATTTTATCGACCTTGTCGTTAAAGTTGAGAACCTTTCGAGATAAAATATTCAAGCTAACACTAAAAATGATATCGTTCCTTTACCTGTATATCCAATTATTTGAAGAGAAATTATTACCTAATATATGACAAGGTGAAAACTTAATACATTAAGAAAACTAAAATGTTCTTTAATAAGGTAAAAGAGAAATCAGGTAGTTATTTAGTGTTCTCCAATCTAACTCTTTATACTCTATTTATAAAGCGATCGAGTATAACACATTGCATGGCGTATTCATCTCAAGAGGAAAAACAAAACGAAGAGGCAGAATTGAATACGTTAATGAACTAGAAACTCATGTAGAGAACCTGAAAGAACAAGATGTAACAAACATAACTTGAAAGAACAAGATGTAACAAACTTTCAGACAATAATTGAAAGTAACAAGACATTATGAATTTAGTGAACACGTCAGGTATGAATGAAAAAAGAACAAATTTAGTGACAAAATTAAATAAAAATGAATAAAAATCAAGAAACATTTTAATTTTCATTTTCAATCTCTTTATTATAGTTACAATTTTTAGACCATAATATAAATTTCTAAATAAAATTTGAATGTATATTATTTTGATAAAATGGTTAAACTATTATTTTATTTTTAATATTTTTATATAATTTTTACTGAAAAATATCAATAGGAAATTCATCATATTTTATTAAAAATAAATAAATATAAGATATTTGTAAAATTTTAATTTTAAACATTTTTATTTGATTTTTATAAATTTAAATTTATTTAATTTTAAAGTAATCATAAGATAAACTAAAATAAATTATTAGTAATTAATATTAAATAATTAAATCAAATTTATTAAGTTAATACATAACCCCCAACATTTCCATTTTTCAAACCCCAATTGAAGTATTCAGTATTCACATGCATAACTTTAGAGAAGTTATAGATTTCGATATTTCTCACCCACAATACCTTCTTTTTTGTCTCTGGAATTGAATGTAGGCTTTATTTTCACAGGGATTCGCTTAGGCTTAGTGAAAGAATTGTCATTCAATTCCTAAAACCATTGTAGAACTGCATAAGCAGCTTACCTGATTCAAGAATTGAAGTGTTTTCTTAAGTGATGCTTACAGAAGATTGTTATTCCAACACAAGTAACTACATGCCATTATGCTATATTTAAGTCCATAATATACTAACCTCATCTTCCTGATGAGCCGACACCCCCATTTCTGGATTTGTGCTCCTCCGAGACTTGTCATCTGTATCATCAAAGAATAGGGTAGATTAGATTGAAGTATGAGAAACTCGATTAGAAAAGTACCCTGATAGGAGCATTTCAGTAACCAACAACGACAAAGAAAAGACTGCCTCCTCTCTAGTTCTCTCTTCATAAGCCCAAAGGAACCCCTCCCAAACGATTACACCAAATAGAACTGTAATTAACCTGTTAAAGTCATGGACTTCTTGATACTTTTTGTCAAAATAGTGTAGCTGCTATATCCTTATGAAGCAAAACAGAAAGCCACAAATTGGAAAGAGTTCCAAATATAAGGTCCTACAAGCACTAAGACAGAACTACGTTTGGTTGCTGTCTCCAGTATCTGGAGACGGGACGGAATAGGACGGAACAGGACGGAACGAAACAAAAGCTGGAGACAGTGAGGTGTTTGGTTGTGGTGGACAGAACAGAAATTTC
>JAOTAY010000001.1:24877903-24892255 GCA_025629805.1 Erythroxylum baracoense
TAAGACTATTATTATAAAACTATATTTGTTAGAATTATTGCCTATTCAATAAATCATAATATATTATCAATTATCTTTTTTTACTCCTTACTCATTACTTTTTTTTTATATCAACTAACCAATCACTTCCTTAATCAACTTGGACCGACTTTAAACCGGCTCGATTAACTTTTATCATTCCTAACTAAATCCTCAACCTATTATTAGAGGATTAATCAGTTGGTCCACCCTAAAGGTAAAAGGTTATTTCTTTTTACCTCATTCTTCTCTTTTCTTTTTGGATAATAATCGTCACGTGAGGAATTGGAATTGGCAAATGGCAATTGGCTAGGGAAGCAGCTTGTAACTTGATCAGCAAGATAGAACTGAAAAAAGTATTATAATCCAACGGCCAAGATGATCTTAATTTCATTAGTATAAGATATTCTCCTTACTCCGAATTCAAGACCCACCGCGTCGTCTTACCCAACCTAACCGTCTCCTGCCACGTACTCTCCACCAGATATCCCAAATCTACACTCTAAAACCTCCTCCTTCTCACATCCGCCGTTGGATGCAATAACCAGCAGTCTAATCCAACGGGTGTTGACAGATTTGAATATAACAGTAACTGATTAAGTGACCTTACCGAATCAAACGCATAAAAACCTGCCACGTATCACGTTCCAATCTGGTAACACCGTCAGATTACCATTTACGAAAACCCCGAAATTTTTTTTAATCAAATTCCGTCACTATCATTCACTCACTTCCTGACTCACTTCTCTCTCTAATCGAGGAAAACCATTCCGCGTTTCTCTAAGTTCACATCTCTTGCGTTTCGATTAACCGGAAACCTAACTCGATCCGCCGCCGAATTGAAGGTTCCGGCGAGTAGAAAAAAGCTTTGTTAGTTTGATGTTTTACTTTAAGTTGTGCTAGGTTTTCGAGAAACGACGCTCACTCTTGTGGTTTGGTTTGCAGTAGTGGAGCAGTAGATGAGCAGCGTCCTTTTTGATGAAGACTTGAGGACCTAGCGGCCTGGATTTCGTCACCTGATGGATGGAGGTAGCGTCTCTAGACTTAATTGTTCTGGTACTGTCCGTTTCTTACTTTTCTTTTTCTCTTTTAATATTCCTAGTTAATAGAAAGCAGATGACTCTAGGGTTGCAATACTGCTATACCTACTTTGATTCTTATTTTGAAGTTGTGAGTTCAAGTTTTAGAAACGTAACCGAGGATTTATTAAATGCTTAACCAACTGGAGTTAGGTTTTTGTTTCATGTAGTCGCGTTAATGCTTGGATAGTCTTGCGTTCGGTCAAGACAAAACTTTTTCACATATGTATGCAAGTGTATGCTTGTTTTTCACTTTTAAATATATGGTGCTACTTTGAAGGGAAAGTGGTTAATTTTTAATTGATCGAAATAGTAGCTTGCTTTCTCTATTCAATCTGATTACTGAGTTTCACTACAGCGACCGATAGATTCTGAAACTAGAGATTGTGTTCTTGTGGTAAGGATTTATGGAGGTTAACTTGAATAAACTGAATATTTTTCTGTTGAGAACAATATTAAAAGCAGCTGGCACTAGTCTTTCCCTTTTTAGATTTTTTTTGACTTTATGTGCTAGATTCTAACGTTCGAATCTGCAATTAAAGTGCACCTGTTGTTTTTCAACCTGCAATGAGGTTAAAGTTCTTTGAGGTAGCAAATTTGATGTGCTCTGGAGGACTAATTGATTTTTCTTCTTTGCTTAAGCTTGTTTGAATGAGCCCTTACACTATACTTCTTACCTTTGGAAATTTAACGTTATGTCCCTTATTTTTGTCTTTTCTTCCATAAAGAATCCATTTATTTGTCTTTAGTTTTGACTTGTCTTTAGAAATTTCTTGTCAAATAAATACTCACCCTCGTATTAAGATTATTGTCCTGCTGCATCATTCTTTATGAAGTTAAATGATTTCCGCTTTAAAAGTGAGACTTGTCCTAGAACCATAGGATATTAATTTTTAAGTCTTCTTCTTTGGATTAATCATTTGCTTAATTCAACAGAAAAACAGAAACATTATTAGAAGTTTCTCCAATGACTAAGTTATCCGTTGTTTCCTAATATCTTACACCTAGTCATTAAATAAAGATAGCTTTATCTTTTTATGAAATGAAGCAGTTTAGCTCCATTAGTTTGGTTTCTGCTTAAATCGTTGGCGAGTTGCTGACTAAATAGGGTTGGCTGATAGAGCAGAGCTGGGAGTTGCCAGAGCTGTTGTCAGACTTATTACAACTTTATCTAAATATATTTGTCTCTTTTGTTGGTGATGTACTACCTAACATGTGTAGTTATGTTTTTCAGCTGTATACTCTATCTGAACCACGGGTGAGCAAGTAACAAGCATTACTGATTAGTGTGAAGATAGAGCCTCTTGTGAGAAAGATAAAGATAAAGAAATTCTGTTTTTTGGCATCTGTTTCATAGGGGTTAATGTTGATGAACGGTAGCTTGCATGATTCAATTTTTTACTTAAATCAGCCAATGGTGGATAAATTTTCCATTCTTGTTCCTTTTATTCACACCATATGAGTTATATTTAAAATGAAATTGCTCACAACTAGAAATAGGATCTCAATCAACTGTTTAATGTGCCTAATGTAAAGTTCAAACCCTGTGTGAAGTTTGGGATTTGTTACACTAATCCAAAAGATTGTTTAGTCCTGGTAGTGTTTTTGCAAAATCCATATATGATGCCAGATTTTATGACTGCATATTTGACCAAGGTCTCTTAAAAGTTGATTTGCAAAAGCTAAAAGAAAAATAATCCATCAGTGTTTGTTGGATTCCATTCTTCTGATTCATGGAAAGGACTTGGTAAAAGTATTTCTATCATTTCCAGTGTATAGTTAGGTTAATTATGAATTCATGGTCTGTGTTCTTTATATCTGGTTCAGTATCTGGACATTATACCTTTTGCAGCTTTCTGCTGTGGCAGGGTGTCTTTCTAGCCTCAATAAGTAACTAATCTATGCATGACAGCTTGTGGAAACACACAGTCTCTCTCTTGCACTCACATGCTTCTGGACGTTGCAGGCATATACCCATGGATTATGATGACAATGATTTTCAGAGCCAGAATCTTCAGTTAGCTGGTGAAGGGAGCAACAAATTCCCACCTACTTTGCAGCCATTTGCTCTTTCCAAGTTTGATTTTGATGACTCTCTCCATGGATCTTTGAGATTCGATGGTTTGGTTGAAACAGAGGTCTTTCTTGGTATTGAAAGCAACGAAGATAATCATTGGATTGAAGATTTCTCCCGTGGTAATAGTGGGATACAGTTTAACTCAAGTGCTGCTGAGTCTTGCTCAATTTCAAGGCACAACAATGTTTGGTCAGAGGCTACTTCCTCTGAATCTGTTGAAATGTTATTAAAATCTGTTGGCCAGGAAGAAATTGTTCCTGTACAAACCAGCAATAAGGAATTAGATGCCTGTGATGAACTGGGCTGTATAATAACGACAATGGAGCCCAGTTTGAAGTATGATAATGGCACACCATCTAGTGTTGGTGATATGTCGGGTTTACAGCCCATATTACCACCAGATGAAGGTATAGATAATGTTTGTGTGGCAAGTGAAGTTGGAGGGCAGTATCCTCAGGTTGATGATAATTCACAAACTCGTGAGGATAACCTATCTGGTGAAAGGGATTTAAATGACCAAACTTCTATCAGTGCTGATGACTGCATAGCTGTCACCGAGGGAAGTTTGGTGCCTGATGATGGCGGTAATGAGGTTAGTGAAAAGGAAAACACTATGGTTACTGCATCTTTGGATGAGATGAAAGAAAAAGCTTCTACTTCAGGAATCCAGGCTGGTTGCTTGTTGGAATCTTCAGAAAACACTATTGGAGGCAGTGATGAACTGAAAAAGGAAAATCATCTGAATTTTAGGAATAGGTCTGACGAAGATAGTGATAATGTTCCAGATGCTTACTGTGAGCACCGAGAGGAACAGCATCAGTTAATGCAACAGTTTCAGGAGGGTAATCCAGTCATGGACACAAATGTGTTCCGTAGTAGTTCTCATTTGGATACCACAAACTTGAGTAATATGGAGGAACCACCAAGCATAGAATCAAAGCAAGACTCTGGCTTGTCTGAAAAATTAGACATTGTTGATCAGTTTAGAGTAGTTAAGCATGAGGTAGAACCGAGGAGTGATGTTATTGTTGAGAAACATGGAGTTAATGAGTTAGATCATTCCTCATCACATAACAAAAAGATCGTGGATAATAATGCAGTGACTCTGTTGTGTAAGGAAGAAAGTGAACCTTCAAAAGGAAAAATAGATTGTAGCAACAGTAGCCATGGGGATGGTAGTTCTAATGTGGGATTGCAAAGTTCGGCAGCTGAATTTCTTGGTGAAAAGCATGAAGAAAGCCATACTTCATCAGCAACAGTGACTGAATCAAAAGGAAATTGCATGAGAGGCATCATGATTGAGCAGTCTGGTACTCCTGTATGTGATGAAAATCTTCCTGCTGAGGGAAAGGAAAGCACAGAGTTGCCTTCTGACAACAGTACGATGGAAGCTGTTGTTGATCAGTCTCTTGTCATAGACAAAAGGGTTGGAGCCACGTGCTTTGGTGGTGGTTTGGAAAATAAGTTAATAGACTCAAAATTACCGTCTGATCCTGCTGGAATTAAAACAGGTGTGAAATCATCCTGACCATTAACTGTCAAGTAATATTTTGTTTTGAATTTCAATTATTTAAGTGTTAACTTGCTTCTGAAGATAATGTAGGTGGTAGTATTGGGCCAGCAGAACATGCCATTGCTAGCAATACTCCTATTGATCAAGGTGATGTTGAAAAGTCAGCTTTACCCTTGGTGGGGTGTATCTACACAGGCAAGAATGAAGATGACTTGACTATGGCTTCAGTTGAAGCAAGCACATCAGATTCCAAGACATCAATGAGACTACAAACTGAATCAGATCCTGCTGCGGAATCTGAGAGGATCACTATTTCTGGTGCATCTGGGCCGATGCTCATTGAATCAGGTGATCAGTCTCTGTTAACATTTGATGCTTGTAAAACAGAAAGCCATGGTGAACCTCAAGCAGTAGTCAGTAACAAATGCAGTCAAAAGAATGCGGAAGAAATTGATGTGTGTCCAGTGCTTTGTGATTCAACTGAAAAAAATGCAGATGCTGAATTGGTAGTAAAAGCAGTTGATGCAAAAGAATCTTATGGTGAGCATTTGTAACTTCTATATTAAGTGTATGAAATCAATTATTTGTCTTTTTCTCATTCTCAAGTTTGATTAGCTATAGTTCTTAAGATATTGTAGGTTCAGTTATGCGATCTCTAGCTCTTGATGTTTACTTGAAAGACTAGTGTTTGTTCTTTTTTCCTCTACAGAATTTATCTTTGATGTACGTATTCCTGGTTTGCATTTAGTGTTACCAGATGCTACATAACTTCTGCACCCAATTTCTTGCTATGTTTTACTTTCTGTTGCGTTGCTCTCATGGTCCACTATTTACCGATATAGATGCACGCAAATATGAATAGCATTGTGATGAAAGTGATGAGAAATTTCCTATGTACTACAGCATCTGAAAAAATTTATCTTTGGTTTGCCGAAAGCAAGTCATTTAATAAAATTTCTTGTCATAGACACTGAACCAGCTGTAGGCAACAGTGATGTGCTCGGAGCTGTGGCTTCTTCCATGGGGGGGTCTGCCCATGGTGCTGGTCAAAAGGACCTGCAAGAAAATGAGCTGATGACAAGTTCTACAGTTATAAATTATGGGCTATCTGCCGTTCCAATTACAAGTGGTGTGTAACTTAACTTTCACTATTTTTCAAGATCTGTTTGCCCCATGCTTGTTAATTAAAACTCTCAAGCATTCTTTATTCCTGTGGTTTCTAAATCTCAAACTATCTTTTTGCATTAGAATCTGGTGGAAGTTCTAATCAGGTTGAGCAAGTTAGTATTTCTTCTACTGTCAATGGAACTGCTGAACTTCCTCACAATGAAATAATAAAGGATGGAGTGAAAGGAATTCCAGGTCCAACTGTATTAGCTTCTGAGATCACTGATGTTGATATCAGCAAAGGTTCATCTGCTTCAGGTGATGCTAAGCAAAATGATGTAGCTGCAGATGAGAGGAGCTTCACTTTTGAAGTTAGCCTACCAGCAGATACGCCTCAGAAGGAGGAAATGGCCAAATGGCATCCCATTTCCTCTACAATAACTAACAGAATGGTATCTGTGCTTCTTGTCTAGGAATTTATGACCACTTCACATTTTATATGTTTTATTGCTGTGCTTAGTTAGCCTGATTTTCTTCTTTTCAGAAAAGGGTGTATGCATACCATTTTTTGGAAACTTAGTTTATAATATTTCTTATTTGGGAGAAAATTTGGGAAAGTGGCTCTTTGTCCAGTTCCAGCTTGGTTCTCTGAAAAAGGATGGCAAGGAACCGAGTTTTCTTTCCTCTGAATTTGGACAGGTTGTCTTCAGTAAACACATTTTCTAAGCTATAGGAAAGTCTCCACGGATCAGGTTATTTTTTTATTCACAGGAAGACAAACAATAGGAGAAAGTGTAAAGCACAATGAGAACAAGTGATTTTTTTCTCTGCATGAGTTCGCTGAATGATTCGGAGCATTTTTTATTTGTATAATTTCAACAATACACTTTAATACTTCATATTGCTCACTTCTGTTTGTTTCATTTTGCTTTTCATATTTCTGAAGATTGTGGATGGAACTCCTTCAACTTCTGACTTAGGCCACTCAAATCCCAAGGCTCCTCAAGAAGTTTCTCAAGGAAGTCAAAAGACTTCTGCCGTTGCACCACATGGTAGTTCTAAAAGTAAAACTGATCGTAAAACAAGGCGATCTTCTGTTAAGGCCACAGCTAAAGGAACTCCTAAAAGAGGAACTGGGAAAGAATCCACTCCTTTGAGACTAGATAGGGGAGATAAACTAGCAAGTGTTTCCCTCGGTCCATCTGGGATTTCTCAACTTGTGCAACCAAATGAGATGCAACGATATGGACATGTTGATTCCTCCACTTTAAAACCCTTTGTTCTTGCAGCATCAACCACTAGTCTGCCGGATTTGAATTCTTCTGTTTCTGTATCAGCAATGTTTCAACAACCTTTCACTGACTTACAACAAGTGCAATTGCGTGCTCAGATCTTTGTTTATGGAGCTTTAATGTATGAGTGTTTCCTAACTTTCTCCCTGTTTATAAGTCATTCTATTTCTGTGTATTTATAACTAGCAAAGACTTTCATTGGTTGATAGTTCTTTCACGTACGTCTAACTTTCTGCTGTTGTTGAAATTCATCTTGCAGTCAAGGGATAGCACCTGATGAAGCATATATGATATCAGCATTTGGAGGAGCTGGTTAGTGAGTCTTTTCCTTCTCTGAAATCGCTCCCAGTGTTTTCTAGTCCATTTTTATCTTATAATAAGTCACTATTTTAACATCATGGTCTTGTAGATGGTGGTAGGAGCATTTGGGAGAATGCATGGCGCTCATTTATAGAGAGGCTCCACGGCCAGAAGCCACATTTTGCTACTCCTGAAACACCTTTGCAGTCACGCACAGGTACCTTATTGTTTTTTTTTTCCCCTGTAACAGAAACCAATATTTCTAGCTTCATATTTTGGTTATCATTGAATTGATTGGTTATCTAAGCATTTATGGGTTGAGATCGTAGGTGCTAGAGGTCCTGATCAATCAATTAAGCAAAGTGCACCTGGTAACAAGGCATTATCAACTTCCATTGGTCAAGTTAGCACCAAGGGGACAGCAACTGCAAACCCCACGGCGTCCCTTTCCTCACCACTTTGGAGTTTTCCTACCCCATCCAGTGGTATGCCAAGGGGTCCAGTTATAAATTATCAACGAGCACTTTCCCCTTTGCATCCCCATCAAAGTCCATCAATAAGGAGTTTTGCTGGGAATCCTTCTTGGATCTCTCAGGCACCTTTTTGTGGTTCCTGGGTTTCTTCTCCACAAACTGCTGCACTTGATGCAAGTGGTCATTTCTCCATGCAGTTTCCTATATCAGAAACTATTCAACTGACACCTTCAAAAGACTCATCTATGCCACATTCTTCTGGTGTAAAGCACGTTTTCCCTTTCCCTGTGGCACAGACCGAGGCTTCTCCTGGTGTATTTGCTGGTGCTTCTGCACCAGATTTACGGAAGATGACATCATCATCTGATCGACCTTCTACTGAGCCCAAGACTAGAAAAAGAAAAAAGACTTCAGCCTCTGAGACTCCTGGCCATAATATTTTGAATCCCCTATCTCAAGAAGAAGCAGTTTCAGTTTCTGCTGTTGCAAGTCATGTATCTACTTCTGTTGCTGTCACAACCCCTCTTAACTTTGTTTCTAAAGCCCCTCCTGAGAAAATTGTTACATCTGTGCCTGTTACTACTACTGATCTCGGAAGAATAGATCAAAATATAGCAGGGAGTGCAGTTTCATATGAGGAAACTCTTTTTAAAGTAAAAGAGGCTAGAGTGCAGGCAGAGGCTGCTGCTGCTTTTGCTGCTGCTGCTGTTAGTCATAGTCAGGGAATATGGAATCAGCTGGAGAAGCAGAGAAAGATTGGAATGTCACCGGATATTGAAACCAAACTGATGTCTGCGGCTGCTGCAATAGATGCTGCTGCTGCTGTGGCAAAGGCAGCAGCAGCAGCTGCCAATGTTGCATCTAATGCTGCATTGCAAGCGAAACTGATGGCTGATGAAACAGTAACATCTACTAGTTACAGAAATGATGATCAAAGCTATGCATTTTCACTTTCTGGTGGTGTTAATAACATGGGAAAGGCAACTCCCGCATCCATTTTGAGCGCCGATGATGGAGCAAACAATTCTAGTTCGATCCTTGTTGCTGCAAGAGAGGCTGCCAGAAGAAGAGTTGAAGCTGCTTCTGCTGCATCAAAACAAGCTGAGAACATGGATGCTATTGTGAAAGCTGCAGAATTGGCTGCAGAGGCTGTAGCTCAGGCTGGAAAAATAGTTGCCATGGGCGATACCTTTTCGATGGATGAGGCAGTAGCATCTGGTTCAGAGGGTTATTTAAAAGTAGCTCAAGTAACTTCTGGAAGAGGCTCTAAATTCATTGATGTCAGTAGAGAAAATCTTAAAATAGATAAATCTGGAGAAGGTCCGGACACTTCTTCCAGACGCATAGAAGAGACCAATTACCTGAGGCCTCCTACTTCAATAGGGACCTGTGAAGATGATATGAGACTGGTAGATGTCATTTCTAGTTCTGGTGCTTCCGTAGCAAAAGATGCTAGGACACAAAAGGGTAGGAAAGCTTCTGATTTGTCTAAGACCATTGGGGTGGTTCCTGAATCTGAGAATGGATCAAGATCTTCCCAGAATGAATTTGAAAAAACTGAGGAGATGTTAAAGGGAAATAGCATCAAGAAGGGTTCCCATGTTGAGGTTTCATAATTTCCATTTATTTTCTTGCCCTTTATACTTTGGAGATTGTTGGTTAATGTTATTTACCAGTATTTTATGGTTTTCTGTTTGCTGCATTCATTAATGTGATCATTTTTCTAGGTTTTCAAGGGTGGGAATGGATTTAAATCGGCCTGGTTCACAGCCAATGTGTTGAGTCTAAAGGATGGGATGGCTCATGTCAGTTATGATGAACTTAGAACTGCTGAAGGTAAGGTATTCTTGATGTTAACAGGGCTTTTGTTTTTTTGTTTTTGGTAAATAGTGCATGTTTTAGGATAAGCTGAATTCAATCTCCTGTTAAAAGCTGGAAAGTTTGATAATATTCTGTTCCTTGTCTTGGTGAACATTTTGTGGGGAAAGTAATAATTTTGAAATTTTATTATGCCTTCAGTGCTCAGGTTTCTGGTATATACACACTATTTTCAGGAGAAACTTGATTTCTGTTTATTCTTGTACACAATCTGCTGTGCAATCATGTATTTGAACTTGTTTGGAATGTTTACGGGCTCTATTTGTCTGGTTTGTTGTAAAATGTCTTATGTAAAGGAACTTTGTTGTATATGAATTTATATGCACTGAGATGCATGTACAGAGACATTCAGTTTGGCTTTGCTCCAGAATACAAGTGTATTTTCACTCTGTTCATATTAGTCAGTTTCATTCCCTATGCCTCAGATAAGCATGCACTTGATGCATTGCCTCAACAACTGAGGTTCCTGCATTAAAAGCAGTTAATCATTTGCATTCAACTATTTGATTTGGGTAGGAGCAGAGAAGCTAGAAGAGTGGGTGCCACTTTTTGATGAAGGAAGTACATCACCCAAAATACGCATTGCTCGTCGTGTTACTGCAATGCCATTTGAAGGAACAAGAAAGAGACGCAGGGCTGCAGTCATAGACGACCCTTGGTCTGTAGGTGATAGAGTTGATGCTTGGATTCAAGATAGGTATGCATTGGATGTTTATATTTGTGGTTCACATGACTGACATTGATAGATCATCTGAAACTCATTGGTTAAGTACCTTATTGTAGTTTGCAGAGTGTTATGTACTGGATGGCTTCTGTAATTCGGTTACGTTTTGTTGGTGTATAGAAGCAAGTTTATCTATTTAGTCCTTACATGGTTTTTCTAAAGGATTCAGGATCTGTTCTTTGTTTGCAAATTATATCTGCTTTAGGATAATATCAAACTATTATTGCGATATGATACTACTGTGTTCAATATGATAAGTCTAGGGAGAGAGTGTGAATGATATACTCACATATGTAAAGTAATAGTAGGCCTTTGTATACTAAACCTAGCCAAGATACATTATTGATCAACAAATTGATCTAATTCATACTTTAAAAGCCAGCTTATCTAAGTTATCTAATTATGAGATTGATAACTAGCAGAATAAAAGCTATTAGAAAGCCTTTTCTGTTGTCGCCGCATAACTGTAAGAGCTATGAACTGTAAGTTAATAATCCAGTTTCCTTTATTTAATATGTATAAAAAATATTAAAATCAATGGAAACTTAATATCTGCATGATAGGCAACCTTAGCAATATAAATAAACTCTGCTATAATGCCCTTTACTGTTTGTATGTGATCTACGTATTGTCTTCTAACAAGTGCAATCAACCTGGTTGAATAAGTTTTTGCCTCTTTGGTTTGACCAGGCAAGTTACTATTTCATCATTTTAGTGGGATATGGCTTGTCTTCCTCAAAGATCATGAACTTTTTATTTTTGACATTATCTCCTCTGTTTAAGAATGTCCTTACCTGGCTGACCAAATTTGTTACTCTTGTACATTTATTTTTCAGCTGGTGGGAAGGGATTATTACTGAAAAGAGTATTAAAGATGAGACTATGTTCACTGTCCATTTTCCAGGTCTGTGTAACCAGAGATGCAATTTAATGATAATTAGAACCTGGAAATGCAACTCTATTGTTTGTTAACAGAGATTGTCCACTTGAAACGAGTTTTCTGCTTCTTTGGTTGCAGCCCAAAATGAAACATCTGTAGTCAGAGCCTGGCATCTCAGGTCATCGCTTATATGGAAAGATGGGGAATGGATTGAATGGTCTAGCTTGAAAGAAACCGATCATCCTACTCATGTGGTGCTTGTTAATTTCGTCTTTCTTCTTTCCTTTCCACAGCCCTCCCAGTATTATTTTCCCTGGTTTTGCTTTAGACTTTTCCTTACTGTTGCAGTGTATCTACAATTTGGCTTTTTCAGGGTGATACACCACAGGAGAAGCGACAAAGAGTACGAAGCCCTGCTGTGGAAGCCAAGGGAAAGGATAAGATGCCAAAAATAGTTGATTCTCAGGAATCAGATAAACCTAATGAGCCAAGGTTGCTGGATATTTCTGCCGATGAGAGAATATTTAACATTGGAAAGATCGCTAGAGATAACAACAAACCAGATACATTGAGAATGACTCGGACTGGCTTGCAGAAAGAAGGATCACGAGTGGTTTTTGGAGTACCTAAGCCTGGAAAGAAAAGAAAATTCATGGAAGTAAGCAAGCATTATGTTTCAGGGGGGAGTGGTAAGGTTAATGAACCAAACTATTCAGCTAAGTTCACTAGACCTATGAGACCTCAACAGTCAGGAACACGAGGTTGGAAAAATACTTCTAAAGTTGAAGCAAATGAAAAGCAAGCTGCCATCCCCAAGCCCAAAGTTCTCAAGTCTGGAAAACCACAATATGCTTCTGCTAGAACAATTTCTTCTCGAAAAGACAATTTATTGAGTGCACAGGTTTCTTCCACAGCGGAATGTCCTAGTGCAGATCATATTGCAAAGACCACAGATTCTTCGAGCCATGCTGAAAATACTTCAGAGAAGCATAACCTTGTGGACCTGCAATCGTTTTCTGGCTCTGAGGGAGACGAGGGCCCAGTCTTGTTTTCTTCACTTTCTCTACCCTCCAAGAAAATATCATCCAATGCTAAGCCTGAAAGGGTAAGTAAAGGAAAACTTGCCCCTGCGGGTGGAAAGTTGGGAAAAATTGAGGAGGACAAAGTTTTCAGTAGTAATACTTCAAAATCAGCAATTGATGTTACTGAGCCTCGGAGATCCAACCGCAGAATTCAACCAACATCAAGAGTAAGCGTTAAGATTTAGTATTTATAAGCCCATGACAAAATCAATTTTGCTGGAATTCCTTGTTAAACCATTATTTACTTGGTAGATATGTTCATACTAATCTTATTCAACTCTTTGCTTGATTTACTCTTTTTAATTTGTTTCTTTTAAATATTGTTGAAAAGGTTAGCCGGTCAATCTTACTATGCACTTCGGGATAACTTCTTTGTTATTCTTTTTGTCATTTAGAGAGTAATCACATAAAAGAGGTTTATCGTCTTTTAATTCAGATACTTGTTAGGTTTTTTATTGCCGCATTTGTGGTTGATGGTTTTGGTTCAATATTGAAAATGTACATGCATTTGGAGTGAGTGACCTGAAGAGCTTGTATTCTTGTTCGCAGCTATTAGAAGGCCTACAAAGCTCATTGATGGTTTCAAAAATTCCTTCTGCTCCGCATGATAAAAGTCAGAAAAGTAGGATTGGTTCCAGAGGTATGATCTCAAATCTTTTACTGTCTGCTATATCTATTGTGGAGCTAAATCAATTGCATGCATGTGCATGCCCTCAAACATGTATGAATCTAACTGCTCCATTACGGCAGGAAATAAGCATGATTGAAAAGGAGTAGCAAAAAACGTGACATTCAAATTGAAAGAAACGAATCCTCGTTGGCTGGATGACCAAAGACAGCAGAGTAGCTTTTTATGTATATTTATATTATAGTAGTGGAGATAGCTAGCTAGGATTGAATGGAAGAAATTATCGCTTCCTCTGATGAGATGTAGCACTAGCAGATAGATGTTCATAGTCATATTATATTTTTATCTATTGTAGTTTGCTTGTTCACCATTATGACTTGATCTCCTCTCCTCTCCTCTCCTCTCCTCTCCTCTCCTCTCCTTAGGCAGTTACTGTAACTGTTTGTTTGTATACTGAAATTCTTCTTTTAGTAGTTAATCTTGATCGTTAATCTTTTAATGTACACCTTTTGGAATTATCATTTCAAGTTGAGTTACCCAAACATTCTCTCTTTCATTGGAATCGTGAATTCCACTTGCATTGTACTGCCATTGATAATCGTGAAACCCTTCAGGTAGATGGAAGTTGGGGCACCTGTTCTTACAGGGTGTTCTAATCTTGTAATGTGAATGAGATTTAATAGATCATCATAGGAATTTGTTAACATAAGTAGAGGATCTGGTCCTATGAGATGAGAACAATCAAATCATCTTTTCTTTTGAAGGTCAAAGTGTATGGAAAGATTTTGTGTTAACAGTTTCAGTGCAACCTCGCAGTGACTGGATCACTTCAGAACCAGACACGTTTTGAATCAAACTACTCTTGACCTTTCCTACCCGTCATATTAATCTCTATTACATATATTAACTTAAATAAACTATAGTTTATAGGAAAGGTGCAAGTCACATTCTAACCCTTTTTAAAAGATTCTTTTGCATTTTAACGTTTTAAAAATGGAATTAGTAATAACTAGTTAATATTTATTAGTATTTGCTAGTTAGAACGTTAATTTAATTTACAATTTGACGTGATTAAATATACATGTAATCTTAAAAACAATTTATTAAAGAGCTTTAACATCATTTTTTTGCAAAAAATTACAAAATAATATCAATTTATTTAATGTGTTTTTAAAATCTAGAGTTATTTTAACCTTTATATGTTATATGTCAAAAATATAATTCTTTATATATGTATATATTAATTTATATATTTTTATTTAATATTTTAAATTATTATATGTATTTTTTATTTTGTATAT
>JAOTAY010000001.1:24931776-24955155 GCA_025629805.1 Erythroxylum baracoense
TCAACAACGACTCCACATATGTTGAACATATTTTATGTCCAATCACATAACATATTCTTCATACCAACTCAGTGAAATAAAAGTTGCAGGCTATTTAAAAAGTTACTGGTGCTCCAAAGGTTATAGAATCTTCCCAATAGATGAATTAAATAAAAGCAAGCAACAGATAAAACATCATTCAAATGTAGTAAGAAAAATAAAAAGAACAGATACACTATCATTCAATACAAGAAAAAGGAAGGTATTTCATAAAATAAAGAGAGCGGCATTCAAAAAAGCAAGATTATGTTAAAACACTCGACATATAAGTATATTATACCAGTCGCCAATTGGACAAACATGACATTTTAACATTTCATTACAAGGTTCCGAAATCATTTCTTCCCATTACGAACAAGCAAACCAGGGATGAAAATACTTCATACTAAACTAAAAAAGAAACCCAAACCTTCTCTTAAAAAATAAAACCCTAATCTTCCATCATCCATGAATATATCGAAAAGTGAAAACTGATCATCAATGTCGCCCTTTCAAAAACATAAAATTCTCTTTATGAATCAATTGTCGCCGTCTTAACCCTAAGAAAACCGCAGAAATCGAAGAAAGAACCTCGACCCAGGCAAAAGTCAAGCATCATCAACAATTAATAAAGAAAATTCACCAAAATAACACATAACAAGTATATACATACAAAATAAGAATCAAAGCCACAAGTTTTCCCACAAACCAGACGCGGAAGAAGCAGAAAAGTAAATACCTCTAAATGGCCAACATAGGTTTTTAATGAACAATACAAGATTCTAGAGACAAATAAGACAAAGAGAAACAGCAAGAACACTAAGAGATTTGAGATTTGTGATGGTGGAGATGGCAATAAAAAGTGTACAGCTATTCACTTTATGTAGGGAATATCAAACAAAAGAAATGGAGATAGAGAGCTAAAGGTAAACAACCTCTGGAGCTAAATGAAGTAGCAATTAAAATTTCCTTACCTCTGGAGCTCTCGTCATTGACAGCAATTTGATTCCTTGAAGGAGTACGATTTTTATATGTCTAATTATTAAAGCAAATTTTATTCGAAATTTATATATTTTAAGATATTTTAAATTTGAAAGTATTTTATTTTTAAAACTAAAAATTTGAACTAATTATAAAATTAAAGTATATTATATTATATTATTCATAATAATAATAATTAATTAATATTAAATAATTAAATAAGATATATTTAGTTAAAGAAAAATCTGCTTATGATAAAAAAACGAAAACAAAAACCAAAAAAAACTATTTTTTATAATTTTCATAAGTTATAAAAACCTAAAAAAACTAAATCTATAATCAAAACTGAAAATTCTAGTAAATAAGTTTTTTAATAAAATTTGAAAACAAAAACACATAAATCCAAAACTAGAAACAAATAGGCCCTAAAATTATTTAATCTTTTTTTATAAATAAAATACTTAATGATATTAAACTAAATTTCACGAGAAACCTGAAATTATTAAAATTCTACTTCACTATAAATGTAAGACGTATCTCACACATATAAAATCTTAACATCTATCGTAAGTTGACAGGAATGTTTGAAAGAAAAAACCAGTGATGGATACTTTAATTAATCAATTAAACATAGAAGACTTCATCACATGCCGGCGCGACTTCCATCTCAGGAAAATGAAGTAAAGATTTTCTTAAACAATAACATCAGATTACCTAGTATTATGAAATACTAGGTAATCAATGCACGAAAGGGTAGTCTCATAGAGTCATGCCATATGGAATAATGTAATGATGTGTTCGATCTTGCCTAGTAGAATTTTATAACCTGAAAGTCAAAACTTGAAAAGAAATTGCCCCGACATTCATGCTCTTAGTACTATCAGCTAAATTATGTCCTCGTTCCTTTTGCCATTCAATGAATAGGTTTAACTTCAAATCACACCAATTGACAATTTAGTAATTTAAATTAAAATGGCTATATTAGTTTTTTACTCCTCATTCCAATTTTCTATCTATTTAATGCATATGAGGCGTGTTTATAAACATAAGAGTATTAGATAACGAAAACATAAAAAGTGGACATTAAATCTGTAATAAAATAGTTTCATATAAGTCCCTTATGTAATACATAAAGACCAAAGAAGTAGTCTCCTACATGGAGTTTTGGCATTCACATGAATGTCCCATTAATGAGACCGTGACAGACAATAGAGATTTTATATCACCGGCTCCAGAAAGCCTTTGTTGTGAGTCGTAGACGTAGTTACGAACCATGCGCTATTGAACTCTCGAGTCTTGACAGCCACCCGATTTCTTTATTACCCCTTGCTTTCACTTGCCAATCCCAGATCTAAATCATTACACCCGTCCTCTCCTGTTCATAAAGAACTCAGATATCATCATATCATTCTTGTCCACTTGATCCTCGTCATGTTCTTTAGCTCTCGCTTCCCTTAAACTGTAGGACCCACTGACACTGGCCCATTGCAGCGGAATGTGCGCTCACCGTGTTGTATTGTATTAGACGCGGAATGAAAGTTCACAACAACAATCAAATATTCTTTTGCGTCAAAATATCAAATCAGAAAAAGAGCAAAAGCCATAGGATGAGTTGAGACTTGGATATTTATGTACGTAAGATTACATGATTTAGCAACGAGACGTTCTTTAACAAACGAAGTTGTTCCAAAACAGTTACCCATACGCTGTTTTTGAGTTCTAGTGGGCACAAAAGTTAGTCACATACTTGTAGCGGTAGCGCTTTAGATTTAGACATTAGATCCCTTCTTTTGGTTGTTTTCTTTTAGATATAAAGTCGTAAATTGGTAATTGGTGCGAGGGCTTTCAGAGTTTTACTGACACTTCGCTGGTGGGGATTTTAGATTGGGTCATTGAGATCTCCGACATTCCTTCATCATTTTTATCTGGGTTCTTCTTAAAAAGCTGCAAGATCGAAGCTTTAAGTGTTCCCGATACATCTATGAGATCTGTTTATGTGATTGGGTGGTGGGATCTTTGAACCATTGCGTGCTTCTCTTCTATTAGTTGGTAAGTAAACTGGTTTCCGTAAGATGTGTTCCTTTTTTTTTTTTTGGAGAAACATGAGATTTGTTAGTTTGTAAAGCATTTATGGAAGGTTTCCCTGCTTTGATTGAACATTAAAGTTGCCTTTTCTTTTTTCTGGGTACTATTCTCAATACTAAGGTGGGTTATTGAGTCCTTGATTGGATCAGGGTGTTTTGTGTCCTTTATGGGTGTTTGAGGTCTGATTTCGATCATTTCAAGCTTAAGTCAGCTGTTTACGTTCAACCTTTGAATTTGTTTTGCAACATTATCGAGCTTATTATTGCTTCCTCTGGATAAAACAGATGGAAAGAGTACACTGAGCTTCCTGTATTTTAGTTCCAACTCAAAGTGGTACTCAAACGGATAAGGTTCAAGCTTGTGTTTCAATATATTGTTGTTATATATAAAGAGTACACTGAGCTTTTTCTAATGAATGTTTCACTTGTAAATCTTGAGAATGCCTCTTTCTTTTCTCTTGTATTATTATGTAAGCCTCGGATTTGCATATAGTATCAGGTTACACTTCTTACTAAGTTGCTCTGCTAATGATTTCAGGGCAGTATGGCGTTAAAAATTAATCCAGCTGATGGTAGAACTAGGAGTTCTATACAGATCTTTATTGTAGTGGGGTTATGTTGTTTCTTCTATATATTGGGTGCATGGCAAAGGAGTGGATTTGGAAAGGCTGATAACCTTGCTATGGCAATTACCAAGAACACAGGCGACTGCAATATACTGCCGAGTTTAGATTTTGAGACTCATCATGGCGGTGAAGTGGGTGCTGATTCTGATTCAAAACCCAAAGTGATCGAGCCTTGTCACCCTCGTTACACTGATTACACACCTTGCCAAGATCAAAGGCGTGCTATGACTTTCCCTAGGGAAAACATGATATACCGAGAGAGGCATTGTCCTCGTGAAGAAGAGAAGCTGCATTGCCTCATTCCTGCCCCTAAAGGCTATGTGACTCCGTTCCCTTGGCCTAAGAGTCGTGACTATGTGCCCTTTGCCAATGCACCTTACAAGAGCCTCACTGTTGAGAAGGCTATTCAAAACTGGGTTCAATATGAAGGCAATGTATTTAGGTTTCCTGGTGGTGGAACTCAGTTTCCACAAGGAGCAGATAAGTACATTGATCAGCTAGCTTCAGTCATACCGATGGCTAATGGGACAGTTAGAACTGCACTGGACACTGGTTGTGGGGTAAGTTACTGGACTCAATTTCTTTTCTTCTCCCATTGACTAGGGCTTGTTGGCTGATTTATTGTGCTTATTTTTAAACCAATTTGTTCTTTAATTCAGGTTGCCAGTTGGGGTGCATACCTTTGGAGTAGAAATGTGATTGCAATGTCCTTCGCACCAAGAGATTCTCACGAAGCACAGGTTCAGTTTGCTCTTGAAAGAGGTGTACCTGCTGTTATTGGGGTTCTTGGTACCATAAAGCTGCCATACCCTTCCAGAGCCTTTGATATGGCTCACTGTTCTCGTTGCTTAATCCCTTGGGGTGCAAATGGTGAGAGTTTCTTCACACAAGGAATTGATTGGTTTTCTGTTATGCACTGCCTGCCCTCAATTCATGCTTCATTTCTTCTCTTTTATTGCCTAATTTGTGATAAGGAGCTGACTCAATACTTTTTTATATTTGCAGGAGGAATATACATGAAGGAAGTTGATCGTGTACTTAGACCTGGTGGTTACTGGGTGCTTTCTGGTCCTCCAATCAATTGGAAGACTAACTACAAAGCGTGGCAACGTCCCAAAGAGGAACTTCAGGAGGAACAAAGACACATTGAAGAGGTTGCCAAGCTTCTTTGCTGGGAAAAGAAGTATGAGAAGGGTGAAATGGCAATTTGGCAGAAAAGAATGAATACTGATTCCTGTCCTCATCGCCAAGATCATGCATTCTGCAAGTCTTCAGACACAGATGATGTGTGGTATGCTTTTGGATTACATTTGCACATTTAAGTAATTGGTTGCAGATGAGTGTGACCACACTTTGGCGCCATCTGATGCTACTATCCTGTATACTTGAAAATAAACTTTTCATTATGAAACTTCTTAAATGTATCTTTGTACATATGCTTCAGATTTGAATTGTTTGTGGGGTATGCTAGGTACAAGAAAATGGAGGATTGCATCACACCGTATCCTGATGTTAGTAGTTCAAATGAGGTTGCTGGTGGGGAATTGAAGACGTTTCCTGAGAGACTTTATGCTGTCCCTCCTAGAGTTTCTAGTGGTTCTATTCCTGGGGTTTCCGCTGAGGTTTACCAGGAGGACAACAAATTATGGAGGAAGCATGTGCATGCTTATAAGAAAATCAATAAGCTTATTGACTCCGGGAGGTATCGCAACATTATGGATATGAATGCTGGGTTGGGAGGTTTTGCTGCTGCACTGGAGTCTCCAAAACTTTGGGTTATGAATGTTGTCCCTACGATAGCTGAGAAAAACACACTAGGTGTGATATATGAGAGAGGATTAATTGGAATCTATCACGATTGGTACGTACTTAATTGTTCCTCACTCTTGTCTTTTGATCTGTTCCAGCGCCTGAGCAATGTTTTACAGTGTTACACTCTTGCTGAAATTTCAACTTAAAACATTTTTTTTTGGTTTACCACCTAAATCATGAAATGCGATTGTTCATCAACAGATTATTTTGGGTGTTTCAGGTGTGAAGCTTTCTCCACATATCCGAGGACATATGACCTTATTCATGCAAATGGCCTTTTCAGTTTATACAATGACAAGTGAGTATCCACTCAGTCTTTTACGGGAAAAGAGTTATGACACCAATAATTGTCTATTCGTTGTAGAAGCAGTTCCAGTGTTTCACGTCTGTTTCTCATTTTATCTGAAAAAACATTGCTCGTATAAATTTGGTATTATAACAATTTCCCATATATAGAGTGACCAACATCTGACAATGTTCTTATTTGATTTCTTTGTGCAATAATCAACTAATACAAGTAAATTTAATGGATCTACATTGATAGTTTGAGGTCTTTACAAAAATGCTAGTTTATGTCCAGCCTACCATTCTTAACATTTGGGGCTGGTTTAGAAAATTGAAGTAGTCCTGTTTAAACTGGAATACAGTTGCTCTACACTTATTTTTCCATTAAACATCTCCCAGCAGGCTTTGCTGATATGAAAGCATAGTCGCTTATACCACGTTCAAAATGGCTGAACGTGGACCAGAAAGGCTCTATCTGCTTTTAGGATCATGCCAAATTTGGAGCAGCTTACGAGATCATCATGACTTAGTACTACTCATAGTCAGTTTCAGTTTCTAGGCGTTTAATGTATCTCTTATTATCGCAGGGACCTTGGGGAACCAATTTGTGGCTTGCTATGGTTAAAATTTTCTGGTTAGATTCATCTCATGCTGTAGCAATGTATAACTTGACTGCTGTTATTTACTAAATGCAGAAGTAACATAGAGGATATACTTCTGGAGATGGATAGGATTTTGCGACCAGAGGGTGCTGTCATAATTAGAGATGACGTAGATGTGCTAGCTAAGGTGAGAAAGGTAGTTGGAGGAATGAGATGGGACACTAAAATGGTGGACCATGAAGATGGACCCTTGGTGCCTGAGAAAATATTAATTGCTGTCAAGCAGTATTGGGTCGCTGGTGGGAACTCTACATTCACACAATGAATGTTGACTGTGGAAGAGGTTACAAAGTGGCAATACACTCTTCTTATCCAACCATCATCACCTCAACTCATATATTTAATCACGGTAACTTGCCTTAGCATACCAAAAAGGGTCAAGTTTCCTTCCACGCCAACTGATGGATTGCCCCTTGTTTTCTTATACTGATCTATAGATATAGCACCAAAGCTGTATCGTTGCCTGTCAATCATTTTTTAGTTATTTTTCTAGTTTGTTTGTGACAATGTTGCTAATGGGATGGCAAATACAGTCTCATCTATGATTGAGGACTAGATTCTAAACTCTGATTTCCACCCAAATCTCTCTCCAGCCTGTCTCAAAATACTGTTGGCATTGTCTTTTGGAAGAGTTCATGGTCGTAAAATCACGATGAGAAAATGGAACTGATGTAACTTCCCTAGGTTATGTAAGAATTAGCTAAATGTGAGGGTGTGAGACTTGAGCCTACTAGAGGAAAAGCATCAATGGCCACAGCTGCTGCCTTAGCTCTCTACTTGAAGTGGCCCTACTCTAATAACCTAAACCAAGTTCCTGTAACTTTGGCAAGAGGGAATCTTAGCATAGTGCTTGCATAGATTCTGACAATACACGCTTGACACTATAAGATAAATTAGACAAAGATTTGACAATGTACACTTGACACTAGAAGGTAAATTAGACCCGGACAAACTAGAAGATAAATGAACAGATCATTTAGTAGTATTTTCATTATCATCGGGGCTCCCTCTCTACTCACTCTATTCACTCAGCTATTTAAAATTTGAGTTGAAGGTAGGACATTATCAAATCTTAAATATATTCCCCTCTTTAAGCGTGCATCGGGAGGTAGGGTCTATTTGACACTTGACTTACAAGTCTCATTCTCACATTATTTTTTTAGGATTCAAATTTGCGACGAAAGGTAAACCCAAATCGTAACTTGGTAGCTTTAATATCACTGAGCTACTCAAAATTTAACTTGAAAGTAGGGCGGTACTAAATCCTAAATATCAATTAGTTGAAAGTCACCAATAAACTCTTTACGCATTATTCAAAGAAGAGCTCCGACTATAATGATTTAAATATAATATTTAGTATTTAGAATTTAGTACCGTCCTACCTTTATCTCAAATTTTGAATAATTCAATGATATTATAGCCACTAAGGCCAACTCCAATCCTCCTCTAAAATAGAGGAGAATCGACAAATTGGAGTGAAAAATCACTCTAATCACACGCCAATTTTTCCTCCATTTTGGAGGAGAGCTACAGTGTTCTTCCAAATTTAGAGGAACACTGTAGCATCTCTATCACTATTCCTCTATTTTTTTGTTTTTTCTTCCATTTTCATTAATTCAATTTTTATTTTTTAATTCTTTAATTTTTTATTTAAATAATATTTCAATATTTTCATTATATATTTTTTTAAATAATTATAACTTTACAATTATTTTAAGTGTTAATTTTATATTTATAAAATTTTTCATTATATATTTATAATTTTATAATTATTTACTTATGAATAAAAATTTTTAACCAAAATTTTTAAAAACATCCATTATAAACTTATGAATAAAGATTTACTATAATTAAATAATATAAAATAGTGCAATATATCTCATATATTATTTTATTTAGTATTATCAAATAAAAAATTATACTTTAATTGAAATTTTATTATTTATTATTTACTATTTATTGACATAAAAATATAACAATAATAATATCGTGAATAAAAATATACACAAAAAGAAAAGTTGGGTTAATTTTATGAAGTAATTTTAATCATTATTAATGAAAGGTATAAAAGAATATGCTGAGAAATTTTTTTTTTGGTGTGAAAAATAGATTTGTGGGTTAGAGTGAAAAATACTATAGCATCTCTAAAATAGAGAAAATTTTACTTTATTTTAGAGGAATGGGTTGGAGGTGGCCTTATACATTGACACAATGAGGTATCTGTAACTTCCTTCTGAATGCCTTGTCTTACTACCACAGCAAATTCTAGGTGATTGAGTAAGAAATTTAAATATGTAAATGGTGCCTTCCTTCTATACAACTCCATTCCTACGCGTATTTTAACAGGAGAATGATCGGAGGAGGAAGGACTATTGAAGATTGTGGTTATATCTTTGAAAGTTATATAACCGCAAATTAGTTGCAGCCGTGGTGTTCACTTTCCATGACATTTCTTCGACCTCACCTTTCTTGCTTGCTTGTTTGTTTCGTCGACTGTTCTCGGTAAGTTAAACAGTCCTTTCTATATTTTTTTAAATCTCATTTTAGTCTTTTTTTCCCCTAGTTTCGTTTTAGTTGCTGATTGTGGAGAGCTCCAAATTGGATTTGGTTCTATTATGTAAAAATGTAGTTCATAGTCGATGCATTCTAACTCTGAACTACATTGATGCTATTGGTTAATTGAAAATTCTCATGTTTGATCTCTATAATCGTTTCGATTATTCTGATTTTCCATTTAAAATGCTTATTTATCTTCTTTGCTTTTATTTGTTTGCTTATATATCTGCTTGTGTTCTTTATTTTGCAGGGTACTTTACTTTCCCACACTACATCTTTTTGATCCTGTGCACTCTGCGTTCATTGCTCTATTCTCCATTTTTGATAGTGGGAGATCGTTCGATTGGCAAAATGGTAAGCAATTTCATTACCATTTGGAAAGTGATGTGTAGAGATTGAAAATGAATGTGTTACAGCCTTTGGCCTGTTAGGAAAGTGTTGAAAATGAATGGAAGATGATTCTTTCTTTCGACTTACTTTCTGTTCTCTCCTAGTTCGTTTGGCAGTTAAACCCAGTGTAGTGAACTCTCTTCTTGGTAAGAGCTCCTCTGCTTTTTGTAAATAATGTTCAACTTCGTTTTTCATACACTACACGGAACTAAGATTCGCAAGTTTTCAATAACTGAACGTTTGCTAACCGATGTTTTCTTGAAGACATTGATGTTTGATTCTGAAAACACTGATGCTTTCTCTTTTCCAACACTGTAGGTCCATGGATACCTCCCTATTACTACGGTAAACACCTGTTCTCTCACATCATGGCTACACGTCTCTTTCTACTCGAAGATCTCTATCCTCTTTCATTTGTTATTTAGATCCTTCATATTTACTTATTAAAGCCTCTCTTCCCCATTTCACAGATCCTCCACCTATTGAGATGTTCTATTTTAGGACATCAACCCAGCAAGCATCAGATCCCAACTCGGTAGGTCTCATACAGAAATTTCACCTAGTCACCACTTATTTCATACAGAAATTTCAACTCGGTATGTCTCCTAATACAAACTTCAATTTTCCCTCACTTTCGTTCACTTCTTTGCCTCTTTTGGCTTCTTTATGTGATTTGACGGTTGGTTATATAAATAACTTATTCAGAAAATGATAAACTTGTTCAATGAGAACAACACCACACAATCATAGATTGCACCGAAACCCAGCTCATAAAATGTGTTCCAACTCAGAATTGGCCTGAAGTTCGTTCCGATTAGAAAACTGCTCCGGCGAGCCCAAATCCTCCTCCACAAGGAACAAAGATTGTACCTTTAATCATATCTCTGGCCATTGGCGTTGCGGTTCGATTTTTGTTCCTAAACCCGTTGAGGTGATGCCACAAGCATGGCAATTGCTGGCAATTTTTTTGTCCACTATCGCTGGACTTGTTTTGAGTTCTTTGCCAGTTGGGGCATGGGCGTTTATTGGTCTTACAACCTCAGTTGTGACTAAAACTCTCAGCTTTTCCACTGCTTTTAGTGCGTTTACTAATGAGGTCATTTGGCTGATTGTGATCTCTTTCTTTTTTCGCTCGTGTGTTTGTCAAGAGAGGGTTGGGTGATAGGATTGCTACTTATTTTGTAAAGTGGCTGGGGAAGAGCACTTTGGGATTGTCTTATGGATTGACCATTAGTGAGGCATTTATTGCTCCTGCCATGCCAAGTACTACTGCGATAGCTGGTGGGGTGTTTTTGCCGATTATATCGTCAGTGTCGTTGTCTGCTAGTAGCAAACCAGGGGACCCTTCTTCCAAGAAGCTTGGATCCTATCTTGTTCAGTCCCAATTCCAAGTTAGTGCTCTTTAGCAATTTACGAATTAGATTCTGTGAATGCTCATCTAATTTGAATAGCTTCGTAATCAAGTTTAAATCCTGGTATTTAATGTGGTAAGAATGACTGTATTTTCCAGTTGTTGACTGATTGATTCACTTGTGCATCGATTAAAAAGGTATAAGATGACTGTTTGTTGGTGATCACTATTTGTGAGGTTGGTTTTTGAATTATGAGTTTGTAGATGAATTGTAGTTTCTAATCTAGACACTTCCTCTTTGTATGGCTTCTTTGAGCTCCACTTTACGAGGAATTCCTTCTATTTGTGACTCTACACAGTAATTTAAAAAAAAAGAACAGGTTTTACAAATGTTATTCTGCCACTACCAGTTTTCCCCAATGCTAAAATTGAAAGTGCTGATCCTTCAAGCATTTTATATTGTGAGATGTGGTCTCAGACTTGTTTAGTCATTTGCATTACGGCCTGGATAGAGAAGAACTATATTGAATGGTGAAATGTGCTAATAATAGATGCTAGATTCGTTTAGGGAATTGCACTTAGGATCAGGTAACAGAAGTACTATTCAGAATGTCCTTCCTTATTTGAATTTGATCTCACTATGGAACTTATGGAACCAATGGAACAACATTCAGGGTAATTACTCCATTTTATTGCTAAACGCATGAAATGGGTTTTTATGAAGTACAATATTGAAACTTTGATCAATTGAAGAAAAAAAATACTTTCTTGTTTGGTGCAACTGCTGATGCGTATGTTGTTATCGAGAAGTTTTGCAATCATCACAATCTCTTGATGCATTACTTGTGCACAAACTTTGTTTATTTTCTGATTTTGAATGTCAAGTATTTCATTAGTTGATACAACAATTCCTTACACTATATCACTTTATATCAGACTTCATAAGTTTCTTTTCATCTTCCTGTTTTCTGTATTATTGTTAACTTTTGTGAATTTTATATGATTGTTTACAGTCTGCTGCAAACTCTAGTGCTCTTTTCTTAACTGCTGCAGCTCAAAACTTGCTATGTCTCAAATTAGCTGAGGAGCTTGGGGTGATAGTTTCAAATCCATGGGTTTATTGGTTCAAGGCTGCTAGCTTGCCAGCAATTATTGCTCTTCTTGCTACACCACTTATCTTATATAAACTTGTATAAGCTTATTGTCTCTGCCAATTCAACACAGCCACTCACAACTGGATCCTCCAAAAGCTCTCCTCCATCAAAATTGTATCTTTCTTGCAAGAATTTGCTTTGTCCCCCTTCTCTTTCAATACCAATCAAAGATTTGAAGAAAGAAGATGTCTTTTAAGTTTCAGAGCAAAGATAAGAGTCTTGGTACAAGCATGGCTGACGCACACCACGACTTAGATGTACTCCTTGACAGTAAGTTCTCTGATGTTTTCTGTTTTGTTTACTTGTTTCAAAATCTGGGCACTTACCTTTTAGTGCTTTTCAGGTGCTCTTGGTGATTTCCAGAGTCAATCTTGCCCCGCCATCTCAAAGATGTCTCTTTTGTTGTAAAAGCTTTGATTTTCTCTCTTTCTGCATATTAAAATTGTCGACTCCATTTAGCAGTTCTCTGCTTTGGCTTTGTATGTCGATTTTTATTGGTAATTTCAACTATTGTTCAATCATAGAAGCAATGGTAATGAGGAGAGCAGGCAACAAGAGTCTTCTCCTTCACTAACAACTGGAGTTCAGGGGTTGGGTATGGGATTACCTGACTTAAAAAGCAAGAAAAAGGACAAGCAAAAGGTTTCAGAAGCGTCCCATGTGACAGAGGCGCTTCATAGGCTTAGAGAGCAGACCCATGAGGCTGTTAAGGGTTTAGACTCTGTGACAAGTGGTCAAGCTGATGATTTGAGTAAGGATGCAATGGTAGAGGATTGGGTCAAGCAGTTTGAACAATTTGCGGATTCTCAGGTAATTAGGACTTTTTGGCTTTTTTCTTTTTTAATTTTCGTCCGTGAAGGTGGAAATGGTCTTATGGCATGCTTTTGTGGTTTAAAGTCAGTCACTTGGTTTGGGGCCTCTGCTTTTTGGCATCAATTTTGGTTTCTGCTGTGGGCATGCTTTAAGGAGGCTAGAACAAATTTTGGATTTGGTGGTGTCTACTTTTGGTAGATTCGCAGTTTCTACAGTCACATGGCTTCTTGGCGGTTGTCAAAGCTTGGCTTTATTTCCATATTCATTATGATTAAGAGAACCTTTATCCTCGTTTTTGGTTGCGGTTTGTGGATTTGCATGATAGTGAGATTGTGAGTTCCAATTAGAATTTTGTATTGGTCCATGCTGATGTGGTGTCTTTCTTGGTTCATGAGATTGAGAACTAGGTTAGGTGAGTGGTGATGATCTCCCTTCAAGAATATGGTTAAGTGCATCACTTTCTTTTTCCTATGCTTATTGATCTTGCACCCTGAGATGGAAGCAGATGTTAAGGACTATGTATATCCACCAAAGCTGGCTGGCAGCAATTTATCTCACCTCACTTTGTTCACTTTTAAACATTAGCAGTTGATCTTCTGGTTGCCCTTTCCTATTCTCCCATAATCCTGTGGAGTTGGACCTGTTGTATCTTGTTTACATCCACTTGCTATCTGCTGCATAATGAGATGATAATAGTAGTCTCAAGTTGTGGTATCTATTTATTATGTGCTAATTCATTTCTTGTTCTTGTTTTAGTCAAACATGAAGTTTTGTTATCATTTGTAGATTGTGCCTGAGAGTTTTCCTGCATTCATTTGAAATAGGGCATGGAATCTATTGTGGAGACCATGATGCAACAACTTTTATCGAAGGAGATTCTTCATGAGCCCATGAAGGAAATTGGAGAAAGATATCCAAAGTGGTTGGAAGAACATAAAACCAGTTTGAACAAAGAAGAATATGAGCGCTACTCTCACCAATATAAACTCATAAAGGATCTTAATGAAGTTTATGAGAAAGAACCAGATAACTTTACCAAGATTGTTGACTTAATGCAGAAAATGCAAGAATGTGGGCAGCCACCAAGTGATATTGTGACAGAGCTTGCTCCTGATATTGATTTGGCTAATCTTGGACAAATGTAAGTGCTCCAACTTTCCCATACACTGTCACAAAAGAAGTGCAATGATGTGTGCTTTATGATAATTGTATATTTGCATGTAGTACTCAGTTTATCTGCTTGCAAATTTTGTCTTTGAAACTCGTACAATTTACTCCTAGTTGGCTTATCCTGCTAAATATTCTCACGAATTCAGGGGAGATTTTCAGTGGACATATTGTATCTTCTAGCCAATTGTACACCATGTGGTTCATACTGAGGGTAGCTTCAATGATTAAGAGAATATGCTTTTGTCTTTCATACAAAAAGAGACGAAAGAAAGAGAAATTATGGGTGGCTCGATTTTGAATTCGAAGTTGTATGATTTGGAAATATTAATTAAAACACATCCATCGTAATGTCACTGATTTTGAAAAAAAATGAAAAAGAGGTTCAACTTCATCTTACATGCTTATGCACAAATGTAAATGATGGTTCAAAAGTCAATATTCCATTTTGATGTCTTTGATTGTGGCAACTGTGTGGAAATTATCTAAGATGTTGAAGTAAGTGTATTGTTAAGAGATTTATGCTCAAATCAGCAAGATTTAGCAATCCTTGTTGCTTTACTGAAGGGGGCAACTTCCAAGGATCATAAATTCTTTAGTAGGCATTCAGCATACCTTAGAAATCTCGTTTCTAGGTATTTTATGCTATTGTTGACAAATACAATTCTGTTGCAGATCACCATAGATGCTTCAATCCCAGACAAATTGCTACATTCATTTTTGTTTTCTGTCAACAAGGATGCTACATTTATTAAAAAATAATGTTGTTAGCTTAGGTTCTGTTATCTGTAATTTTGTAAGAATTACATCAACTTCTTGTGAGTATTCTGATCTTTCAAAAGTGAAAATTTATATTTTCAGAACTCCTTTTATATTTAAATCAAATTATAAAATATGGTTCCAAGTAAGATTGTAATTATAACTGTAACTGTATAAAAGTTTGAATGTTATTTTGATTTATAGTAATTTTTATATACAATTATAATTATATTTATTTAATCTATAATTATCATAATCACAATTAAAATATGATTAGTAATTTAAGGTTTTGATAAAGATAATAAATGATAATTCTATTGTTATGAATCTTCCACACTATTAGATAATAATCAAGTGGACCTATCCTTATGGACATATGCTTACACCGCAAATAAGTAAAGTTGTTATGTAGACCTGGAAAAGACACTTGTGGCTTAACTCAAAAGACCAATAAGTAAAGTTGTTATTCAGACTTGTCTAAAGACATTTGTGGCTCAACTCAAAAGACCATTAATGTTATCATCCACTTGTCTAAAGACATTTGTGGCTCAACTCGAAAGACAACAAATATTATCATCGACTTGTTTGTTTCATGAGACGACTTGGGATCATTCTTCTACACAAGTGACTTTGACTAATTCCAATCCAACTAAACATTCTGCTTTGGCCGGCTCTTCTCCAGATATAGATAAGCAAATGGATGCTTCTCCTTCTCCAAACCTTGCAATTCATTCAAAACAGCCTCATTTTCTTAGACTGTCCCAATGATGAATTGCAATAGGTATCTCCTACTAGTAGCCATAGCTGTTCTTGAGGTCTTCCTACTGGTAGGACACCATAGTTGTATTGCGAACAAGAACAATTGCAATTCTTCTTGTAGAGATATATCTATTAGATCGCCGTTTCACTTGAGAATAGATCCTGAAGGTTGTGGCTACAAATCTTTTGAACTTGACTGTGAAGATAACCACAAAACGGTGCGATATTTGTTTTCTTCTGCAAAATATTATGTACGCGAAATCAATTACACGGACTTAAGCATTCGACTTGTGGACCCCGGCGTCCAGGAGGATAACTGCTCATCACTTCCTCGCCATCCTCTAACACGGAATGTGTTAGACTCTTCGCACATGTTTGAATTGTCTTACGAATATTCCAAGGACTTGGTTTTCGTGCGATGCATGAATCCAGTGGTATAGGATGTTAGATATCGCAGTGATCTATGGAATGATTATGGATATTCTTTGGAGTATGCGATTAAGTACGTAAATACTTCATCTTGAAGTTATTCTGCTTCTCACTCCTTAAAAAATGAATATTCTAATGTAGTCGTCAGTTACGATAGTATTAAAGTATCAGATTTAGAGGATTCATGCCGTGTAGAGCGTACGATGCTTCAAACAACATCAGAGAAGGAGAGTTTGCTAAGTTACAGAAACAACTTAACTTATAAGGACGTCCATGATTCTCTGCTATTTGGCTTCCAGCTTTCTTTTCATGATTTTTGCTGCAATAATCCTTGCAACATTGAAGCTTATCGCCAAAATTGTCCTCCCAAAGGTATGTTAATCCTCATCTTAGCTTTCAATCTTTTCTTTATTTTATCTTAAACGCTTTTATGAGATTGAAACTATTACTATTTTTGTAGATTCTTGTTAGATTTTATTTTAGCATATTTTTATAAATTGGACTTATCAGATTTTTTATTATCTTGAATTCAAAAGTTGGATAATGTTCTAGATGTTATGAAATTCTAATTTGAATAGATGTGTATCTTGAAGAAGTTTGAATTGAATTTTTGGATAATGATAAGAGCGTAAAAGAAGTCCAGTTTGGTGAATGAAGGATATCGTGAGATTCCTGAAGTTTGTGTAGCTTAGGTGTGTGACTCCTTATATTGGAAGTATTCCTGCGTACATGATTGGGAAGTCTTCTTGCGTGGGAGTTTTGCAATAAACATTGCAGTAGGCGTTAATTACATATGGGAAAAACATAGCTTACGTGATTTTTTTGGGATACAAGAAAAAGGCAAATTGTCTTGTGTGTAGAAAAAGGGATTTTGCTGGAAGAATCGTACATGTCTTTATTTGATGGTAGTAGTGTATCCCATGGGTGTTGATTTTGATGTGTGATTCACGGCAATTCTTTGAGAGTGGCTGCTGTATGATATTTTGCCGTGACTCCCTTTTTGCCTATCGTGGTTCGTGTGGTAGATGGCTGTGCGTGCTCTTTTGTTTGTGGATGAATCTTTGGCTGTGAGCTCCTGTGTCTGGTGTTTGTGATTGAATGAAGTTGCGTCTCTCCTTGATTTGTGGAGTAGCTCTTGGGTGAACTGCTTTCTCATTATTGTTGCGACAACTTCCAGATCTATTTCAGTGGAGCGGAACTCATCGGGAAGTTGTTCTTTTCTATCTCAAGTGTATTTAGTTTTCATTCTTTATTATTTTAATCACTTGAGTTGTTTATTCATTGTTCTTTTGTTAAAAGATTGATTAAGAAAATCCTCTGTTGAGGTTAGTACGAGGCGGTCGTACTAATGAGTGTGGTTGAGTGATAGTGTCAAGGGTTGAGTGGTGTCAGCTCAGTAAAGCCTTGAATAATTCTATTGTACTTCGGTGAAAGTGATTAATCTGAGTGAGGGTCCCGCAGACGTAGGCAAGGAGTGCCAAACTATGTTGACAAATCTCGGTGTTGATTTATTTTTGGTTCTTTTAAGTTTTCTGATTTTATTTGTTTGCTAGGAACAAATCGAAAAGTTTGCGAAATTATCCCCCTACGCTTTTTTCAATTAGTATCAGAGCAAGGTCGCCGATTCAGAACTTGGTAGCAAGTTGGTGGAGATCCTAGATTCACAGACATGGCTACGAGAGAGGGTGCATCAATTATTAGACCACCACTATTGGATGGATCTAATTACCCAGCATGGAAATCCCGAATGAAAGTCTTCATTCAAGCTCAGGGCATGAGAGCTTGGCATTCGGTAGAATACAGTTGGACGCATCCTATTATCACTAATGATAAAGGAGATGTAGTTAAGAAAGACTCATCTGAATGGACAAGAGCCAGCCGAAGAAGAGAGGAAACTTGAAAACTCACAAGCACTGCATGCGATTTTTAGTACTGTTGATGAAGGATGTTTCTCAATGATATCGGCCTGTGAGTCAGCTAAAGAAGCGTGGGATACTTTGCAGATTGTTCATGAAGGATCCAAATCTGTGATAGCGTCAAGACTACAAATGTTAGCTGTGAGGTTTGAAGAACTGAAGATGGATGAAAATGAAACTATTGGAGACTTTCATGAAAAGTTGTGAGATATAGCAAATCAGGCGCATCAACTCGAAAAGAAATATTCCAATCAGAAACTTGTCAAGAAGACGTTAAGATCACTGCCTCCAAGATTTATTCCAAAAATTGTAGCAATAGAGGAAGCCTACGATATCAATAATCTGTCATTGGAGAAGGTAATCGGAATTCTTACAAATTTCGAAATGAATCTTTTAAGAGGTAAGCAAGAAAGAAGCAAAGGATTGACATTACAGGTTAAAACTAAAAAAGGTGAAAGGAAGGTGAAGAGAATCAAATATCATGAGTGTCAAGGCTTCGAGCACGTTCAAGCCGAATGTGCTAATACCTTGAACAAAAGAAAATGAAAATCCTTTACTAGCACTTGGATTGAGAATGATTCCAAGAGTGAATATGGCAGCAAAGAAGAAATAGCGAATGGTGCTGCGTTGGATGTCTTACATAGCAAAAGTCCAGTTACTTGCTTAATAGTAACCAAGAAGGAAGTAACTGAAGGCAGAAAAGGGAGAAATTTGAAAATTTCAAAAACAGTTTAGCTCGGGATTTAATATCAGACTATGACAGTGACAAAAGTGGCCTTGATGATAAAAATGGGAATATTTACGAGGATTACAAGGCTATGTATGAAAAATGGGTGAAACCGTGTAAAAAGAATGAAAGATTGAAGGAAGAGAATTTTTGCATGAAGAACACCATACAAGAATTAGAAAAGAAGCTGATGTTGATGTCGGATAAGCTTGGTGAAGCTAGAATGAAATTAGTAAGTACCGAAAAGGGATTGACAATGTTAAATGGAGGTACCGAAAAGCTAGAAAAGTTGTTGAAAATTGGTAAAGTTAAAGGAGATCTTCAAGGCATTGGCTATAACGGTGAGTGCTCTAAAGTGAATGAGAAGAAAAATAATATATCCAGATCTGTCCGAGAAGAAGAAACATCGAGAAAGAATCGAAGATTTGTATCGACATGTCATTTCTGTGGAATCATTAGACATATACGGCTAAGGTGTTATCAGTTACTACAAATGATATTTCAAAGGGGTCAAAACTGAAAATCTAGACACTCTTCATTAAATTTCCAGTAGCATCCCATAGTATCGAAGCAAGCTTGGATTAGAAAGGGTCAAGTACTAGCACAAAAGCGTAGTGAAGGAAAAATAAGAAAATATACAGATCCACAGTTAGTTACTGTTTGCGAAATAACTGGTCAAATAGAGGATAAGTTAGTTACTTATGAAAAAGAAATCGATGACCGAGATAATGTGACGAGGAATAAGCCCAGGTTTGAGATTCTTGGACAGTGTGCTTTACATTTTTGAAGTATTTTTTGTGTTGTTAAAAAAGCAAAAAAATTAAAAAAAGAAAAAAGAGAAAAAATTTGTTTTTTAGTTTTATATTGATATTATCGTCCCATTTTTTTAGTAGTTTGCATTGTAACTTCTATTTGGCTTCACCGAAGACTTCTCAGCTCTCTCATCAGTGTGGGCCTCTCTCTCTCGGGTATCTCTCTCTCTCATTACACTGACAACTCTTATAGTTCATTGCTTGGGTTTATGAAGATGATCAGTCAGATGAAGATGGAATTGAAGTAAGTAGTGATATGTTGGCATGTGTTTTGAATGAGGGTAAAGTGTCATCTTGGCGTGCTTATGATTCTTCTGCTGCATCTATTGGTAATTATTATAATTATGCATTTTGATACTGTTTTGTCTCAATGGGAAGACATTAGATTGTTTATGGTGAATGTAATATTCAGGAGGAGATTTTAAGATATATGTGAGACTATTCGCCTTCCTTTTTGGCATCTTTTGTCCCAAGGGGGAGAAATTTGGATGATTGGATAACTTTTGGAACTTGATGTTTGATTAAAGAGGAGTATTTGTTGTATGGTTTGTGCATCTGATACTTATATGTCCAATTATGTTATTTAAGGGGAGTTTCATATTTGTGACAAACAATGCCAAAAAGGGGGAGATTGTTAAGATATATGGTATATATCTTATTTAGTTTTGGCATTTTAAATTGGACATATAAGAAAATTACAATTATGTGGAGATTGTGTTTTAATGGATATGCAACAAATGTGGAGGTTGTATTTTAATTGAAGTCTATCCAAAATATGTATCTAGAGATTGGGTTTTAATTGAAGTCTATCAAAAAGAGGTCACTTGGAAAAACTCTGTGGGTGTGTGCATTACTACTATGGTGTGGAGGTCACGCGTGAAAGATTGTTGGCTGGGCACATAAAAAAACCAGTTGCATAACGCATCTTATGTTGGAGTCTTGAAATCAACAGTAAAATGGGACTTTTATTGCGTGTATGTATGGTGCACCAATCAATAGCTGAAGATCTTATGCGAGTGCATTAGTTGCTCATTGAAAAAAGACTACGGTGTTTATGTGGGTATAAGGCATAGAGTTTATATGAGATAAGGCTACGCATTAATTGTTCATAAGTGTGCATTAAATGCTTATTGGGAAACATAGTATGTAAGGGTGTGGCAATAGTAATTGTGTGAGTGTTGGATAAAGGTTTAGTGGTTTTAGTCTACCAGTGAATAACGTATTTTTGTGGGTGAGCTACGGTTAACTGCATTGGAGAGAGGACAGAGAAATTGCTTACTGCACACACGAGCAGATTAATTGAATAAGGTGTTTAGGTGTGAGAGCCACAGTAGTGCGTGAGATTGAATTTACTAAAAGATAGTACAACGTGATGGTGAGCCAATGGGTGTGACGCATATGGTCTGATTTATTGAAACGATGGTAATAAGTCTCAGTTGTGATTTCTACAAAAGTTTTTGTGACTTGATTATGAGTTCTGAGTGAATCAGGTCATTATTGTTGCGACGACTTTCAGATTTATTTCAATGAAGCAGAACTCATCGGGAAGTTGTTCTTTTCTATCTCAAGTGTATTTAGTTTTCTTTCTTTATTATTTTAATCACTTGAGTTATTTATTCATTGTTCTTTCGTTAAAAGGTTGATTGAGAAAATCTTTTGTTGAGGTTAGTACGAGGCGGTTGTACTATTGAGCGTGGTTGAGTGATAGTGTCAAGGGTTGAGTGGTGTCGGCTCAGTAAAGCCTTGAATAATTCTATTGTACTTTGGTGAAAGTGATTAATCTGGGTGAGGGCCCTGCAGATGTAGTCAAAGAGTGTTGAACTGCGTTAACAAATCTCGGTGTTGATTTATTTTTGGTTCTTTTAATTTTTCTAATTTTATTTGTTTGCTAAGAACAAATCGGAAAGTTTGCGAAACTACTACCCCTTACAATTTTTCAATTGGTATCAGAGCAAGATCACCGTTTCAGAACTTGTTAGCAAGTTGGTGCAGATCCTAGTTTCATGAACATGACTAATTTTGAGATGAATTTGTTAAGGGGTAGATAGGAGCAAAGGATTGGCACTACAGGGTAAAACTAGAAAAGGTATGAATGATATAGAAGATGAATCCGACGAGAATGAGAATATGGAGTTGTTAACACGAAAGTTCAGTAAGTGGCTGAAGAGAGTGAAAAAGGACAAATCCGAATTTAGGCAAAACGGCGAGAGCGCATCGAACAACAACTTCAAACAAGCCAAAACTCAAAAGGGAGAAAGTAAGGTAAAGAGAATTTAATGCCATGAGTGTCAAGGCTTCGGACATGTTAAAGCGAAGTGTGCTAATATCATGAAGAAGAGAAAAGGAAAATCTTATACGAGCACTTGGCATGAGAACAAATCCAAGAGTGAAAATGGTAGTGAAGAAGAAATCGCTAATAGTGTTGCGTTAGTTGATTTACATAGCAAAAATTCAATTACTTGCTTAACAGTAACTGAGAAGGAAGTAATTGAACACGTTAAAGGGGGAAAAATGAAAATTTTCCAGAAAAATGAAAATTTTCCAGAAAAACGAAAACAACTCAGCTCAAGAGCTAATATCATATTATGACAGTGATGAAAGTGGTCTGGATGATACAAAGGAGAATATTTATGAGCCTCACAAAGCTATGTATGAAAAATGGATGAATAAATGTAGAAAGAATGACAGATTGAAGGAAGAAAATCTCTCTATGAAGAACACCATCCAAGAGTTAGAAAAGAAATTGATGGTAGCTTTAGACGAGCTCGGTGAAGTCAGATTGAAGTTAGCAAGTACTAAAAAGGACTTGAGAATGTTGAATGGAAGCACAAAAAAGTTAGAAAAGTTGATCGAAATCTGTAAGGTTAAAGGGGATCTTCAAGGCATTGGTTATAAGGAAGAATGCTCTAAGGTGAATGAGAAGAAAAATGATATGTCCAGATTTGTCCGAGAAGAAGGAACATCAAGAAAGATTCGAAGATTCGTATCCACATCATTTTTGTGAAGTTATCGGGCACATAAGGTCGAGATGCTACAAGATGTTACAAATGATGTTTCAAATGGGTCAAAACCAAAAATTTAGACACTCTTCATTAAATTTCCAGCAGCAGTCCATGGTACTGAAGCACACTTGGATTAGAAAAGATCAAGTACAAGCACAAAAACGTAGTGAAGGAAAAATAAGAAATTGTACAGATTCATAGTTAGTTACTATTTGTAAAGTAACTGGTCAAACAGATGACAAGTCAGTTATTTCTAAAGAAGAAATCGATGACCGAGATAACTTGACGAGGAATAAGCCCAGGTTTGAATTTCTTCGAGAGGCACAGGGACTGTGTGCTTTACATTTTTGAAGTATGGTTTGATGGTTTTTTAATCAAAAAAAAGGAAAAGAAAAGTCAAAAAAATTATTTTCTTTAGTTCTTCTTTAGTTTTTATGTTGCCGTTGTCGTCTCATCTTTTTAGTAGTTACTATTGTGACTTTTATTTGGCTCCACCGAAGATGTTTCAACTCTCTCATCAGTATGGGTCTCTCTCTCAGGTATCTCTCTCTCTTTCAGGCATATCTCTCAATGTTTTGAATGGTGGTAATTTGTCTTCTTGACATGTTTATGATTCTTCTGCTGCACCTATTGTTGATTCTTATAGTTTTGTGTTTTGATACTGTTTTGTCCCAAAGGAGACATCAGATTGCTCTTGGTGACTGTTCAATTTAGGGGGAGATTTTAAGGTACCTTCATGACTACTAGTCTTGCTTTTTGGCATCTTTTGTCTCAAGAGGGAGAAATTTGAATGATTGAATAATTGTGGGATTATTGTTTCTTTGGATGTTTCTGGAACTTGAAGAAATTGATGGATGCTCTTTGGAATTTTATGTTTGATTTAGGGAGAGTTTCAGATTTGCGACAAATATGCCAAAAAGGGGGAGATTGTTAGATATATGTTAAATATATTTATTTTATTTTATTTTGGCTTATTTATTTGAATTGACATATTTTATATTATCTTGGATTTAAAAAAATCTAGTTGGATAATATTTTAGATATAATAAAATTCTATCTTGAATTGATGAGTATAG
>JAOTAY010000001.1:24998220-25008366 GCA_025629805.1 Erythroxylum baracoense
GGGTTTATTGGTTCAAGGCTGCTAGCTTGCCAGCAATTATTGCTCTTCTTGCTACACCACTTATCTTATATAAACTTTATCCTCCTGAGACCAAAGACACTCCAGATGCCCCTGCCATTGCTACGAAGAAACTAATGCATATGGGTCCTGTGACAAGAAGTGAATGGGTTATGGTTGGTACAATGGTTCTTGCAGTTTCTTTATGGGTATTTGGGTAAGTCATATCTCATACATGCTATCATTGGGTTGAATTGAGCATAATTTAAAGAACAGAGGTTGCATTTAGTTAGACCATTTGTTTGACTTCCCTAATTTGATCTGTGCAAGCTACCCTTCCAAATCAACCATATCACCCCAAACTTGGTAATTCAATAGGAAATAGCTGCATAATCAGCTTTCTTTGACTTTGCAGTATACTTCCTTACTGCCTCTTTTGACCTTTAGTTTTACAGTTTGGTGCATTTTGGTTCCTAAAAGTCATACAGTTTGTTGCATTTTGGTTCCTAATGGTACTTAAAAGTCAAATGCCTAATGTGGCTTGGTTCTACCAACTCTATGTGATGTTTTAAACTTTCTACCTATAATTTGCTAACTGGTATTTTTATCATGGTAATTGTAGTTTTCCAGGTTGGTGATTCTTGCAACTATGGGGTTGGGGAAGAAAATTTTTCTTGTTGGGACTCTTAACTATTTGATTACTTAACAGATGTATAGAATATCAAAAAGTTATAAAAGCATGGAACCGATAATTTGCAATATGAACATTTTTGGAATACAACATCCATGTAATTTTTGAGTGTGTTTTTGACACACTGATCACATAATTGTTTTCTTATTAAATTGGCCAACGGATTATGTTTTTCAAAGAAGGAAGGGGAATCATAATGAGCACAATTTTGCTAATGCGAGAATAGGACATCGCAGCTGTCACCTTCTGTGCATATATGGGCTTCTAATATCTGATATTACTTGTATGGCGTGCAGGGATGCTCTTGGCATACCAAGTGTTGTAGCTGCAATGATTGGCTTATCACTACTACTTCTTTTGGGGGTCCTTGATTGGGATGACTGCCTGAGTGAAAAATCAGCATGGGATACGTTGGCTTGGTTTGCTGTTTTAGTGGGCATGGCCGGCCAACTTACAAACCTTGGTATGGTGACATGGATGTCGAATAGTGTTGCCAGTTTGATTCAGTCACTCTCTTTGAGCTGGCCTGCGGCATTTGGTCTTCTTCAGGCGGCTTATTTCTTCATTCACTACCTATTTGCGAGTCAAACTGGACATGTTGGAGCTCTATACTCAGCATTTCTTGCCATGCAGATAGCAGCTGGGGTGCCTGGTGTGCTTGCAGCTCTGGCTTTGGCTTATAATACAAATCTTTTTGGTTCTATTACACATTATAGCAGTGGCCAGGCAGCTGTATACTATGGAGGTCTGCCCTCTTTTCTTTAATGCTATGCATATAATCCTTCATATATTATACAGCCTTCTTTCAACGGCAAACCAATGTTAGCTCGTTAGCCTGGTTATTCCTGGCTTTCTATTTCCTTTTATAGATAGACATAGACGTTTGAAGAAGAAAGTTGGATCTCTAACAACACTAATTGAATATCACATGACACTTTGATACTTGAATTCATTATTTTCTTTTCCTCATTACTACTGCCAAATTGCTTCTCATCCATTAATACATAGTTTTCCTGTATTTTTCTGGTAGTCTGAGAACTCATGTGATGTTAACTGTTCATTTTTCAACAGCTGGATATATAGATCTCCCGGACGTATTCAAGATGGGATTCGTGATGGCTGTATGTAATGCCATCATTTGGGGAGTGGTAGGAACCTTTTGGTGGAAATTTTTGGGGCTCTACTGATTGCTGCTTTGTCATGTAAGTAAGAGTTTGAGATTCCATTACACAGGATGTCCTATTTCAAGGAACATTGAGTTATTTCAAAGGAAATTTTGAGTTTAGTGTTCTCAACTTTTTCATCATATTTTCGTTGATAATGAGGATTGAATTCAACACATCAATGCCATTTCACTTCCTTGTGTCTCTGCTTTCCATGCCATGTTTATCTTCAGAGAATCCATCTAAGCCCATATACTTCAAAACCCCCGGCCTTTGATTTCCAGTTGGCAATGGCCCAAAAGAGAATGTGTAGATATGGTCCAGAGTTTCCTAAAGGCTTTTGGATTAGTGCAGGAATGGGAATGTATACTAGTAAATTGGCAGTACTCGCTTATTCGACAGAGTGCAGAACAGAATTTCTACCTAACAACAACAAACGCCGAATCTGGAGAAATCTAGTAATTAGCAGTCTTACCTCTGAATATTAGAGAGATTGTTTCCGAAAAAACTTCCACTTAGTGGGGCCATAACAACATCAATAATGACAATAAAATAAACCATTAAAAAAAGATAAAATATATATAATTCCTAGATAAATCTTAATTTAATCTAAATTTAAAGAAATAATTATTGTTTGATTCAAAATGAAGATTAAAAATATTTTAAATTTTTCTTAAAATTATATATATATAGGGATTTGAAATGGTTATTTTTACTCTTTAAATAAAATTACCTAATTTTGCAAGAAATATAATTAACTATTGGACTTAGGTTAAACAAGTCCATGTGTTGTGTTCCAACCCTAGCCCAAAGCTTTCTATGTCGGTTCGGTTCATAGTCATAAATCCCGAGTTGATAAAAGTGATAGACACGAGAGTCTCAGTCGCTCTTTCCCAAATCTCAGCGAAGAGGAGAGACTGAGTGAAAATTAGTACCCATTTCCCACAACCAATTTTGTTCCTTTAAAACCCTAATTAATTCGCACTCCAAACTCAATACCCTAATCTAATCTAATTCTAATCCATCATCCATGGATCCTGAGATTGCCAAAACCCAGGAGGAGCGCAAGAGGATAGAGCAAGAGCTCGCCTCCCTCACCAAGATCACCTTCGACACCGACCTCTATGGCGGCTCCGACCGCGACGGCTATGTCACCTCCATCCCTGTTAACGAGGACGAGGAACCAGAACCCGATAACGAAGTCGCCCGAAAGCTCGCGTCTTACACCGCCCCAAAGTCCCTCCTGAAAGAGATCCCTCGCGGCGGCGATGATGAAGATGCCGGCTTCAAGCGCCCCTCCAAGATTATCGACCGCGAGGATGATTATCGCCGGAGGAGGCTGAATAGGGTGATTTCGCCGGAGCGTCACGATGCCTTTGCCTCCGGGGAGAAGACACCGGATGCGTCGGTGAGGACGTATGCGGATGTGATGAGGGAGGAGGCGTTGAAAAGGGAGAAGGAGGAGACGTTGAGAGCCATTGCCAAGAAGAAGAAGGAGGAAGAGGAGGCCGCTAAGGAGGGCGGTGGGGCCGCCGGTTCAGCCCCTGATGCTGCTGCTGCTCCAAAGAGGAGGAATAGATGGGATCAGTCTCAGGATAACGAAAATGCTGCTGCTGCTTCAAAGAAGGCGAAAACTGGGTCGGATTGGGATTTGCCTGATGCTACCCCGGGAATTGGACGGTGGGATGCTACTCCGACTCCGGGGAGAATTGGGGATGCGACCCCTTCGGTGGGGAGAAGAAATCGGTGGGACGAGACGCCCACCCCAGGCAGGTTGGCAGATTCAGATGCAACTCCCGCTGGTGCTGTTACTCCTGGAGCTACCCCAGCTGGGGTTACTTGGGATGCTACTCCCAAAGGTTTGGTTACACCTACGCCTAAAAGGCAGAGGTCTCGTTGGGATGAGACTCCTGCCACTATGGGGAGTGCTACGCCTATGGCTGGTGCTACACCTGCAGCAGCTTATACGCCTGGTGTTACGCCTGTTGGTGCTAGTGATTTGGCTACTCCTACGCCTGGGGCGATTAATTTGAGGGGTGCAATTACTCCAGAGCAGTATAATTTATTGAGGTGGGAGAGGGATATTGAGGAGAGGAACAGGCCATTGACCGATGAGGAGCTTGATGCTATGTTTCCTCAGGAAGGATACAAGATTTTGGAGCCGCCGGCTTCTTATGTGCCTATTAGAACGCCTGCAAGGAAGTTGCTGGCAACCCCGACACCTCTAGGGACTCCTCTTTATGCTATTCCGGAGGAGAATAGAGGTCAGCAGTTTGATGTGCCAAAGGAGGCTCCTGGTGGGTTGCCATTTATGAAGCCGGAGGATTATCAGTATTTTGGGGCGTTGTTGAACGAGGAGGAAGAGGAGGAGTTGTCACCAGAGGAGCAGAAGGAGAGGAAGATTATGAAGTTGTTGTTAAAGGTTAAGAATGGGACACCTCCTCAGAGGAAGACTGCTTTGAGACAGTTGACTGATAAGGCGAGAGAGTTCGGTGCTGGGCCACTATTTAACAGGATATTGCCACTGCTTATGCAGCCTACTTTGGAGGATCAAGAGAGGCATCTTTTGGTTAAGGTGATTGATAGGATTCTGTATAAATTGGATGAGTTGGTTAGGCCTTATGTGCATAAAATTCTTGTTGTCATTGAACCACTGTTGATTGATGAGGATTACTATGCGCGTGTTGAGGGTAGAGAGATCATCTCTAATTTGAGTAAAGCAGCTGGTTTAGCTACAATGATTGCTGCTATGCGTCCGGATATTGATAACATAGATGAATATGTTAGGAACACAACTGCTAGGGCTTTCAGTGTTGTTGCTTCTGCTCTTGGAATTCCGGCTCTCTTGCCTTTCTTGAAGGCTGTCTGTCAGAGTAAGAAATCATGGCAAGCTAGGCATACTGGAATTAAGATTGTTCAGCAGATTGCTATCTTGATTGGTTGTGCTGTTCTTCCCCATCTGAGGTCTCTTGTAGAAATCATCGAACATGGATTGAATGATGAAAATCAGAAGGTGAGAACAATAACGGCATTGTCTTTGGCTGCTCTTGCTGAGGCTGCAGCTCCATATGGTATTGAAAGCTTTGATTCTGTTCTGAAGCCTCTGTGGAAAGGTATTAGGTCGCATCGCGGCAAGGTCTTGGCTGCCTTCTTGAAGGCAATTGGTTTTATCATTCCTCTTATGGATGCATTATATGCCAGTTACTACACCAAGGAAGTCATGTTTATTCTGATCCGTGAGTTTCAGTCACCTGATGAAGAAATGAAGAAAATTGTGTTGAAAGTGGTCAAGCAATGTGTGAGCACTGAGGGTGTGGAAGCTGACTATATTCGCAGTGACATTCTCCCCGAGTTCTTTAGGAATTTCTGGGTTAGAAGAATGGCCTTGGACAGGAGAAATTATAAACAACTTGTGGACACGACTGTGGAGATTGCTAACAAGGTCGGTGTGAAAGATATTGTGGGGAGAATTGTTGAGGATCTTAAGGATGAGAGTGAACCTTATAGGCGTATGGTGATGGAAACAATTGAGAAGGTAGTTTCAAACTTGGGTGCATCTGATATTGATGCTAGGTTGGAAGAACTTCTGATTGACGGGATTCTTTACGCTTTCCAAGAGCAGACTAGTGATGATGCCAATGTGATGCTTAATGGATTTGGTGCAGTAGTGAATTCACTTGGGCAAAGGGTGAAACCTTATCTTCCTCAGATATGTGGTACCATAAAGTGGCGTTTGAACAACAAGAGCGCCAAGGTGAGACAACAAGCCGCAGATCTTATTTCGAGGATAGCTGTTGTCATGAAGCAGTGCCACGAAGAGCAGCTTATGGGTCATCTTGGTGTTGTCTTGTATGAGTATTTGGGAGAAGAATATCCTGAAGTTCTTGGATCAATTCTGGGGGCTCTTAAAGCAATCGTCAATGTTATTGGTATGACCAAAATGACTCCTCCTATCAAGGATTTGCTTCCCAGATTGACACCAATTCTAAAGAATAGGCATGAAAAAGTACAGGAGAACTGTATTGATCTTGTTGGTCGTATTGCTGACCGTGGAGCTGAGTTTGTTCCTGCTAGAGAGTGGATGAGGATTTGTTTTGAGCTCCTGGAAATGCTCAAGGCTCACAAGAAGGGTATTAGACGAGCTACAGTGAACACTTTTGGTTATATTGCTAAAGCCATTGGGCCTCAAGATGTGCTTGCAACTCTATTGAACAATCTCAAGGTCCAGGAGCGACAGAATCGTGTTTGCACCACCGTAGCAATAGCTATAGTTGCAGAAACGTGTTCTCCCTTTACTGTTCTACCTGCCCTAATGAACGAGTATCGTGTTCCTGAGCTCAACGTGCAGAATGGTGTCTTGAAGTCTCTCTCATTCTTGTTCGAGTACATTGGTGAGATGGGCAAGGACTATATATATGCAGTCACTCCGTTGCTCGAGGATGCCCTTATGGACAGAGACTTAGTCCACAGGCAGACTGCTGCTTCTGCAGTTAAGCACATGGCGCTTGGAGTTGCTGGGTTGGGTTGTGAGGATGCTCTTGTTCACTTGCTGAACTATGTGTGGCCAAACATATTTGAGACTTCACCTCATGTGATTAATGCTGTCATGGAAGCAATTGAAGGAATGAGAGTGGCTTTAGGTGCTGCTGTTGTTCTCAACTACTGTCTTCAGGGGCTATTCCATCCTGCTCGGAAGGTGAGGGAAGTGTACTGGAAGATCTACAATTCACTCTACATTGGATCTCAGGATGCTCTAGTAGCAGCATATCCTATTCTGGAGGACGAGCATAATAATGTATACAGTAGGCCAGAATTGATGATGTTCGTTTAAACTTAGACCATAATAGCTGTTAGCTGTAGTTTAGTTAAAAGTCCCTTTGCGTTGCATGTTAAGACTCCATTCGACTCAACTCGAGATAAGTATGTGGGTATTGTTGGTTACATACTTGTTTGATCTTTTTCTAGTGTTTGAAAACGGCTATGGTATGGACTATCGACATGCTTTATAGGATTAAAGGCTGTGGTTTCGTGATGTTTAATGTACTTCTAACACTTCTCATATTGGTCAATGTAGTAATCCTTTCGTTGAGTTGAGTTTGGAGTTTGGACCTGTTTTCTGATTTTCTTATTTATTCTAACAATTATCAGAAAAGATTTATATAATATTAAAAAGAAAATGTTCAAGTATTTCTCAAGCTTTAAGATTATTTGCCAGTCTTATAGTTTTAAAAATGAGAAAATTATAATATATGAAAAATGAGCATAATAATTTGGAACGGAAAGTTATGATTACCATGCGACCATTGGACAAGAGATCTTTTGTGTCAATAATAGTGTTTTAATCTTATGTCAATCAATTTTATTTACACATTTATGTAAGTTTTATATAAATGTGTGGATGGGATTTGATAGAACATAGTAAGAATTGGTTTACAGAATAGAGATCCGTTACTCCATTGGAAGGAGCACAATGATGAAGCACAAAACATGGAAAAACCCATCTCTTTCCAGCAAAAAGGACCTTGACCTTGTCAATGGACCAAGTAATGAAGTTCGTATTTTTTCTTTGTTTATGGGATGTTGTTGTTCAATGGGAAGTTCTATGGAGGCCATCAATTCACGTGATTGTGATTTTTCTGAAGAATTTGAGTTCTGGTGATAAGGGGTTTGAGAAAAAAAAAAGTTCATTCGTATCTGGATTAATGTCGGTGGATCTCCTCTTGAATGCCCAGGTAGGTTTCTTAATTTTGATGCAAGAAGCAAGGCTTTTCTAAGCATTGGACATGAAGAGAGTGAGGTGAATTGTTATCTGTTGTGGAGGGGAGAGGATGTATGTAAGCACAAGCACTTTTACTTTTTATGAATTTTAAGTTCTCTTTGCACATTTGATTGCCTTTATATGATTAATTTTCTCACGATCAGACCATGCTTTTGGTATTATACTAGCTTATGTTTGACTTGTGTGTTGTGATCAAGCTTCAGCTTGGCCAATTAATCTGAAAAATGGAATTGATTAGATGGGATCGAAGATCTGGTTTTGGAGATAGCTCCACCTAGCTTCGTAGCTGAAAAATGTGCTTAGTTTGAAATCCTCTCTCATAACTGCTTCTCATTGAGCCATTTCCCGCATCAGCAAACGCATGCCCAAGACTAGCAGGTTAGGGTATATATTTAGACCAAACACAGATCAAGGCCCTGATGTTGAATGACCATAGACGATTTATTGATATGTTTAGGTTGTCTTCGTTGAGAATAAAATCAGTTGCTGAAAATTTTCATTAAATCTTCTCAAAATCTTCATAGGATAAAATTTCTAAATCTTCTGATCATCAATGCTGTTGGTCATGAAACAAAAATTTTGGAATTTTGAGTCTGCGATGTTCTTCTGTAGGTTCACGATTCCTCCTGAACTACAAAACAGAAACTCCATAGCATTACCATCAGTTTGCCCCTCTCAGTTTTGTGATTAGGCTGCAGTAATTACCATTGTCATTATTATAATATTATTTTAGGTCAGTTTGAGACATTCCTGTATTCTGTAGCATGAGCATTGAAAGCAGATGACAGGAAAGGCGGAGTGGGCTACGATTTTCCCACATCTTCCTTCTTTTGTTTGGTTTATCAAGACATGAAAAGGATCATAATCCGTCAAGACTTCAAGAACATGATGCATCGTTTACTGTATTGCATGATTTCTGGTTGAAAATTTGAAGAAAGCCACTATCTTCCCCACTTTTGACACGAATGTTAGCTTCCGGGAGGGCATTGCTATAAGTAAATTTGGAGGTTCCACATAAAAGGCCTCAACTCCATTGATGCTCTCCAGTTTTTTGATCACCAGACCAGAATGAACTGTTTTTATCATTCAACAATGCAAGTCGAGCTGCATTGTATCTTTAATGAGGTTCCTGATAAATGGTTTTCTTTTATGAACCTTTATGTGGCGCATTGTATCTAATTATCAAAGCCATGGTCATGTCTTTTCTCTTAGTGAATGACACGGCCATAGTTGTTATGTGGCTGGCCACAAAGATCGGTTTGAGATTCCCAGAATAAAGTCAGAATCCTAAGTTCTTTGCCACATTTAACCAGTATACCTATTATGTACAATAACAACGGAATTGACAAACTTGACATCTGCATTTTCTGATACAGTGTCCTGTAAAGTGCAAATTCCTAAACCAATTTGAAATTTGTTTTCCGGAGTAATCTATCTTTGACATTGTACATCAGAGTAAGTTGAGAAAATGTGCTCCACTGCCTAAAGATAACCCAGGTTCCTACGTAAACTGATATCTTCCGGGTTTCTTTCACCCATTATTCTAGGATACTTTTACTGAATCGTATCATATCAGCAGCAAGAACAACTGTGACCATGCTGAGATGTTTAAATCTCACAGCTCAAGGTATGTCCTGGTCTTTTTCAATTCTTGCTTATTTTTCATTAAAATTGGAGCCCCGCTCTACCTACCTACAAGTCATGCAAGACTCGTTTTCAGAAGTGAAGTTAGGATGCCATTATAGAACTTTACGCATTGGATCATCTATGATCATTTCAGCCCTTGTAAGATAGTGCTGAAATCACTTCAGCGGACAAAACAACCAGCAGTTAAATCCACTTCTCCCAACCCAGAGATTTCATAGTATTGAGGGATCCTTAGACTAGCTCAAGTCTATGAACTTTCATTTGCATGCATAACCTTGTGGCTGTGGAGATACATGTACCTTTCTGGGAATCAGGCTAAGATGTTATCTGCAGTGATGCAACAGTTTCTGAAGTTTGTATTAAATGTCACAAAATGTTCAAAAACTATGCAAGATTTAAATGCAAATTCAACTTAAAAGAATATATTAGTCTTGTACGTAAGGATCTAGAGACAATTTACACCGATCAATAAATACGGTGTACCATTGCAATCTGCTACAAGGATGAATCATTTTCTTGAAGTAAAATGTTTCTTACCTCTTGCATTCCCTACATTCAATACGGATCTTATTCTTTTAACCATTCGATCTGCCAGGCCAAATGTGAAGCAAATGATGGTAGAGACGACAAAGCCAGTTGCAATTCCTGTTCCAAACGGCAACCCAAAAATATCCATGTGTTCATTGGAAGACCAATCGGGGTTCTCCATAGGATGACTTTGGGTAGGTCTACAGGAAATGAAAAATTCTCCACATAGACCATTGTTACCTTCAAAGCTTGCGTATGGGAAACTCATGAACTGGCCTCCTGTTGGTATCTCTCCCTGTAGTTGATTGTATGCTACACTGAACTTTGATAGAAAGCTCAAC
>JAOTAY010000001.1:25018266-25033097 GCA_025629805.1 Erythroxylum baracoense
ATTGACGATTGACTCAGCAAGTATATATTTCGGTGCTTCAACTTGTGTTTAGATTCTCCTATTCCGTTCCCGCCAAATGTGATAAATCGTTATCTGAAAAGCAGTCTTGATGAGAACATTGTTCTGCTGTCCTATCTTGGTCAAGTGAATCATGTCATTGACTACCGCTGTCCAATGAAATGAGAAACTCGAGATCCTAAGCATGTTCAAAACTCGGCTCCACACCACTTTCGTATAAGGACATGCAAAAAATAAATGATCCCGGCTTTCCGGAACTAAGTTACATAACACACATATAGGATCAAAACTACCATACCATCTGTCTTTAGTGCATAAGCGATTTTTTATAGCCAACCACAAAAAGATAGAAGATTTAGGACACAAGACCTGTCTCCATACAGGATTACCCCACGGAATGGGCGCCAAAGGCGTCCTTGCAAGTTGACGGGCTGATTTGTTGGTGAACTCTCCACTGGAGTGTGCAGTCCAAAGAAGCTTGTCATCTCTATCGCAAATTGAAACTCCAGCAAGATAGGAATCAAGCACATGTGAGAATGGTATATTGGCCCTTCGTTCCCGCTCCCGATTAATCCAGCATAGTGTTGCCTCCGTCGGAATCCGATTACGAAGAGGAAGCAAGTCAGCCCGTTCCCATAAAAGGCTGCACGAGGACCAATTGTCAAACCAAAACTTGACCTCTTCTCCATTCCCCACTCTTACCTTTATAATAGGATAAATCGTATCCCGTAATTGCAGCATATGTTTAAAGACCCAAGAGTGGTCTCTATGGCTAATTAATTGCCAAAAACTATGACCACGCAGTCGGTAGCTTTGAACCCACTGTACCCACAACTCTTCTTTGTCCATGAATAATCTCCAAATTCTCTTTATTAACAATACCCTTTGCGTTTGGGTAATCGGTCTTATACCAAGACCGCCTTCTTTCTTAAGAATCGTAATCTCACTCCATTTAAGCTTGGCTCCCTTACTATTAAATTTGTTAGTGAGACTATATGATATAATATTGTCTAAGTAGGATTCACAAATAGATTTTGAAAACATAAAAAAAATGCTAAGTCATGAATAACATAATTAAAATGTTTAAAACCTTTAAATAATTAAACTTTATTTTAAACATTTTTAAAAATTAAGATTAAATTTAAACATTATGTAAAGCGAGAATTCAAATAATAATAAAAATCTTAAGAAATTACCCTTTCAGCAATTGAATTATTGTGTCACAACGATTTTAGGAAGGTTTGCAACTAACATTATGTCATATCGACAGCAATAACATTCAGTATAAATCTCACTCAGACGCGAGGTATGAGCATTATATCATTTTGGTAATTGAAAACAGATTGGAAATTTTATAAGGTCACAAGGGGTACAGTAAGAAGAGTGTCCGTTTCATTTATAGACTTTAAGTCCAAACTGTAAAACCTATCTATCCTCAAAACCGTTTCTTCATCTTGTAATTTGACAAGTTTTTGTTTTAACCGAGTCAAATTAAGGATTATATACTAGTTATATTTTATTTTTTATATGAATTACCATTCTCGTTATCTTCAAAATTTAACAATCTCTGCTTACAATGACAATAGAGACTTTTTTTTGGTTCGAATAAGAAAAGTCATACACAGGTAATTTCTAAAACAAAAAAGTAAATAACTGATTTAAACAAAATTTGTGAAAATTTACTACACATAAAAAAGATTCATTCTATGAAATTAACAGAACTTGAACAAAACTATCCAAAGTTGTATTATGGAATTGATTATAAATTGTTGGAACACCAAACACGCCTTATGATGCCGTAATTTGACAAGTTTTTGTTTTTAAGCCAGAAAAATTAAGGATTATATACTAGTTATACTTTATTTTTTATATGAATTATAATTGCCGTTTTCTTCAAAATTTAACAATCTCTACTTACAATGACATTAGAGATTTTTTTGTGTTCAAATAAAAGGAGTCATATACAGGTAATCTCTAAAACCAAAAAGTACATAACTAATCTAAACAAAATTTATAAGAAAGTATTCATTTGATCAAATTAACATAACTTGGAACAAAACTATCAAAAGTTGTATTATGGCATCGAGTATAAATTGTTGGAACACCAGACACACCTTATGATGCCATAATTTGACAAATTTTTGTTTTTAAGCCAGAAAAATTAAGGATTATTTACTAGTTATATTTTATTTTTATATGAATTATCTTTCTCGTCATCTTCAAAATTTAACAATCTCTGCTTACAATGACATTAGAGATTTTTTTTTTGTTCGAACCAGAAAAGTCATATATATGTAATTTCTAAAACAAAAATTAAATAATTGATCTAAACAAAATTTGTAAAAATTCACTACACAAAGTATTTATTCGATCAAATTAACAAAACTAATTGGAGCAAAACTATCAAAAATTGTATTATGGAATGGATTATAAATTGTTGTAACACCAGACACAACTTATGACGTCATAATTTTACAAGTTTTTGTTTTTAAGCTAGAAAAATTAAGGATTATATACTAGTTATATTTTATTTTTATATGAATTATCATTCTCGTTATCTTCAAAATTTAACAATCTTTGCTTACATTGACATTAGAGGTTTTTTTTTCTAATCAGAAAAGTCATATACAGGTAATTTCTAAAACAAAAAAGTATATAGCTGATCTAAACAAAATTTATGAAAATTCACTACACACAAGAAAGTATTCATTCGATCAAATTAATAGAACTTGGAACAAAACTATCAAAAGTTGTACTATGGCATGGATTATAAGTTGTTGGAGCACGAACTTTAAAAAACCTCAAGCAACTATACATGCTTAATCTCAATCTTCAAATTTAGGTATGTATTTGGATGAAATTATTAAAGCACTTGCTAGTAATACTGACCAATTTCAATAAGAAACAAGAGCAAGTCTTTAGAATTTAGGGAATTAGATAGCTCAATTAGTCATCTTTATTAGTAAATTGGAAGTACAAGCATCAGAAAAGATTTCTTCATAAACAATGGTGAGTCCTAAGGAAAATGTGAGAGTAATAACATCGAGAAGTGAGAAGAAAACTCAAGTTGGATCTTCCTTACCAATGGATATAAAAAAGTATAACAAAAGAGAGAAGAAAGATGAATCTCTAGCTCAAAATTCAACACAGATAAAAGATGATTTGTGTTTCCCAATATAAATTAATGCAAGGGTACCTCCTTTCCCTTGTAGGTTGGCTAAATCCAAAGAAGAGAAATATGAAAGAGAGATCTTAGAAACCTTCAGAAATGTGGAAATCAATGTACCAATTCTAAAAGCCATCGGGAAAATTTCAAATTATACAAAGTGATTGAACGAAGTATGTACAAATAAAAAGAACATAGGGTTAAAGAGAGAATAATTTTGGGTAAGAATGTATCAACTATGATAAATGGAAAATTATCAGAAAAATGTAAAGATCTAGGTATGTTTATAATTCCTTGTGTTAATGGTGATAATAAAATTAAGCGTGTCATGCTAGACTTAAGTACATCTAATAATGTCATTTCATACTCAATTTATCAATCTTTAAAATCTAAATTATTTACAAGTAACTAATGTGATTATTCAACTAGTTGATCATTCTTATGTGCGTCCTAGTAGTGTTATAGAGGATATTTTAATTCAAATTAATAGTTTAGTATTTCTAGTTGACTTTTATATCTTAAAAATAGATAGAGGTAGTGTAGAACATTCAACTGTGAATTTTTAGGAAGGGAGTTTATGAAGACAGTTAAGATAAAAATTGATGTGGATGAGGATATTCTTTCGGTTGAGTTTGATGGAGATATAGTGAAATTTAATATTTTCAAAGCAATGAAGTACCCTAACGATTTTCACTCCATGTATCATATAGATATTGTGGATTCAATTGTGTACGATACTTTTAAAGAAGAAAGTGTTGATGATGAGTCAGAGTTTAATGTTAATCTGGAAGTGAATAAGCAAGTTAATAAAACTTGTGAAGTTGTATAATCATTATCAGTGATGCTAATAGATTTGAAATTTTTAAATGCTAAAGTTACTGTTTGGATATATATGTTATATCTTTTAATTAGTTTTGGCATTATTTATTAATTGGACATATAAGATATAAAATTAGATAATGACTTAGATTCAAAAGCCATATGGATAATTTTTTAGTTGAAAAAGAATCATATCTTAAATTGGAGTCTATTACCATGTTGATATTGGAATTATTTTACTGCTGGACATGTTAGTAATTGGATGGTGTTAATGCTGAATTGTGAGGATATTACGGATAGAATAAAACACATTCAAGGTGGACTCTTCTTAATTAAATTTATTTATGTCATGCACGTCTCCTATTAACAAATGTGGTGAATCTCTTGTGTGGTAAAAAAAATAATTAAGCTTCTGTTGCGTGGTTGAATTAAAGTGGTGATTACTTGGTTGAAGGAGGACTCTTATTGTGTGCGGGATTTGTGCACATCTTGAATCTACTGTTAAAGTCTATCTTGAGTGGGGCATCTAACATCACAGGAGTTGTCCATATATCAGATAGTGGCTTCCGTAGCATCATAGAGAGATGAAGAATAGATGGTGAGTGATCGGTCGTTGTAAACGAAGATCCATTTAATGGAACTTTCTCAAGTATGTTTGTTTTTCTAAAAAGGGCCCTAGGGATTTAACGTTTAAGAGTGAGCAGAGTTAAAGCTTTTCTGCAACCGCCAGGCAAAGTGAAATTAGTGTGGTCCACTATCTGCATGTATGACATGTGGCAGTTTAGCCAATAAGGATTAACTGGATGTTTTCACTCTTCTCTTCAACGAAAATTGAGTGTGGTTTTTAGGATTTGGTAGCTAATCCATCTTCTGGTGAAGTAACGTGGAAAGATTCCAGCAGATGACTACCGTAATATATTTGGCGAACAACTTTCAGATTTATCTTTGTAGAAGCTGAATTTATCAAGAAGTTGTTCTTGTCTATCTCAAGTGTATTTAGTTTTCATTCTTTATTTTATTAACCACTTGAGTTATTTGTTCATTGTTCTTTCATTAAAAGATTGATTGAGAGAATCCTCTCTCGAGGTTAGTACGAGGCGTTCATACTATTGGGTGTAAAATTCTTTCAAGGGAATGAAGTGAGGTTAAGAGATAGTGTCAAGGGTTGAGTGGTGTCAGCTCAGTAAAGCTTTGGGTAAATCTATTGTACTTCGGTAAAAGTGATTAAGCTGGGTGAGGACCCCGCAGACGTAGGCAAGGAGTGCCGAACTACGTTACCAAATTTTTGGTGTTTTTATTATTTCGGTTTTTGATTGTTTTTATTTTGTTGGTGGCAAATATGTTTGTGGAAAGTTTGTGAAATAATTAACCCCCTTCGGGTTTTTAATTACTATAACTTATAAGAAAATGTTGCCTTATATTTGCATGCTCGAAAGATAGAATTGAAGCCCTACCTAATCACTTGAAGTATATTTATTTGGGTGAAGGGGAGTCACTACCTACGATCATCTAAAAAAGGTTGACTATCGGGTAATAGGAAAGGCTAGTAACACCATTTAAGGAGTACAAAACTGCAACTAGTTGGGCCTTAGCTAACATAAAAGACATTAGCCCAATAACTTGTATGCATATGATTCTTTTAGAAGAAAATGCTAAGCCATAAAGGGAACCCCAAAGAAGACTCAATCTAATAATGAAATATATGGTAAAAGAGATTCTATAACTTTTGGATGTAGGCATAATTTGTTTGATCTTGGATAGTGAGTGAGTAAACTCAGTTCATATTATGCTAAAGTTTAAGGTGTTAGTGATACCAAATCAGAATGATGAGTTGGTGCCGACGAAGTTGAAAAATGGGTAGTGAAATTGTATAGACTTTAGGAAGCTTAACTTGGCCACTAGAAAGGATCATTTCTCATTACCCTTTATAGGTCATATGTTAGAAATACTTGTTAATAAATCATGTTTTTGCTTTTGGATGATTTTTCAAGGTAAAGTTAAATAGCCATTACTCAATAGAAGCTAGGAAAAACTACATTTACGTGCCCTTTTGGAGCATATTCCTTTGGTTTTTGTAATAATCTAGATACATTTCAAATGTGCATAATGAGTATATTAAGAATTGCATTGAAGTATTCGTGGATGATTTTACTGTGTATGGAGATTCATTCGATCATTTATTCAAGGTTCTCAAAGATGTAATGAAACAAATTTGTTGTTGAATTATGAAAAATATCATTTCATGATTAACGAAGGCATCGTTTTAGGAAATGTGATTTCATCCAGGGGCATAGAAGTTGATAAGGAAAAGCTGGATTTAATTGTGAACTTACCTTACCCTACAAATATGAGGGAAATTCGATCTTTTCTTGGATAAATAGGATTTTATTGCTAGTTTATTAAAGATTTTTCCGAGATTACGATACTATTGTCAAAGTTGCTAAAAAAAGGTGTTCCATTTGAATTTTTGAAAGAATGTCAAGAAGCCTTTTGACAAACTCAAAGCATTATTGACAAGTGCCAATATTATTTAACCACCAAATTGGAATTTACCATTCAAAATCATGTGTGATGTTAGCAACTATGCAGTGGTAGCTATTTTAAGCCTAAAGATTGGGAAACAAAGTCATGTTATCTATTATGCCTAAAAAATTTTGGATGCTATACAGTGCAATTATTCTATAATTGAGAAGGATCTTTTAGCCATTATTTTTGTTTTAGATAAATTTAGATCTATTTACTTGCCTCTAAAGTTATTGTGTATCTTGGTCATGTAGCACTAAAATACCTTTTGGAAAAAGAGGAGTCTAAACCGAGATTAATACGATAGATTTTGCTACTTCAAGAGTTGATTTGACAATAAAAGATCGAAAAGGAGCAAAAATTCAGCAGCAGACTATCTAAGTAGGTTGGTAAGGGATGAAGATATTTTACCTATTTATAACACTTTTTCCTGATGGGCAATTGTTCCAAAATGAAAGGTATGATTCTTTGGTATGCAAACTTTGTTAATTATTTAGTTACTAGAACTTTACCTAATTACATTAGCAAGTCTAGGAAGGAAAAGATAAGGAATGAGGCAAAATATTATGTTTAAGAAAAATCATACTTATGGAAGTTTCGCTCTGATCAAGTTATTAGACGTTGTGTGCTATACTTAGCTTTTTGTCATAATTATGCATGTTATGGTCACTTTCGTCCTAAACGAACTACTAGAAAATTTTTGGATAGTGATTTGTATTGGAGAATTTGTTTAAAGATGCATATGTGCTTTGTAAAAGTTGTGAAAGATGTCAAAAGATGGTTTATCTCATAGAAATAAACTGCCACAAATCCTAATTCTTATAGTTAAGATATTTGATATGTGAGACATTAATTTTATAAGTCCTTTTTCTTTTCCTCATAGTTTCTCTTACATACTTTTGGTAGTTGATTATGTTTCAAAGTGGCTGACAGTAAAAGTCACAAAGATTGATGATTTTGCAGTTATTATAAGTTTTATAAAGTCAAATGTTTTCAATCTTTTATAACAGAACAATAACATCTTTGATTATCATTCACAAACAAATGGACAAGTAGAAGTGTTGAATAGAAAAGTAAAATTTATCTTAAAATAGACGATAAATTCATAAAGAAAGGATTGGAGTCTATGTTTAGATGATGCTCATTGGGCTTATCGTAAAACCTACAAAACACTAATAAGAATGTCTCTTTAAAGCTTTTCATTTATAGGTGGAGATTGAGCATAAAGCCTAGTGGGTGATGTCATATTTTTAACATAGATTTGGCAAAAGCTAGGGAGGCAAGAAAATTGCAATTGCAAAAGTTAAAGGAGCTAAAGTTAGATATTTATAAGTTTATAAAGAAAAAATCAAATTGTTCCATAATAATATGATCATGAGGAAGCAATTTAAGGTGGAAATATAATCAAAGAGACATAATTGTAATGGGCTAGTTGATCAGCAAGGAGAGCTTGTTATTTCTTAGGTTGTCAGGGAGAGGGGCTTGAATGTTTGTTTACATATGATTTCAATTTTTTATTTTAATTTTTTATGGTTATTATAGATGATTTATAAATTTAAAATACTTTTAGAAAAAATACAGGTATTTTTTAGAAATTTTTTGATGAATATAATATGGTATACGATCATGTGTTATTATGTGTTATCATCTAAAATAGAAAAGTGAAGATACGTGATGGAACAAGTACGATAGAATTTTTTTTTGAAGAAGATACAATAAATTTTATTTATAAACTTATTTTTGATAAATTTTAAAATCTAAAAAGAATCTATAACTTATTATAGACATATTTAAATTAAATTATAATTTAGTAAAAGAACAATTTATATGAAATTGTACGTGTGAGAATGATCAATTGTTGTTTGTTTATTTGTTTCTTTGTTACCTTTCTTGTCTATGCCTTTTTTTTTTTTTGGTACAGTGGAAATTAAAACAAGACAAACTATGTCGTAACGAATGCAGACCAACAGAGTCTTCTTTCTCTATGCTTTATTTCTCAGCAATTTCCCTCTTCACAGTGAGTCTAAACTTAGCTCGTCCTAAGATACAAGGCGTTTTTGAAGTGTCAAGCAAAATCCAGTTTACGTAGAAGCATAAGATTATTATGATTGACACGTAATTTACTATTATCATGTCAAATTAAATATTAAAAAATATAAAACCCCAATATTTATCACTAATTTGATTGCCATCCCACTCAAAGCCAGGTAACTTGTTTCAGATTGCTTGAAATTGTCCTGCACAGCGATAGTCAACAGGCCTCCAATGCACTGTGCAAATGCATATCAAGTTTTCAGCTTCTGTGAATGAAAAAGTGCCCCCAGATATCTCAGAAATTGAATGCAATGAATCAGCATCATGGTCTATGCCAAATCCAAGTGCATGTACAGGAATCTGGAAGCCTGTACCACCGTTCTGATGAACTAATATGAGGAAGAAGATACCTGTAATCTGTTCGACACTCGATCCCACCAGGACTAGTGACAGTGCAAGTATCATGTCCATCGAATAACAGAACAATACTAGCAATTGGACTTTTCTATTTGCGTTCCATAATCACCTGAGCACCTTTCCTCCGGCCTTTAGCAATATCTGTACCACCAATAAATAGTAGAGAATTAACAGATTGCAATGCTTCTTGTATTCCATTCTCAGTCAAATCAATTTTTACTTTGGTCGTGGTGGTTTGGCTATCGTTTTCTGTGTACATCATATGATTTTTGATGCTTTGTCGTTGCAAGCTTTTATTGAATGCTGGGCTGCTAATGCTCGAGGAACAGATGCAAGAGTTAGTACGCTGAGCTTTGACTGTGCTGCTCTCTTCCCTCCTTCGGATGCGTCGGAGTTCCATCCTGTGACTCACCGAAAGGACATAATGATTGAGCGAAGAAGGTTTTTGTTCGATGGTTCAATAACAGCTGCTTTGAGATAAAAAGCGGTGAATAATATGCCCGATGTAGTACGTCCACCGCGCTTCGAACTAGCGGCTGCACTAATCTGGGGAGCCTTCATGGATGCAACTAGAGAAAGAGACAAAACCATCAAACATTATGTGATGGGAACCTTAGTGGATTTGCGCATAAAATAAAGGAGTCCACAAGGAAGATGAATGATGAGTGGCAGCTAGTTGAAAGGGTATTCGGCTTCCACGAAAAATGCACTATAACAATTAGTGAAGAGCTCGAGTGTTGGAACTGGAAGAAATATTGCTTGATTTTGTGACTCATATTTTCTAATGCCTATATTAAATTGGGTTTCGAGTTTTTCTTAATTTAATAGTATATTAAATTTTGACCGTTAATTTAGTACTTGATAGACGTACAAAATTTAATGTCAATAAAAATATATATATAAAGTTGTCCACTCTCTATCCTAATTAAGTATTGACAAAAACAAATATAAAACGAGCATATTTGCGTATTAGGTTATCCATTAGGCTATCGTATAGAAAGTGTTAGTGGATATATAAAACCAATTAAGTTGACCTCACACAATAGCTTAAGTTTTTGTGATAAAACAGTCGCCTAATATAATGTTAGAACTTCTGTGACTAAGTAATTGTGAGTTCGAATCCTACTACCCACCTATTATTCAGCACAAGGTAGAGTAAGCTTGTGTAAGTTTCAAGTTCAAAGGGCTTTCACTTAAGGGAGTATGTTAGTGAATATATAAAACTAATTAAATTGGCCTCATACAATAACTTAAGCTTTTGTGATAAAACGATCGCTTAATAAAAAGAGAGTTAAGAAAAAGAAATTAGTTTGTGATCGTTGAAAGCTTCTCTCTACATTATCCATGACAAATTCTACTCAAAATAAGTGATTTATTTCCTTTATCTATGTAATTATTATTATAATCAAGATTGAATGAACATAAGTGATTTACGTATAATTTATATATTTGATATTTGAATATTAAGAACGAAAATCTTACAAATGCTATCAGAGCTAAAATTTTGAATAGATAATAATTCTTAGATTATTGATTTAATTAGGATGTTTAAAAACAAATTTAATTGTTGCCGCAACCCTACTGCCGTCGCTCCCCATCTTCGCACAAGAATCCAATGGCTAATTTTGTTGTTTCTTTAAGTGGGCCCAAGGATTTTCAGGAACTAGCAACGCCGGCCTACATCTCTGGTGGGACCATGTGATTTTTGTTAATATACATCAGGTATTTAATTTTGTTGGACTAGTTCTAAGTCCCTAAGATCTCACTTTAAGAGTCCTAAAGGAGGTAAATCTGAAACCTCAAGGTTCTTAGGTAATCTCTAAACTTTTGCACATAAAGAATCGTCATATACTAATTGGCCAACTACTAACTGATCACTGGCTCTACTCAGTATCAGGTTCTCATCAACTCTAAATTTTCAGTAATTCCAACTCTCATACTATCGTTAAAAACGGGACATCTACAATTGATTCAATTAAGGAGCATTTCTAAAAAGCTAGAGAATCATTAACAAATAAAATTTCTCGGCCCTTTCTTTTGATAATTCGATCTCAAGAACTCTTTAAAAAAATCTGTTGGCCACGTGATTCTTTTTGAAAAGCGTTTACAGGAGAACGTTCATATCCTTTCTAAAAGAGAACTTGAAACCTAGGGAAGCTTTTTGCAACATGTCGCTTCTTCATTCTGTTCCAATGTCTCGTGGAACTAGGCCAGTACGATGCATCATCCGTTAGAATAATTTGCTACTCGTACTGTCTGTTAAGATTTGTCATTGTTTCTTTCTTTGGTTTTATGCGTATGCATGGTTCACCATGTAATTCAATTCTATATGGAAAATTCAAGTTTTGATCTCCAAAGTTTTGATGACGGATGAATTGATCTTAAAATTTTGATTTCTTATGTTTTGGTCATATTAATGACATTTTGACCTATAATTAAAATTTTAATTTTAGTTTTATCTTATCATTATGATTATTATTATTATTTTATATGTGACAATATGATTAAAATTAATTTGTCAGTAACCAAAATGTCCAAATTAATTTTGAATGTGTGGTCATATAATTTATGTATTTTATAAAATGCTATTATGAAAATTTATTAGTAAATAGAAATTAAGAACTTTACCCAAAAGTAAATCAATGTTTTATAAATAATAAATATAAAGGAAAAATTGAAATACTCTTGTCATATTCATATATTTATTCAAAGATGCTATATATACTTGATGAAGTTTATTTAATTTTCTTATAAAGTTTAAATAGCATTATAATAATAGTGATGATATGTATTGATGTATTTACCCAAAAAAAACCTGCAATATATTTAATGTGTGCTTCCTGTCTAAATATGTTAATTAGTGAGCCTTTATATGTTTGTAGTTATTAACCTCACTCTCAAGCTTGTTCTATCACCTTGTTCACTAATGTAGTTTCTTGAAAAAAATGAGTTTCTAGGGCTATCCACAGACTTCGAGCAGTATCACAGCGGAGAGAAAGAGACGCAACTTTAGAGGTAAGTGTTGCAATAAGATAGCAGTATTCTAATTTGTCCTACTTTTTCCATTCTAGAAATTCTGCTGAAGGGGACAGTGTGTTATCGATTGATGCATGTTATTTGGATGGTGTACTAATGGATCCATCGACATACCCAATTAAGTCCAGTAAGTAGTATTGCTTCGACCTGATTTCGCCAGATGAGGTAATTGTTATTGTTGAGAGTGGTTGTAATAGAATTGGTGATGGTGGTAATCGGTAGTAAGGTGCTTGCAATCTGCATTATGATGTTTTTAGTAATGCAGTAAGTCGTGTTTATGTATGATAGATGTAGTAGAGGTGAAACAAATAAAATAAAATTGAAACTTGAGTTTGGTAGGTTCTGATACCATGAAAGGAAGAATAAAGATAAAAAATTAAAACCGAAATGTAATGCATTAATTTTTGGTGATATTTGCATTACAACTGTATTTATACACAATTTGAGATAAGATGAATCAATTTGTATTTGATTATATCTAAATCAAATATTTGACTTTGCCCCTAGGTTTCGGATGGTCAAAAAAAATTAATAGAAATTAAACAAATCGTCTTCCCAAAGTAACAAAAAAGTCTATAACTTGTTTTTTAGAAATGAAGAACCTTTTTCATCCGAGCATAAAAGAAGACGAGAGAGAAGTCGTCGTTCGGGGTTTCGCGAACGGGAACAAAGTCCAACCACTTTACACAAACTTTATGGAAAGATGTTATATGATATTATTTTAAAATTTATAATTAGAATTTGTAACGAAAATTTGACGGTAAAAAAATACTTATTTTTTATAAAATAAAAATTATCAGAAGATTATTAATAAAATTTAAAAATTAATAATAAGTTAAATTATTAATATATTAATTTAACATATTAATAAGGGTAAAAGTTTTCATACCGTGCTCGTACTTTGAAAAGCAATTTATGTAATTTCGAAGTAAGGGACAAAATTAAAAGCAACGAAACTGTCAATTAATGACGCATTTAGTTTCCATTATCAATACGAAGAAAGAAAAAAGCCAAAGTCGAAACGACAAGTAGTTTGTTGGAGAGGGATGTTTCATTTTCTGACCACTGGGCCCAAGGGCCATAAGGCCACCACTACAGTAGAGAGTCCAGTTGGGTTGAAATAGAAACGAGCATTGCTGTAACTAAATTTGGAGGTGCCACATAAAAGGCCCTAACATTCAACATACCAGAATGAACCGTTTCTATCATTCAACATTGGCAAGTATAGCTGCATCGTATCTTTAACCGGTATATCTAATATGTGCAATAACCAAAGATTTGACAAACTTGACATCTGCATTTTCTGCTAGAGAGTCCCCTGTAAAGTGCAAATTCTTAAACCAGTTTGAATTTGTTTTCCTGAGTAATCTATCTTTGACATTGTACTTTGGAGCAACTTGAGAAAATGTGCTCCACCGCAACATAACCCAGATTCCTACGTAAACTGGTATCTTCTGAGTTTCGTGCATCAATTATTCTAGGATACTTTCTATCTTATCCGCAGCAAGAACAACTGTGACCATGCTAAGATGTTTAAATCTCATAGCTAAAGGTATGTCCTGATCTTTTTCAATTCTTGCTTAATTTCCATTAAAATTTGAGCCCCGCTCTACCCACCTGCAAGTCATGCAAGACTTGTTTTCAGAAATGAAGTCAGAATGCCATTATAGAAATTTTATGCATTGGATCATCTATATGACAATCTCAGCCCTTGTGGGATACTGCTGAAATTACTTCAGCAGACAAAACAATCAGCAGTTAAATCCACTTCTCCCAACCCAGAGATTTCATATTAATGAGGGATCCTAAGACTTGCTCAAGTCTATGAACTTTCATTTGCATGCACAACCTTATGGCTGTGGAGATACATTTACCTTTTTAGGAATTAGGATACGATGTTATCTACACAGATGCAACAGTTTCTTAAGTTTGTATTAAATGTCAAAAATTGTCAGAAACTATACAAGATTTATATGCAAATTCAACTTAAAAGAACATATTAGACTCATACGTAAGGATCTAGAGACAATTTACACCGATCAATAAATACTGTGTACCATTGCAATCTGCTACAAGGATAAATCATTTTCTTGAAGTAAAATATTTCATACCTCTTGCATTCCCTTTATTGAATATGGATCTTATTCTTTTAACCATTCGATCTGCCAGGCCAAATGTGAAACAAATGATGGTAGAGAGGACAAAGCCAGTTGCAGCTCCTGTTCCAAATGGCAACACTAAAATATCCCCGTGTTCATTGGAAGACCAATCGACGGGATGACTTTGGGTAGGTTTACAAGGAATGAAAAATTCTCCGCATAGACCCTTGTTACCTTCAAAGCTTGCATATGGAAAAGTCATGAACTGGCCTCCTGTTGGTATCTCTCCCTGTAGTTGATTGTATGCTACACTGAACTTTGATAGAAAACTCAACTTTACCAGTGAATTGGGTATTTGACCAGATAAGAAGTTATGCGACAAGTCCAAAGTTTCTATGTTTACCATGCCTGATAAATCATCTGGAATTGATCCTGAAAGATAGTTATTTTTTAAATTTAGAAAATGAAGTCCGATCAATTTTCCAAATGCTGGCCAGATTGACCCGGAGAGATTGTTGCAACTAAGATCCAGGGTTGGTGGCAGGCTCCCTAGGCTCTTATATACCCCTACTGCTCGTCTGCCCGGTTGCAGCATCCTGTACAGAGGAACTTCGACAAGCATTCCGTCCAATGTGATATTTGTATTGGTGAGAGCTTTTAGTTCTGTCAAGCTTTCAGGCATGTTACCAGTAAAGGAGTTGTTTGACAAATCCAAGTAG
>JAOTAY010000001.1:25072673-25083827 GCA_025629805.1 Erythroxylum baracoense
AAATATTTTGTACTTGAAGTTTTCTATTATGTTCTTTAACATCTGAGGTTACAGAATGGGTAGCTTCTAGGGTTTGACAGTGGTTCAAGGTGAATGCTCCTGACCATTTTCGGTTGAAGATGAAACTAATATCAGTTTGCTTCTGCCCATCTCCTTCATACTATCTTCCTCATACTTCTCTAACTTTTGCACTTTCTTCTTTTTACTAATACCATAATCAAATGTTTTACCGCTTTTAAGTCTAATGGCTAATACTTAATTCTGGGACTTACCTTAGTTTCAAGAGATGATACGTGAACCAGGCAAGCCAACACTTTCAATGAAGACTGGAGCGCAGATCAGGCAATAGTGAAGATGCGTCAACCAGGCAAGAAACCCCTTCAACAAAGGAAGAAGTATAGATCAGCGACAGTCTTGATGCGTGAACTAGGCAAGACAACCATTGCACGAAGACTGGAGCATGGATTGGCTGACAGTGAAAAAGCATCAAAAAGGGACGACATTGGAAATTTAGGATTTTCTGTAACTTTTACTTTTAGAGAATTTAGGGTTTCTCTGTTTTTTTCCTTTAGAAAATTTACGAAATTTAGTGTTAGAACTTAAAATCAATCAAACTTTTACTCTTTTAAATGTGACATTTTAAAAAATAGTAACGATGTCACATTATACATTGTAACGACGTGTATAAAACATGCCTTAATTTTTGTCAAAAAAAGTCTTAAATTGAGCACACTCATGAAATTTTAGAATTTTTTTAATGCAAATTACAAGTTTAAGTCTCAAACTTATCAAATTAAAAAAGATTAAAGCCCAATTTAAGCTTTTAGCCATCCTTACGACTGCTTGTGTCGCTGTCCTTAAGGTGATATTGAGTGTCATGTCAGTAGCCATCCTACTGAGGTTAATAATCGTCGATGACTCTGCTTTCGAAGAAATGGTTTTGATGAGGTTTGACATCTCATCTTCCCTCACCGATTTGAACAACTGAACATGTCTTCCGCTTAGTAGCTCCAAAATGAAAAGCTTCTTTATTTGTCTCCAATACTCTCCAAATGGTGCTAAAGATAGGTCCTTGTAACCGTAAGTTAAGATGGAGAAAATATATAGGGCCTCGTTGGAAAGACTGTGTCCTGATTCTTCATCACTTCTTTTCAAACTCTGCAGAAGAAATAACAATGGTCGAAAGTTCTCCAAGCTGAAGACTCATAACAGGACCATATTTCTTGGTTAATTGTGTTAGGATGTGATGGGGCACATGGCCTGCAAGCTGGTGTAGGTTTCCTATCATTGGTAAGCGCCACAGTCCTAGTAGTATCTTGGACGTGGATCTCCTGCTTGTTCTTAATTTTGTACATACCTTTAAAACCCCGAAGAAGAGTACTGGCAAGATGAAAGAGACTTAGAAGAAACAAAGTAGCTCCATGGAAAAGTTGAGTGAATTTCTTAATTAGTACCCTTGTAGGATCGCTTCTCACTGATAAAATAAAAATAAATAATAAATAATAAAAATATTTAAATAAAATAAAAAACCTGTTATCTAATAATAATAATAATAATAACAATAACAATAACAATAATAATAAAAGGTATATAAGTATGGAGTAAGAAAATGTACCAGGATTATAGTTTAATTAAATTTAAAATAAATAGGACATATATAATATTACTATAAATAAAAATGAGAACTATAGTCCAAATAACGAGTGATAGTGTCCTCCAGTCCTATAACTAAGAAAATGTACCAGGATTATAGTTTAATTAAAATTAAAATAAATGACATATATAACATTACTGTTAGATATATATTAAATATATCTATCTTATTTTTATTTTGGAATTTTTTAAATTGGCATCTTTTTATCAGTTTGAATTCAAATGCCAGTTGGATAATTTTATAGATAGAATAGAATTCTATCTTATATAGGAGTTGATTTGGTGAAGGATTGTTTGAGGGTATTGTGGTATTTTTTACCCGCGTATACGAAGAGTTTTCTGCCAAACACTACACGTTGTTGCTATTTTTTTTAGGAGATATTCAACATATTAGACTTGTGGCAGAAATACATGTTGTTGTCTTTTGGTGAAAAACAGACATAAGAATTGCAGTATATTTGGTGAGTGTGTGTGCAGGTGTCCGTAGGAAGTGAATGCAGTGGGTGTGTTTTTCAGCTGGTTATATAAGCATATGTGACTTGGAAAACATATGAGATTTACGACAGAAAGTGTGTGAGTGCAGTGGGTGAGTTTTGTGCTAATTATATACGTGTGTGTTGCTTTGAAAAACAAATGGGATTTATGGCAACCTAAGGTGATCTTCAAAGCATTGGTTACCAAGGTGAGTGTTCTAAGGTGAATGAGGAGAAAAATGATATGTCCAGATCTGTCCGAGAAGAAGAAACGTCGAGAAAGAATCAAAGATTTGTACCCACGTGTCATTTTTGCGAAGTTATTGGGCATATAAGGCCAAGATGTTACCAGTTACTGCAGATGTTGTTTCAAAGAAGCCAAAGCCGAAGAATTCTATGACCCTCATATAAATTTCATAATCAGCCTTTAGTACCAAAATCTACTTGAGTTATAAAGGGTCAAGAACAAGCTCAAACATGTATATAGTGAAGGAAAAACAAGAAATTGTTCAGATTCACGCTTAATACTGCTTTTGAAGAAACTGTTTAGACTGAGGATAAGTCAGTTACTTCAGATGAAGAAATCAACCAGACAGTTGATGACCGAGATCATGCGACGAGGAATAAACCCAAGTTTGAATTTCTTCGAAGGGCCCAGGGACTGTGTTATTTACATTTTTGAAGTTCTTTTTGTTGTTTAAAAAAACAAAAAAGTCAAAAAAAATGAAACGTAAAAAAATTGTCTTTTTTAGTTCTTCTTTAGTTTTTATGTTGCCGTTGTCGTCCCATCTTTTTAGTAGTTTGCATTGTGACTTCTATTTGGCTCCATCGAAGACTCTTCAGCTCTCTCATCAGTATGGGACTCTCTTTCGGGTATATCTCTCTCTTTCAGGCATATCTCTCAGTGTTTTGAATGATGGTAAATTGTCATCTTGACGTGCTTATGATTCTTCCGCTGCATCTATTATTGATTCATATGATTATACGTTTTGACACTGTTTTGTCCCAAGGGGGAGTTATTAGATTGTTTATAGTGACTGTTCCATTCAGGGGGAGATTTCAAGGTATATGTGTGACTATTCGTCTTGCTTTTTGACATTTTTTGTCCCAAGGGGAAAAATTTTGAGTGATTGGATATTTGATGGATGTTCTTTGGAACTTGACCTTAGATTGAGGGGGAGTATTTGTCATATGAATTATGAATTCAATTTCTATATGCCTAATTATATGACTTAGGGGAAGTTTCGGATTTGTGACAAATATGCCAAAAAGGGGGAGATTGTTAAATATATGTTAAATATATCTATCTTATTTTTATTTTTGCATTTTTTAAATTGGCATCTTTTTATCAGTTTGAATTCAAATATCAGTTGGATAATTTTATAGATAGAATAGAATTCGATCTTGTATAGGAGTTGATTTAGTGAAGGATTGTTTGAGGGTAATATGGTATTTTTTACTTGCATATACGAAGAGTTTTCTGCCAAACACTACACGTTGTTGCTGTTTTTTTAGGAGATATTCAACACATTAGACTTGTGGCAGAAATACATTTTGTTGCCTTTTGGTGAAAAACAGACATAAGACTTGCAGTATATTTGGTGAGTGTGTATGCAGGTGTGCGTACGAAGTGAGTGCAGTGGGTAAGTTTTTCAGCCGGTTATATATGTATGTGTCACTTGGAAAATAGATGAGATTTAAGGCAGAAAGTGCATGAGTGCAGTGGGTGAGTTTTATGCTGATTATATACGTACGTGTTGCTTTGAAAAACAAATGGGATTTACGACAACCTAAGACTAATAGGTATGTGAGGAATATGCATGTGTGGTGTTGGGTGTTGATTGTGAATTGATTTTGAGTGAGTAAAAGAATATACGGCTAATTGGTGGTGAGAAGATAAAGGGATTTATGGTGGGTGCATGTTTACTAGGGCTGATTGGTGGTGAGAAGATGTGTTATCTTGGCTAAATGTGTCTCTGTTGTGTGTCTACCTTGAGTTGTCGTCATTGATGTGTTTCCTTGTTATTGTGAGTGTCTACTACCGTGTTTGTTTTCTTATCGAGTGCATAAAATTTCAAGGCAACAGCAGAGTGGGTAGTTAGTGTCATTGGTGAATAACTATCAGATTAATCTTCAGAAGAATCGAAAAAATTGGGAAGTTATTATTTGTCTCTTTCTCAAGTGTTTTTATTTACGTTAAATTTTGTTTAACCACTTGAGTTATTTATTTAGTGTTCTTCAGTTATAATATTGTTGAGTAAAATCTTCTGTTGAGGTTAATACCAGATGATCGTGTTATTAGGTGTGAAAATCTTTCACGGGAAGTGAGATTAAGTGATAATGTCAAGGGTTGAATGGTGTCGGCTCAGTAAAGCTTTGAGTAATTCTATTGTACTTTGGTGAAAATATTAATCTGAGTGAGGGCCCCACAGACGTAGGCAAGGAGTGTCGAACTACGTTACCAAAATTCTAGTGTCATTTATTATTTCGCTTTTGATTGGTTTTGTTTTTGTTTGTGTCAGAGATTACAATCGAGTAAAATTGGTTAGTTCGCGAAATAATTTACACATACGGTTTTTCAATTGGTATCAGAGAGAGGTCACCGATTCAGAACTTGGTAGCAAGTTGGTGGAGATCCTAGTTTCGAGAGCATGGCTAATAGAGAGGGAGCAATCAACATATCATCCACATAGAGCAGTAAGTAGATGAATCACCAACATCCAACTTCTTGAAGTAAACACAACTATCAAAATTAGAACGATGGAAATTAATACTCACCATGAATGAGTTGAATTTCTTATACCATTGCCGCGGTGATTGCTTAAGGCCATAAAGGGGCTTCTTCAAAAGACACACATTGTTCTTCTTTCCTGAAACCTCAAAACCCTCTGGGTGACTCGTGTAAATTTGCTCCTCCAAATCACCATGCAAGAAGGCAGTTTTCACATCCATTTGCTCCAGCTCCAAATCCTTCATTGCTACCAACGCGAGCAAAACTCGAATGGAGGTATGCTTGACCACGGGAGAAAACACATCATTGAAGTCCACACCTTGAACTTAACTATATCCTTTACCCACAAGTCTTGCCTTCTACTAAAAAACTGCGGAATTATCCCTTGTAGTCCCCCGTTTGAGCCTAAAACCTTTCTTTGTTCTTATGTTAAAAACCCAATAAACCCTATCCTTTTTTCTTCGTTAGCCCCAGAATTTGACACCCAACTAGGAGGAATTGCCAAGTAACATGTGTCTATTTTGTTGAATCATATCCTTCATGTGTATAATGTTTACGTCATGCTCCTAGTTGTTGCGTGGTGTTACGCTTGAGAGTTAGAAAACAATTCGGGGGAGAAAAAATAAAAAAAGAAAAAGAAAAAATAATAACAAAAGAAAATTATATATTCAAATTCAAAAATGTTTTCTTCCCCCGAAACAAGATTTATGAGAAACACCTTGATGAATGAATGGAGAATGATGATTGGATAGGAAGGAATGGTTCGGCCAACTTGTGATAATTCTATGGCCATATGTGTCGTATAAGATATGTGTTACTTGGTACATACTTTGCTCCTCTTAGTTTCTCTTTCTTTGTTAAACCCCAATAGTTGCATTACAAGCCCTTAAAAGACCTAGTTGATCGATGTGGGTTTTTAAATCCAAGCTAGTGATAGAGATTGGACTCTATGTCAGGACTATGGAAAGGACTACTATGCATTGATTTTGAGAGAAACATTACACCTAAAAATTCTACATGAGTGTTGAGTGAAATCGGAGAGGGTGTGGGTGTTATTGCTTTCTATAAGGTAATGTCGAAGTGTTTAACATTCCTAATTAATTAGGAGATCAATCGTTCATGCATCCTTTATTTGATTCTATGATTGTATTTTGTTGGCTTAGGAAGTGTTGGGTATGGGAGAAAGAATGGTGATAAGAGGTTGGAAGCCTTGAGGTTTTGAATGGATTGAATACTTGAGGACAAGTATTGTTTAAGTGTGCGGTTATTTGATAGGTTGCATTTCATGCATGGTATGTAGGATAGTCTACATTCATTTTTGCATGTGTTCGTTTATTATTTGCGTGTTTTTTATGTGCTTTTATGTTTGTTATGTGTGTAGGAGACCAACGTGGGGATTGGAGTCATAATGTAGGAGATTTGGGCTGTTTTGGAGAAGCCACGTGCTGGAAAAAGATACGACATGACCATGTCGTATTAGACAGTTGATGTGTAGCGCAGAACATGTTAGAGGTAGATACGACATGATCATGTCGTATCGGGCAAGAACTGGGCAGAATTTAAGGACGAGTTTTTAAGCCCAATTGACATCTATTTTGGGCTGGTTCTTTGTTGGAGATGCGGAACACAAGATGGGAAGCCAAAATGAAGAGTCCTACTTAAAGATTAATTAGGAAATCTCTCTAAATTTGAGCTAGGTTATGAACTGGAAAGGATATAAATACCTTATGGCATAAGGAAATCGTACTTTTCTCTCTTCTTTCTCTTGTTTTTGAGGATTCAGCAGCCATCCACCATTGTTATTACAGTCTTTATTTTGCTATGGAGACAAGATGAATTTTAGGGTATCTTGTGCTCTCATAATAGCTATGAACAACTAAACCTTTTTCTAGTCAGGGTGCTTGGATATTCATCCATGGATAATTTGTGAGACTATGTTTTTATTTATTTATGCAATTCAGATATTTATTTAATTTCTATGCTTGAACTAGATTTATTATTGCTTAATTTATTGTGCAATGTCACGAGTTGTGTGATTGATTAAGTGATAAATTGCTGAATAGGATAGTATTGTCATGGATATTATTCTATTAAAGTAGCGAATTGGTTTTATCTTATGAACGATGTATGTTGGTGGAAAATCGATGGAATTAAATAATCTGACTAAATAAATTACGACGTTTCCGACGTTATTGGTTAGGATAAGGGTCTTTTTCATTCTTAATGCAACTAGAGATTAATCTTGTCAGGGCGTTTCCCGGGGATTGTCTTTAGATTAGGGAAGTAACTTGTCAGGGCGTTTCTCGGAGTTACCGATAAAGTAAGAAAAGATTGGTTAATGAGTGCGTCACCTTTGGCTATAACTTTGTCTATCTGAATTGTCTAATATATCTTATGATGTCAATGATCGAATTTCCAGGCTGAATTGAAGAGTTTCTTAGCTAGATTTTCACCCATTGTGTTTTAATCTCGTTTTATTTTATTATTTGCTGTCCAGACCTGTTTTATGCCAATACAACATGCTCACGTCGTATCTGTCACTATATCTCTCCTTTAATTTTCTGCATTGCTTTTATTTTTATTTACATCTCCGGCAATATCAATTCTTCAATCTGTTATTTTCTGAGCATTTGAGTAACTCTGCATTAATTCCCTGCGGATTCGACCCGATTCACCACTAGCTACCTAGTTTTTGGAGAATTAGAAATACAATTTTATTTTTGGTAGTTTGACAACCTATCATCCTTTTAATCCAATTAACTTGAAATTATTTTTTAACCATTTCTTTAAGTTTTATTATTATCAAAACATAGAAGGATTAAATTTGTCAACCTCTATTGGTCCAACAAATACTTTAGCTACAAAAAGTGTTTCGAAGATTGCAATGTATCTTTGTGGAGTGGAAAAGGGGCTATATTAGATTTGCACCAGCACCTTGATAGTATCTATTGGTAAGAGATTAATATTACTATATGTAAATTTAAGTGTATTGTATACATTAATAATCCAATGCATTTCTCCTTCTGAGTTAGAATAAATATGTTTTTACATCATCTCTTTAAAATTCAAAGTGTATGCTCTCATATGAATTTTAGCAATCACTTATTTTGATTTTATATATTGATCATTTTAAACTAATAGAAGACATTTTGACAAAATAGTCACATTATATAGAATATTATGATTCTTAGTAGTTACACACAAATCTTTTTTGACAAAATAGTCACATTATGTAGAATATCTTAACTCTCAATAGTTAAATACAAGTCTATACAACATAAAAAATTAGAATGCGCACGACGTACGTGAATGTGTTGGATGAACCAAATCCTTCTTAAATTTTATTGCTCCAGTAGAACGGCTCGTTCAAGTTCTGCAGTGTCATTTTATCGTTGTTTGGATTGTAATTTTAGTCTACACATTAATTACTTCCAATGCCAAAGAATGTTAAGAGTGCATGTCATGTCCATCCTCTTTAACGAATACAATTGATGAAGAATGAATATAAAATGAATATTACCGTCATACTTGGATGTCTGCTTAATGAGGTACGATTTGGGTTCAATCATCTTTGGTACACCGAAAATATACTCATAATTTTGCATGAACTAGTCATGTTTTGTCAAGATTTTTATTTAGTGAATTAAGGCTTAGTTTGAGAGAGCGGTGACGTTTGATAACCTGCTGAAATTAAACTGCTAAAATAATAAGTACTTATTCTCAATAAGTATTTATGTATTTGAAATTATTGTTTTGGTAACTGCTGAAACGTAAAAATAAATGTTTGGTAAGTGCGGTTGCAATTGCTGAAAAGAGATAAAATGACTAAAAAATCCATTGATTTAATAAACTATTCATTGTTGTATAAATAATTTAAAAATTTATTATTAATCATACAAATTTAAAATTATAAAATATTAAATTAAAATAAGAAAATATAAATAAAATTATAAATAATAAAATACGCTATAGTCGAGGGTATAATGGAAAATAATTATTATCTAAAGGTTATTGATGGAAAGTATAATTTCTACCGCAGAAGCACTTTCATACTGTAACCTTCTTTCTACTTATCGATTTATGCGGTAGCACCGTACTTTCTTCCAACCTCTGGTTGTTTGCTCACAGATTAAAACATGTGACTGCGTTTAGAAACTGCAGTAGATAAGTATTTATCCCCACCATACCGCAGTTCCTAAGCTTCCACCTCTAGTAGTTAGATGATAATTAGTGCTTGAATTATACTTATAGTTAACTTGTCTTGAAGTTTTTGGTTTTGCATTATCTACTAGAAATTATGCTTTATAATTGAATATTTGATTTTAAGAAAATGGTGAGTTGGAGATTAATCCTTATATAGAAGCTTAGATCATAAGCAACCAAGAGAATCTTATCAAGGAGTTTAGATAAGAAGCAACGAAGAGGGGACTTGATCCTCTGTGCCATTGTCCCTGTTCCAACCACATATATGGATGATTGAGATAAAGTGACACAGGGTTGGAACAGGGACAATGACACAGAGGATTTCATTTGAACGAAGAGAACATGGAAATTATTGCGAATTTCTCTCAAACAAAAAGGTCGCAAAACTCTTCAGCTTAACCCTGTTGGGTTTTTCTGCAATTATCTTTGGAAAATCGTAGAGGGTAATAGTTTCACAAATTGTCTAATTTTACGTAGTCGTTTATGACACAAATAAAACAAAACCAATCAAAAGAAAAATAAGAGATAACACCAGAAATTTGGTAACGCAATTCGGCACTTCTTGTCTACGTCTGCAGGGTCCTCACCTAGATTAATTCTTTCACCAAAGTACAATAGATTTATCCAAGGCTTTAATGAACCGACTCCACTCACCGCTTGACATTATATCTCGTATCCTCATTTCCTGCGAAAAAATCTCACACCTAATAACACAACCGACTCTTGTTAATCTCATCAGAGGATTTTTCTCTACTACTCTTAATGAAAGACAATTAATAAAAATAACTGAAGTGATTAATCAACTAAGAAAAGAACAACGATACACTTGAGATAAAAGAACCTTTCCTATGTTCAGCTTCCTGAAATATAGCTGAATAATTGTCCACTAGCTGAAATAATCTACGCCAGCTCCAGAATCAAACCACGACTGCTCAGTTAATAATTGACACCCAGCAAAACATACACAGTGCCAAATCCTCCCAGTCGAAAACCACTCCAATGGATGAAGGTTCAACGCAAGTGACTTCCAAAATAATTAGTGCAGGAACGTGAATCTACGAATGTTGAAATCACACACACCCACACTCATAAGGAGAGAGCCTTCCAACCGTATGGTACTCCAACGATTCAATATCAAAACAAATGCCAACAAAAATCACGCACTCCACCAAGGCACTCATGCACACCACTACTGAAAAATCAGCCGTAGGTTTTTCACTCTAAAACCACACCGTCGTGTGTTTCCAAAAAATCACTTAATCCACAATGAAACTTATGGTAATATCCTTCAACCACTACTTTGACACAAAACAACTTAATTTACACCCAAACTTCCAGCCATACCCTTCAGCTATTACATTTACGTAAGACCCATAACTCTTCACAAAATCCACTTCTTGTAAACACTTTTATGGATCAATGAACAAAGACAAACAAACCTGAATCCATTATAGTGTAACGTTCTTGATTATAGTTTATCCACTCTCGCCTTCGTACTTTTCCCTATTCTCTCAATGGTGCAAGAACTTCTATTCTGTCAATATATGTCTTTCGTAACTTCTATTGAAGTAACTTATATTGAAGGTAAAGGGAAAGTTTAATTGTTAATTAACCATAAGGAGTCTAATTACTTTTACAAGCCCAATAACCATTATTTTGGGCTTACCTTTATATTAGAATCCATTCAAGTAATATAGGCCACATTAATTATTTAAATTAATCTAACACTTCTATGCCAGATATAGGTTGCGTTTGGATATGCGACGCGGTGGAGATAAGTACTTATTTACCGTAGTTTTCAAACGCAGTTACATGTTTGAATCTGCGGTGAACAACCAGAGGTTGGAGAAAACTGCAGTGTCACTGCAGAAATCCATAAGTAGAAAGAGGATTGCGGTAAGAAAGTGCTTCTGCGGTAGAAATTTTACTTTCCATTAATAACCTTTTGATAATTATTATTTTTCACTATACCCTTAACTAATAGAAAGCAAGTCCAATCTAACATTTTTTTTCTTACTTTAATTTAATATTTTATTATTTATAATTTTAAATTTATATGACTAATAATATATTTTTATGAAATATTTTATTTAC
>JAOTAY010000001.1:25101267-25114899 GCA_025629805.1 Erythroxylum baracoense
ATACTTTTAAAAAATTTTAACTACAAAACATTTTTTATAAATATATATTTTAGAGTGAATGAAACTATAAAAGAAATTTGTACTATTTCCGGTAAATTTTGTTAACTATGCAAAAGAGATACATAAGTATTTGCTAAGAGCACTCTAAGAAGTTCAAGCCAAAAAAAAATTACATAGAAAAACAATTCCTCGATATGACCACGAAGAGGTGTTAATTAATCATGGAAAATATTAAGTTTTTTATTTTTATATTTACTAATTAAAATGATATGGTTTAGAAATTTTCGACTACTCAAACGATTAAGACATAAAGTTATTAACTAGTCAAAGAAGAGTGTCGTTTTAATTAGGTAAGAACCTTAATTGACTCTTAACCTAACCTATAGGGACGTCTGCGATCTGTATACACAGGCTTGAAATTAAAATTCTGAAAAAACTTTGTCTGATTACTTCCTCTGGTATGATCGTTGTCTGATTACTTATATAGAAAGTTGGACCATGCCAAAACCTGTAAAATCTTCTGTTTAAGTTATCATGTTTTAATTTTATTTTATAAAATTTTATTTATATATTTATATAAAATTTATATAAATATATAAATGAGATCTAATAAAATATAATAAGAATACTATATTCAGAACAAAAAATCTGACCCGTGCCAAAATCGATTGCTTTGTTATAAATACATTTTCTTCGTCCTTAAGTCTGAAGCATTTAAGTTTGTTTTTCTGACAGAGACGACAAGTCTACTCTAATTGTTAAGCATTTATAGTATTGTCTTTCGTGTGAATATCATTCCTTTTAACCGTAACATTACAAAAAATAAATATTTCAATTAAAAATATTTCACGTGACTTTGACTTGCAGTAGTTCTCTTAAATTAAGTTTCATACATATCCACACGCGCGCGCGCGCGCACTCGTAATTATCAAAACACACACATAGTAGTTCTCTTCAATCGGAGATATATGATATATATATATATATATATATATATATATATAGTTTAACGTACCGGGCGGAGTTCAAAAGGTGATTATATATTATTTTTACTCGCCTTTTACCCAAAACCTTGAGAAATCTCAACAAATCTCAATTTTATTATAAATTAGAATAGCATAGTTTAAACTTTATATACGTTGATTGTAAAAGAATTTTAAGATAAATGTTACAAATTATTGGTCTGATAATATGTAGTCTTATCCTTACATAATAGAGAGAATATTTTCGATATACTCTCGTACATTCGTAAAATGAAGATTAACAAAAAAAACTAGATATATTAAAAATAGAAATAAATAATTAAAATAAAGTAATAATAAATAAGTAAAATAGAATAACACCTTCTTAAAAAAACTTTCCTGACCAATAGTGATACTGTAAGTATTGACATAAATATCAATATCCTTTTTATATTCTTGGGAATCTCCGTTGGCATTGACTCATAAATATGATTACCGTTAGTTAGAATTTTAATGGATTCATGTATACTTGGGGTCTCTAACAAATTATTTTATATAAGAGGGAAACAACTTTTTATGTAGACATAATAATTCCTCAACCACAAGTTTTAGGTAAATTATTTGATAAATTTAAAATTTAAAATTATGTAACAAATTCAAGTTGATTAATTAATAATAACTCAAATGCAATACAAATTTTATGTTATTTTGAATTTGTAAAGAATAAATTTTTAAATGTATATAATAATATGTCAATTATGTGCTTTAAGTAAATTATTTAGTAAAATGATAAATTAAAATCAATTATTGACTTTAATTAAATTCAACCTAATTAATATATAGTATTATATTAATTAAATTCAATCTAAGTATAAATAACATTTTTCTTGACTAAATTTATTTTGACACTTATAATCATTGTCATTAATATTAAATTTGATTTTTGAAATGACATTATTGTTAACGACATTTATTTTTAGGCTTACAATAGATTTTGAATAATATTAAATTTGATTTTTAAGAATATGATATTAAAATTTAATATTGATTTCCATTTTGTACTATATTGCAATATATTTTTAAATTAAATTGCTATTATTATTATCATACATGCTAATTAATATAATGCTATATGATTGTATAGATAATAATTGTAACTAGTATAATGATTTATGAATTACTACATAATATATAAATTTTCTCATATCTTACTTATATAATATATTACTCTATTTAATCATAATTCTCTATTTATTATATACAATTCTATATTGTTACATATAATTTATATATTATATATAATTATGTTAACCAAAAGTGAAGCCAAATCATAATGGCATACTATTTGGCAACGAGTTTTGAATCCTCGGCAAATTAAATGGTATATTTCTTCCGACTAAATCAAAAACAAAATCGTTTAGATTAACAAAAAATGATATCGTTTTCTACAAGGTTATTAACACAAAAATGAAGGTGGCTTTGTTTTCATGTTAGCCATCATATTTCCTCTTCATAAATTGTCAAAGAACCATCTTCTCCTCTTTTGTGGTTGACTCCTGTCTTGTTGTCATCACTGTTGAAGAAGCATCATGTCCTATGTTGGTACGTATTGTTCTTTTTTGTTATCAAGAACCTTTCTTATTGTGTTCTATTTTTCTGCTACATTTTAGAGTTTGTGTGAGTTTTCTATTCTGCAAATGTTGTATTATATGGGTTTCCCTTTATGTTTGTGTTTAAAAGATGGTGAATTGTGTTTCTATGTTGGAAGTGTATTGGCAGACATTTTTCCGTGCTTATTTGATGAAACCTTGCTAACTGTTTGATGAAAGGTAAGTTAGAGAATCAATGCATAATTTGTAACAAATGTTTATGTGCATATTTACCATGTGATTGCTTTTACACCTAATATGTACCAATTATAGTATGCATAAGTATCCATCATAAGGATTTTATTTCAACATGTCATGAGGTTGTGATTAGACATAAAAATTAAAAGTCAAATGGTTAAAACCAAAAATATTAGCAAGGCATCAAAACATATATAGGTAACAAACATATAAGTTTGAATATTTAATTTAACTCACTTGGGAATGGTTAATTACTTCATATGAAGAACAATTTCTATCACATTGAGTTTTCTTCCTACTTCCTTTCTTACTTTTTCTTGTTTTGGTACTTTTTATGAATACATATATCAATAAACCATAAATCTTAATTTGAATCATAGCACAATAGGTAATGATGCTTACATACAGAATTTGGATTGTAATATATAGTTATAAAATAAAAGAACAAGGATATGACTTAAAGGAGCTAACATCGAATATAGAATTGGGATGGGTTTTTTAAGTCAACACTTGTAAACCAAAGAAAGTCTTTTTTTATTCTTATAGCCTTTTTTATTCTTACACATGCAAATATTGATTAGGTCTTTAAATATTCTAGGCAAGTTCTAGAGATAAATCCTAATATAAGACAATACACTTTAAAGAAAATACATATTGATTTGAGTGTTTCAAGCTTTTATGGCTCAAATTCTTAAAATTTATTTGAAATCAATTCAACTTTGCTTAATGCCTTATCATTTGATCATCAAAGTTCATAAAAGTGCATAATGCTAGCTAATTTAATCGTTTGACATATTTTTACTCTTATTCTTAAAATACCAAATCTTTTAGCATGCGCACATTTCAATTTATTAAAAATATATTTTATAAAATCATATATATAATGGACGAGCTCAAAACTAACCAGCTAATTATTAAGATAATGTAAAGCTAAATCATAATTACACAACTTTTTACATTAGAGGACTCGACCTTATCATATGAAATAGCTTCAATTGATAGATCACAAATGTTGGAACATTCAAATAAGAATTCTTCTATTGACTTTTTAGAATAAAACTATTAACATTAATTCATTTAAGAATGTTGATGTGGCGACTAATTTCTGATGTTAGAAATGAACTTTGCTGAGAGAAATGTGATAAAATTCTCCCTAATGAAGAATAAAATGATGCATAACCAATCTCACTAATCACCTCTTATCTTCTATGGTCGACCTTTTTTCTGAGGCTTTTAGTATCATGCAAACTACCTCTATTTTTTTATTATTAATATCTCATTTTATGTTATAAAGCTATTATATGAACATCTGATTGTATGTACTATATATTGAGTTAAGCTTCCTTGAATCTTCAAACAAACATAGATAGAAATGGAGGCTGTGGTGATATCCCAATGGTTGGTACATGATTAGGGAAATTTGTTGTTTTGGAATAATGGTCGATTGCAAAAACTACGTCTGTTCATTGTGATGATAATGGAGTTTATCAATCAGGTATGCATGTGCTCGAATTTGGCTTCCAAATATTGTTTGATTTAGCTTTAATTGTTATATACTATTTGTTCACTAGGTGAAATGCATGATACGTGCGATTCATCTAATACCGTCATCAATACTGCATTTAGGAAATCGTTCAATGTATTTTTTCAAATTTAGTAAAAACAAAGAAGTTGTTAGAGGAGGGTGTCAATAAACCAGACCTTGAGGGAAGATCTTTAACTCTTACAATTGATGGCTTGGAATGAGTAAGGAGCCTTCTTAGAAATCCAGACATTGGGAACCACTTTACAATCTCCCTAGTCCAATGTCACTTGGAATCTAAAAAATAATTATTTCTTTTTTTAATGGAATATTAGGTGTGAAACTTTATTTATTATTTTATTTGTAAGAATTGTTAAACTTCTAATTAACATCTTTTAGTACTTATCATGTATCATTATATTATATTGCTTAACATATTTCAATATTTATATGTATTATTATTTTATTGTTAATAAATATTAATGAATAAGAATAGTGGTCAACTTAAATTTATTATATTTTGATCTTATTAATATTAAATTTTTATGTATGTTTGTCTTTTTATATCTAAAAAGATAATTTAAAAGGGTATGTTTATCTTTCAAAATTACTTACCATGTGCTTTTTAATAATTCGTTTAAATTTTTGAAAATATTTTACAATTTTTATATGCTTAGTATTTTCATGAAATATTTGTATGAACGAAGGTGTACTATGTATAATAGACATCATTAAAGAATTATTTATGTGTAAATCCATAGATTTAAACAAATTTATAGAGTTTTCATGCATTAGCTATTAAAACAAATTTATAAAGAAAGAAAATGAAAAAATATGAAAAATCATATATAAATGTCAACTAGAATTAACTTTAGGATTATTAAGCACACTTAACATTAAACAATTATCTTTTTAACATTATTAAATTTTAAATCTTTAATATCAACTTATGGCAACGATTTCAGATTTTTGTCGCCCAAAGTCAGAATTTGTTATTTCGTCGCCAAAAGCCTATGTGTTTGCAATGCTTAAAATTATTGTCACCAAAGGCTCGACATTTAGTGACAAAATACATAAACCATTGCAAAATATTATGCCTTTTGCGATATCATTGAACTGATCCTGTATGAAAAATTCATTTGAAACATTACTTGTATACCTATGAAAATTCTCACTGAAAAACCCAACTTTGAAGTTCTGCAAAATTTCTATTATGTCATGGTTGCTTCAAACTGAAATTTATAGCTTCTTATCGAAAGCAACAGGGAAAGCAACTACGATTTTCTAGAATTTGATTAGAAGTAGAAAAATTTAAGTACATTGCAAATAAATCGCACACACAAAACATCAAAAATTTGTTAATGCAGGTCAGCACACACGACCAATATCTATAGAGCCCTCACTCAAATTAATCAACTTTCACCATAGCACAATAGGCTTCCACACAAAGTTATTATGGAGTCGACACCACTCATTCCTTGACGCTATCCAATCTTACTCACCTCCATAAAAGTATCTCACATCTAATAGTGTGACCAACTCATGCTAACCTCAACAGAAGATTTTAAAACAATGAATGAAATAAAGAGAAGAATATCTCAAGTGATTAAATTAAGAATAAAGGAAACAAAAAGTACTTGAGTCAAAAAAACACACTCCTGTGTATGTAGCAACATTAAAACATAATCATGGAGAGTCTTCAAATTAAAATATGCTATCGAACTTTGTAATTGATCTTTGAAAGCAACCAAACACAGCAGCCAAGATCCATGATCTTTGACACACTATGAACTTATTTTCAACAAATCCTTCCTCCTTTGGGATTCATTATTCTTTAAAAATTCATTCCTTCAATAAATACCTCAACTTCAAGAATTCCACATATTCTAAGATAGTAGAATCTGATACCAAATCAACTTTCTTATTACAAAGGATATCCCAAATAAATTAAAATACAAGTAATGCCAAAAATAAAATAAAATATCTTAACACTCATTGTGATGATTGTACACTACAACAAAACAGACATTTGGCTTTATTTTGGTGACGATTTGAAAATTTTCGCGAAAAGTCAGCTTTTAATGACTATTTCTAAATTCGTCACCAAAAGTCAAGGCTTTGGTGACATTCTACAGTATCGTCGCTAAGGGGATTCCTTTAGTAACAATTTACGTGAATCACACAAAAGAAACAATATTTAAGAAACAATATAATATTTTGAACACGAAAACATAAAATTTATATTAAATTTTTTTCAATTTTATTTTTTATTTAGGGTTAATTCAGTGAACTTGTTCTCTAAAAAATAGTCACATATTTGTTTAAGTATCTCTATACTTTAGTCTATGAGATCAACTACTTCTTTCATAAGGAAAAACAAAATATATGCTAGTATTTTACATTCTATTAATGTTCAGTCTTAATAGAATAATGACTAAGAATAATTTATGAATAATACATAAATATAATATGAATAATACATAAATATAATATGAATATAATAATTATAATATCATGATAATTTTATTTGCAATGTATAATTATTACATAGACTTTATCATACACATCTAAATATGTACAAGATAAAGAATACCTTTAAATTATTTTATTGCTAAATTACAACAAACCGATTGGTTGTAGGACATAAACCAATATCTAGTTCCAGCCACATTAGCTGCATTTTTGTTAGCGTAGGAAGTTTCATTTGTTACTCGGTTTGTGCATAAAGGGCTAGCTAAAGAGTTTATTATACTGATCATGGATCACAAAATTCCGCACCAAGCTGGTGACATTGACCAACAGATGGAGTCAGAATTCGGATATGATCATGAAAATCAGGTGAATTTAGTTGGTTTTAAATGTAACTGAAAATGGCTCATCGGCTTGAGCATGAATTTTCTGTTTCCGACAAGTTACTTTCATCCCAACTATGTTTGAAATGCTTCGTTGAAAGTTCGAACAAATTATGCATTACTTAAACTATCGTATCTGCTCCGTCTTTGTCCTCAAAGATTCTGTACATAAACATATTCGTCATGGCTTACGCACGCCGTACTGCTTTGATCCTATGTTTCTTGGATTGATCAGATTGTTCAAAAACGTGAGAATTGGAAAGCGAAATGTTATAACATTGTATATGGCTCACATACACGCACTTCTAATTTTAAAGTTTCAGACAAAATAAAGAGTTAATTGTAAAAAAAATCTTAAATTTTATTCAATTTTATAATACTAATTTAAACTTTAAAAAGTGGCGTCAAAATATTCAAAATTTCAATTTATTGCAAAACTAGCCCATTGTTAAGTTCTTTATTTGTATCACTGACATACTGCATCATATTAAAAGTTGTGTCATATGTTCAATTATTTTTATAATAATTATTTTATATTTTTAATAAATTCGAAAAAAAAACCTAATGACTCGTCATCCATCTATTCTCCTTATCCGCCTTACTGTTTTGTGCTTGTTTTTAATTTTCTCTGAAAGTTTTTTGGATAGCTCCGACGTTCCTCCAACTTGCTTGCTCTGTCAGGGGTGTGTTTCCCCTTATGTCTTGATTGGTAACTAATAATAAAGAAATGAAAATGGAAATACAACAACTTTTACTTGTTTGTTTACTAGTAATAACTAAAATAGAAAATGACAAAACTTGTTATGCCTAGCGAAAGTGTGGGTACAAGTTGGAATAAAAAATTAGAAATAAGAGATAACATATATTATTATAATATTATCAAGTTATTATCAAAATATTACCAAGATATTGATTCTTATCATAATATTATCATTAAAATTACATATTACGATCTTTTGTATTAATTTATTTAATAATATTATCATAAAAATTATCACTATTAATTTTAATATTATCAACTATTGATATAACTACTAACTTTGTTTAATACTATACCAAACATGCATAACTAGTAATTTCACCTTTTATTCTTATTCCTATTTTATTCTAATTCCTTCATTACTAGTTACCAAACTAGTATTTGTTGTCATCTACTTCTTTCTCGTTGTCTTCATCATCTAGGTAGAGATTATGTTAACTTGGCTACATAAATGCTAATTTTTGTCTATATTGGTCTTTACTAGTGCTAAAGCCACAATGTAGTATTATGTGAAATATGTCATTCCTCTAAGAAATCTAGCCATGAATTTCATGTTTTAGGTGGTTTTATAGTACCAAACGGCTTTGACACAAAAGTCTTTGCATTTAGATTTTAAAGTGGAAAACTATGCAAGTTTTCAACAATTTTATTCTGTAACAAAGAAAAGGAAGCCGAGTAATTAATATCTGAAAAGGAAACTGATAAATGAGTATTGTATTGAGCTGGGTAATATTTGACTACCTTTTTCTCATTTTTAATGTGGTTGTTTAATACCCGATTTTGTTAATCATAAAACATAGGTAAAAGCTTGATAAATAGGTTTGTAGCTGACAAGGTTGACTTTGCCTCTTAATTCTTGAGTGAAGCTAGTAAGGAAAATTTGTTAAAATACAACAACTAGGTTTGATGGGCTTATTGCTTTACTTTATCATGATTAAGGAGCATGGCGATTGAAGTTGGGCCTAGAAGATTGATGACAAAGAGGAGAGAAGAATATATTAAGGAAGAGTCCATCAGGAATTTTCTTTTTCCAAATTTATTAAATTATAAAAAAATTACATGGAAAAAATTTGAACACGTGGCGATCATGTGAAGAAACCATTAATTTGACGTGGCAATGGAAAATTTAAAGTAAGGTTATTTTTGCAATGAATTGAAAGTTCAAGGATTTTACTGATATTTTTTTAAAGTTCAGACTAGTATTGTAAAATTGAGTAAAGTTTGAAATCTTTTTATAATTAACCTAAAAATAGAAGTACCATTTTTGAATGTCTTTTGAGTGAATATAATTTGGGACATAAATATAAGCTAATTCATGTTTCTTTTTGAAAATTAAAGGTGAAGCTACAAATTAAAGCAAGAGTGTGTTGGTGTGGTGACGATTTTTTATAAAAAATACAGTTTGATAATGATTATTGTGTCATTAGCCGTTTACAAGTGAACGGAGAAGTAAAGAGATTCATAGCCTGAGACAAAGACAAGTCAACTATCGTGTTTAAATCTATATAGAAGTAGAAGAATTTATGATCTTAGATACAACCCTACGAAAACATGTATTATGTGTTTTTAAGAAGAAATAGTTTCATTCACAAGTCATAAATGATAAGAGATGGACATCACCTGGATAAAGTAAACACACCAATAAAAGAAATTAAGATAAAAAGGGACATATAAAATTACATGGTTAACAAATATGGGGAAAACCATGGGCAAGAATAGAAAACTTTCCACTATAGAAAACAAAGATTATAAGAGGAAGATCTCACAATCCACTCTAAGAATTAATACACAAGGTTATGGAAAGAGATTTAGGATGTGGAGAACCTTAAGGAAAGGTCTCCTCATATAGCCTCAAACGAGGCTTCCCATTCCATTCACTTCCAATGTGGGATAAAAACTAACAATCTCCCACTTGGAGATTTGATTGAGAATCAATCAATCTCCTGACCTTTCTTTCTATCATGCCATTACTCTATTGTCTACGTCTCTGTCAAGATATACAAGGATCTACACCATATGAATTTATCAATGATGATTGGTTTTATTAATGCATCCCCTAGGTTCTCTTTTATGTGAATTTTCTGCCTGTTCATTCTTCCACCTTTCACTATTTCATAAAAAAAATAATATTGAACTCCTATAAGTTTAGTTCTGGAATGAAAAGCTAGATTCTTTGCAATATGCAAGGCACTTTGACTATCATAATACAAAGGAATTTTCTCTTATCGATGCCCAAGCTACCCCAAAAATATTTTTATCTATATTGATTCCTTGCAAGCTTATATAGCTGCCATATACTTAGCTTATGTTGTAGATAGTGCTAAAACTGTCTGTAGTTTAGACACCTAGCTCACTGCTCCTCATGTAATTGTAAACACATAGCCTATAGTGGATTTTCTTTTATTAGGATCATCTACAAAACCAAAATCAACATAGACTTTGCCAATAAATTAAAATCCTTCGTAACGTAGAGCAACATCTGAGGTCCCTTTAATATATCTTAGGATCCTCTTTACAGCCCACCAGTGTTCTCAACCAGGATTAGTCATGTAACAACTAACCATTTCTACTACATATGCAATGTCTAGTCTTGTGCAAATCATAGTAAATATTAAACTTCCCATAGTTGATGCATATGGTACTCTAGACATCTCCTTTCTCTCTGCTTCACTGTTAGGGCTTTTACTTAAAGATATCTTGAAATTAATAGGAAGAGTGGTAGAGATTGACTGACAATCTTACATATTGAAGCATCACAACGTTTTCTTTAAGTAGTTCTTCTAAGAAAGACAAATCTTTCTGTTATTTCTGTCTCAGTAAATTTGCATCCCTATCATTTCAAACTTTGAATCTTTGATGAGCCCTTAGCTCCTTTTACATACTTAATGACTCTAATGTTCCAGAATAAATTATTGTCTTGAACAATTAAAGGAAATATATGTTCACTAAAGAACTTATTGATCCAATTAATCATTTTCACCAAATAAAAATTGTATTATGGCTTAATCAACAACCATTGCTACATTAAAACTTTCCAATCTTAAAATGATATTATTCTAAGTAAAATAAATTTACAATAATAATCAAACAATTTTAACCAAGTTGTAGAATTAAAGTTATTTCTGGTGCCACTATTGGAAAATTAGGCCATGATCTAATTCCACTTACAATAGAATAATTATGACACTTTTTTGTATTTAATTTCTTGAAAGCCAATATCACTAAAATTTTATAAAATGATTAACGTATAAATCATAATAAGCATGATCTTAATTCATATTTTATTCTGAAGCTTGATCATATTCTTATCGTGTCCTTTAAACTATTTCAAAATTGACTCATCTCAACCACTGTAGCCACACAAGTACCCTATCTCTAACAATATCCATAGAACAAGTTGAGAAAACTTTGCAACTGCTGCGGAGAGAATTAGTCAAGAAGTGCTAGCTCCATTAGAGCATAAGCCTATTTTTAATAGTTTTAGACCCTTTAGTAATTTAATTGAAATTAAATTCTTATATTAATTAAATTTTGTTTGGAATTACAAATAATTATAACCAAATACTAGTTATGCCTAAATAAGATCCAATATCTTATATTAATCCTTATGTATTAAATATTTCATATTTAATCATAAAGTTTTTCAAACTTTACAATCAAATCTAACTTGATTAAAGTATCTTTGCTCTCTTCAACCTGTTTTTTAAGTGTAACCAATTAGGTTCCTAAATATGTTGACAATGGATAAAAATTATAATCCTAAATAATATTTAGGGTTAGATAAATTAAACTCCTTTAATTTATCTTTAATTCTTTAATTAAAAATTTTATATCTATAGATCAAGATTGACGTCTAGCAATACATCATGACTGCTCAAATATTGAAAAATGTCAAACTTGTTTTAACTAACCTTTTTGTGTATGATTTTTTTGTATAATTTAATCCTTTCATCATATAATGTTCCGATTAGACATAGAGTATGAAATTAAAGTCTACTACATTTTGAGTCTAATCATATTAGTTATCCATTATTAGCTAGTGATTAAATTAATGATATTTGTAAACTATTTACAAAGCGTTATTCTACCTTGGGCAAGGATTTCTAAAATCAATACTAATTAAAAACTTTGAAACATTCTCCCTAATTACTTTATAGTGACGAATCATATCTTGATTATTTAACTACCTCCATTTATTTTATACTACATCCAATGACTACCAACTAAACTACCCATGATTAGGATAGGTCATAATTAGTATCAAAATATAACAATCCTATACAAGATAAATTTGAAAATCCCAAGTCAAAGGGTCGCTTATACCACTACAACAGAAGGGACTTTTAGGGACAAAATATTTCGTCACTAAAAGTCCTACAATCATCGTTAATACTAACTAGCGACGATTATTTTTGTCATCAAAGTCATTGTCAAATCCCTGTAGGAAAAGGCTATGTTTTCACCAAATCGTTAATAATTTTTTTCTGCTATGACTAGTTTTTATAGAGAAAAGTTAAATACCATAATTTAGATGCTTTGTTTTAGTCGCTAAAAGTTATTAGATACGTTTCTAAAAACATAAGTAGCTAATAACTTTTAGCTACAAAAACAAAGCGTAACCAAAACTTATTAGTAATGTTTTAAAAACATAGCCAAAAAATTTTAGCTATGTTTTGAGAATCATATCCAAATAAAAACATAGCCAAAAGTTTTTAGCTACATTTTGAAAATTTTAATACAAACTATAGCCAAGTATTATATCATGTGAATTATAATTATTGGTGAAAATTTTAACCTATGTTATTATATGTAATATTTATATTTTTGTTATATAATTTATTATACAAAAATATACTAAAAATAATAAAAATTAGAAGCATTTTATATAAAAATATCATTAAATTTGATCATGTACAATATGTTAATTACAATTTAAAGAAAATAATTATACAGAAAATAAAAATTACAGTTAATCTTCACTGTTTACATAATTTAGGCTAAGTAAATTTTTGACGTACTTTTCAAGCTTGGTCAACTTTTGTGAATTATGTTCTAATCTGGCCTTAAACGACTGGTTTTCCTCTTCAAGACGGTCAACATATGCTGGTCTTGATGATGATGATGCAGTTGGCTTAGGTGTGAACCTAAGACTTTTGATATAGGCAGATTGTATCCCAAGCACCTTGTTGCAAATGTCATTTACATTTGGCTCATTTTCGTCAGACATTGATGTTTGTAACAACTCCTGCATCTTATTCTAAAATTTTGAAAACAAAATTAATATTCAATTCAAATATTATTAGTTAGTAGTACATAAAAGATAAACTTAAGATTTAAACAAACATTTATACTTACACAATTACTGTGCACTTCTTCAGACATCCAACTTTCACCTTCCTTATACTGTGTTAGTTTGTAGAGTGTGGTCCTATCATATTCTTCTCTATGCAGTTCCTTCTGACTTTGTTTTATGGAGAAAAATACAAAACATAATAAATAATATTGTGCTTACTGATATAATTATAACTTACAAACAAAGAACTTACATATTCATTTCGCACAACAACAAATGATTCGAAGCCTTGGTTGTAAGAAGTTTTCATTTTTCTCTATTAACTTTGGCTTTCTCACACTTTTCCTAAATAAAGAAAAGAAATAGTCATTAAATTGTGTAATAAGATTAATGGAA
>JAOTAY010000001.1:25131512-25141977 GCA_025629805.1 Erythroxylum baracoense
ACTCTGAGACTGTGTATTGATTATAGGCAATTTAATCAAGTTACCATGAAGAACAAGTACTCGTTGCCTAGAATTAATGAATTCTTGATCAATTGCAGGGAGTTCAAGTGTTTACTAAGTTGGACTTGAGATTTGGGTACTAACAGTTAAAGATAGCAGAGACTAATGTACTGAAAAGTACATTCAGGAGTAGATATGAGCATTTTGAGTTCCAAGTGAGGTCGTTTGGGTTGACCAATGCTCCAGTTGCTTTTATGACTTTGATGAATAAGGTAATTCAACCCTACATAGATCATTTTGTGATAGTGTTTATTGTTGATGTTTTGGTGTATATGAAGAATAGAGAAGAATATGCTAAGCATTTGAGGTTAATTTTACAGATCATAAGAGAGAAGCAATTATATGCCAAGTTCAGTAACTATGAATTTTGGTTGGATCAAGTAGTGTTCTTGGGTCATATAGTAACTGAACAAGGCATGCAAGTGAACCCAAAGAAAGTAGAAGCAGTGATGAAGTGAGAAACTATGAGAAATGTGCCTAAAATCTGAAATTTCCTTGGATTAGTTGGATATTACCGGAGATTTTTATAGGGGTTCTCATTAATTTCAGCCCTTTTGACAAAACTTCTGAAGAAGAATGTGCCTTTCAGATGGAACGATGAATGTCAAAGGAGTTTTGAGAAGCTAAAGCATCGGTTAACTACAGCACCAGTGTTAATTATTCCATATGGATCTGGAGGCTATGTGGTATATAGTGATGCTTCACACTAAGAATTACGGTGTGTATTAATGCAGCATAGTAGAGTGATAGCTTATGCATCGAGATAGTTAAGGTCTCACGAGTTTAATTACCCAGTACATGATGTAGAACTTGCTGCAATGGTTTTTGATTTAAAGATATAGAGACATTATCTATATGGAGAGGCTTTTCATATATATATTGATCATAAGAGTTTGAGGTATCTGTTGAGTTAGAAGGAGTTAAATATGAGACAACAAAGATGGATAGAATTGATGAAGGATTACGACTATATAATAGAGTATCATCCGGGTAAAGCTAATGTAGTAGCTGATGCATTGAGTAGAAAATTTGATAGTAGTGTGGCTCAAGTATAGTTATCGAGGTTATAGAGTCTAGTACAACTGAGAGCATTGAATGATAAGTTGAATCTTGAGTAGAATGAGACATTGATAGCTATATTGAAACTGAGACTAATGTTGCATGATAGAATTAGAAAAGCTCAAAGCAAAGATCTAGATATTATGAAGCTTATTGAAAAGTTAAAAGAAAATCCAGGTTCTGAGTTTGAATTGAGAGATGAGACATCATGGTTAAAATAGAGACTATGTGTACCTAAGATTGAGGATCTGAGGAAACAGATTCTGAAGGAAGCACATATAGCAGCTTATGCTATAAGATGTATAACACGCTAAAGTAAGCATTTCTAGTGGCTAAGGATAAAGAAGCAAGTGGCTAACTATGTGGATAAGTGTTTTACTTGTTAGCAGATCAAGGCTGTGCATCAAGTTCCGGTTGGTAAGTTATAATCACTACCTATTACGGAGTGAAAATGGAAGCAAATTACGATAGATTTCATTATGAGATTGGCAAGGACTCTGAGGCAACATGATGCTATATGGGTTGTGGTGGACCGATTAACAAAGTCGACCCATTTCTTACCAATAAGAGAGACTAATACCCTGGATTAATTAGCCCGAAGGTATATGAATGAAGTAGTGAGATTGCATGGGGTCCCAGTGTCCATTGTATCAGACAGAGACCTCAGATTTACTTCAAGATTCTGAAGGAGCTTACAAATAGCCATGGGTATAAAGTTGAACTTCAGTACTGTATTTCATCCTCAAACAGATGGACAAAGTAAGAGAATGATTAAGACTACTGAGGACATGCTTAGAGCTTGTGTAATAGAGTTTCAAGGAGTATGGGATCAATATATAGCTCCGATAGAGTTTGCGCATAATAACCATTATCATAGTAGTATCAGTATGACACCTATGAGGCATTATACGATAAAAAGTGTAGTTTGCCTTTGTATTAGGATGAAGAGGGTCTAAGGATTGTAGAAGGCCTAGAATTGATACAAGATACTGTTGATAAATTGAAACTAATTCGAAATAGAATTAAAACAAATCAAGATAGACCGAAGAGTTATGTGGATCAGCACCAAAGAGATATGGAGTATCGAGTAGGAGATAAAATATTTCTAAGAGTATTGCCTTAGCAAGGACTGCTGAGGTTCGGTAAAAAAGGTAAGCTCAGCCCTAGATATATTGTTCCATATGAGATCATTGAGAGGATTGAACCATTGGCATACAAGTTAGCCTTACCGATTGAAATGTCTCAGATACATAATGTGTTCCATGTGAGTATACTCAGAAGATATTGGTCTAATCCGATGCATATGTTACCAGCTCAGCAGATTAAAGTTGTTATTAATCTGAGTTATGTTGAGGAGACACTAAAGATAGTGGAATATCAGATGAAACAGTTAAGAAACTGGGTAATTCCATTAGTGAAAATCCTTTGGAAGAATAACTCAAGTGAGGAAGCTACATGGGAAACGGAGGAGCACATGAGGAAACAATACCCCTACCTTTTTGAACAATCAGGTAAGAATTTTGAAGACGAAATTTATTAAGAGGGGGAGAATTATAATATCTTATTTCCATTAATCAGGGTTAGGACATAGGGTCCTCCTTGACCACTGAAAATGAGAAAAAACAATGAGAGATTAGGAATTACATTTCGTGCTCACACATAATATAAGCATACACGCACATGATTATTGATGTTTGCACACATTAAAATTACTGTACATTCATTCAATTGACATTTTTCGGGTATAAATGATTTTAATGTGATTATAAAGTGAATAGTGAATATTTGTCTTGAAAATTGATTTGATGAGTATAAATATTAATTTAGAATTTTTTTGTGAAACTTGGGAAATTTTTGAAATTTTTGTGTATTTTTGTATTAGGAAAAATGCCAAGTGGCAAGACAATTGATTTATGGTAGTGAAAATAAGTGACAATTGGTAGCAGAATTTATTGATAATTGACATTAGGGTTTCTTGAAAAGTGTCATAGAAAATTGGGAGACAATTGGATTAGAAATTTGGAGACAAATGGACTAGTTATCAAAAAGATCATTTGCAGACCACAAGAGGAGGACATGTGGCCAGTGACAAGTTTCATGCCACTACACACCTCACTCTCGTTACTCTCATTTGTAAGACCATCTTTGCTTGTTTTTTACTCTTGCTACATTCTTTCTTCGTTTTCTTCATCTTCTTCATTTTTCTTCATCTACGACACTCCCTTCTCCAAGCGTCACACGTTGAACCTTGCTCTCATCTTTCACTTACTACTTTCATTTTCGCTATCTTCTCTAACTTGTTACTAGAAAAACCTAACCTACTCCACCCTCCAGGATGATGATCGTGTAGCATAAGGAGTTAGGGTTTCTTGGAGATTTTGAAGAAACTTTGAGTAAATCAAGTGAGTAGCATAATAATCTTCATGAGTTGTTTAAATATAAACATATGTAACGATATTTTGAGATTAAATGATAATGATAGAGGCGTTGAAATATGATGATACGTTAATGAGGAAATAAGTAGGTTTATGTCATATTTTTGTGTATATGATGAGTAATAGATTATGAGTTGTGTTTAAAATGTTTTTGAGATAGGTTGGTTATGAAAATGGTGTTTTAATGCTAGTTGAAAATTAATGAATATAAAGAAGTGTTCATGTCTTGTCTTGTGTTAATGAATGAGTGTAGAAATTTGATGAATAAATGCATATGAGTGTGTTCTATTTTTGAGAGAATATGAAACCATAGATTATAGACTGTTATGTGAGGAGATAGATTGAGCTTGGAAGTTAAAGAAAAGACTGGTATAGTGTTCTTGAAATGAGAAGAACTAAAATGATAGTAAACAATAAAGATCATGTTTTGTTTTTGTGTGATTGATAAACAATGATTTATGAATTATATTGTGGATGTTTTTTAATTGAAATGAAGGTGATAATGAAGAGGAAATAAAGTAGAAATGATGGACTATACATGATATGTATTGGATATAGTATGAAAGAGTGCAAATTTGGAAAAATGAAGGAAAATGGGTGGTCCACGATCATGACACTCATCCCAAGATCGTGGGCAGAAGCATTAGCTTATGTCATTATCGTGATGCTTCTGTCACAATCGTGGGGAGGTAATATCATTTGTTGATTCCAAGATCATAGGCAAGGTTTGGGAATGGCCATAAAAGTGAGTTCTCTTCTTTAAGTGATATTTGAATCAACAAATGATAAAGTACTTTCTTATTATGCATTTAAGCTTGAATGAGGCTTGAAATAAACGTAGTTTGATAATGGATTAAGTGATTAAATGGGTCATATGTTTAGGGAAATAATTAAGGTTAAAACTAAAGAATAGATTGATGATATAAATGTATCAAAGATCTGGAAAATTAATGATGTTATAGAAATGAAAGTGATTTCATGAATGTTAATGTGATTTAAAGGAGATGAGTAATGTGCATTAAGTATGAATGAATGAGAGTTTGGATATTACGTGATCATATAATGCTAGAATAACATTGGTGAATAATTGATTGAGGATATTATAATAATCAAGTATAGTTGAGCTATGCACGTAAGTGTAAGCTAGGCATACACAAATGATGATGTTTAAATGATCAAGAGATGTGAATAAAGGAAACATACCCGAAATAGTCAAATTGAGCATGCATTATAAATAACACATATAAATATGTGTATGATTGAGTATTAATGTGATTGTGCAAATTAGTAATGTGTAAATTGTATGTGTGGCATGATATAGAAGCATAAATAGAGTAACAACATCTAAACTTTGCCGGGATATCGAGGTAATGGCTATCTGGAGCATACTGAGAGTAACCTCAATATTCTCACTAAAATTATTTGTATTTGCTTAAATTTAAATTATTGAACTGAGATTGATGTGAATATGATAAATTCCGGATATTAATAGTCTGAGGCATTTGAAAAATGAGATTTGCATTAGAAGTGCTCATTGTATGTGAATTTGACAGAAATAAGTGTGCTTAACGTGATTGTTGAATGCCGGACTTAAGTCCGATGAAAATGTGAAAGTGATTGTGCATGATAAATGAAAGTGAATGATTGCATATGATGTGATGATTGATGCATTTCATTACATGATATGCATGATCAGATAAAGGCAGTTGTGATCGGAGTAGCCAGTGAAAAAGAGCTTAAAGCTCAGAATGTGAATAAGAGCCACAGGCTCATTATGTAAAATGAGCCCGGTATTTCCAACAGATATATGATAGTTATCAATAAGCCCGATATCCACAATAAATACGAAACAGTTAAAAAGACACTCAGTCACAACAATATAATAATTGAATAAGAGTCACATATGCATTGCATATACATTTGATATGTACGTTCTAAATGATCGAAATGAATTGTTTGAATTGTTATGAATGAGAAATGTGAAATGTGAAATAAGTGAACAAAAAATGGTTTTTAAGGCTATATGATGACTTGTTAAGTGATGTGCATTATGTGATGATATGAATTATCAGTGAATTATCTGTGAATTGTTTGTGTTATATAATCTGAGTGAGCACATCGATGATGGCTTGCTCACTGAGTTCACAAAACTCATCAAAATTGCAACATAGCTTTTCAGGTACGAGAGAGAAGACGTAACTTCTAAGACGTTCTAGGAGAATTATAGTTCTTGTATTTTTTACAAGAAGAAATAGCTCAAAGATTGGTCAGCTGAGATTGAGGATTTAATTAGAATCTTTTGTATAATTCTCATTACATGTAAACTATGCTGTAAAGAACAATAGACTCTTATAAGCTTTTGACTTTTTATAGATAAACGGATTATGTATGAAAAGCTAAAGTGTATTATGTTTTATAAATAGAATGAAGAATGAATCTTTTAAATATAATGTCTTATTTGTATGATGCCATGATAAGTGAAGTAAGTGCTCTAACTAGCACGACGGTTCATTAGACATGTTCTCGAACGTCAGATGGAGGTTCAGGTATTGTGCCTTATAGATCGGGGAGTTACAGCAAGAGATTTAGATCAAGTTCATTGTATAAAAGATGAAATAGGGAAGTGAGTTTGTAGTTGAGAATAACATCAAGAGAAGATGACAGAGGTAGTTCTATAACCTTTTTAATAAAGGCATAAAGGATAACTTCGTTTTAGATGACCTTAGCTTGTCTGAGAGGTTTCATAATTTCACTTGCTGTCGACATATTATAAGGGATGAAATTAAGAAAACATTGAGGAATGTCAAGAGTGCTAGGACAGTAGGGCCTGATGAGATACCTACAGAGTTGTGAAAGAGTTTAGGCGAAGAAGGCATTACTTGGTTAGCCAAGTTTTTTAATATGATCCTTAAGTCTTTCAAAATGTAGGATGAGTGGAGATTTAGTATGATAATTCCGTTATGTAAGAGCAAATGGGATATCTAAAGCTACAACAACTATAGAAGCATCAAATTACCTAGTCAAATCATGAAGTTATATGAGAAGGTAATTGAGAATAGAGTGAGAAAGGATGCTTCTATCTTGAAAATTAGTTTGGTTTCATGCCAGAAAGGTCCAAGAAAGAAGCCTTACATCTTCACAGAACTTTAATGGAATACTACAGGAAAAGACAGCTTAACTTACACATAGTTTTTATTGATTTAGAGAATACTTATGATAGAGAACCTAGGGAAATCATGTATAGTTATTTAGAAGTCAAGGGAGTTCCTTTAGCTAATATATATACGAGTTACTAAGAATATGTACAAAGGTGTAAAAACTAGAGTAAGGACGATAAAAGGAGACAAAACATTTTTCTATAGATATTGGGCTTCATTAAGGCTCCTATTTAAACCCCTTTTTGTTTGTAACAGTGATTCATGAGCTCACTAAGAATATCTAAGAGGATGTGTCTTGGTATATGTTGTTTGTTGATGACATTGTTTTAGTAGATGAGACAAAAAAGGAGGTCGATGAAAGGCTTGAACTTTAGAGGGATACGTTAGAGTTGAAGGACTTTATATTAAGTAAGACTAAGACTGAATATGTGGAGTGTAACTTTGCGAAACATAGAGAGGTTATTGATATGAAGGTAAAGATTGGTTCAGAAGTTATACCACAAAATGAGTGTTTTAAATATTTAGGATATATCATCTAGAGTAATAGAGAGATTTGTGAAGACATAATTCATAAGATCAGATCAGGATGACTTAAAAAGAGAAATGGATAAGGAGTTTTGTGTGACAAGAGGATATTACTTAAACTTAAAGGTAAATTTTACCGTTTAGCGATTAAGCCGACCACACTCTATGAGACGGAGTGTTGGCCCTTCAAATAAGTGCATAATCATAAGCTAATGTTGACAGAGATGAGAATACTTTATTGGATGTGCAATCTTACTAGAAGAAATAAGGTCATGAATGTAATCTTATTGGACAAATTGAAGCTAAAAAATATTGTTGACTAATTAAGAGAGACAAGACTTAGGTGGTTTAGATATGACACTATTGGAACTTACTAAGAACATAACTTGCAATAGAAAACTTTGACGTACTAAGTTCCAGATAGAGGATCCCTCGTAAAGGTATCCTTGTAGTTCTCATAGATCTTTTAGCATTTTCTTCTTGTAATTAGCCTCTAATTTTATTATTATTATTATTATTATTATTATTATTATTATTATTATTATTATTATTATTATTAATTAGATTGTTCAAGGAACAAGGCTTTTTTCGAATAAGTCAATTTATTTGGGACCCTGCAGATCCCCTATTTTTCCTATTCAAAGATCAGCCCTTTGTATCTGTGTTTTTACATCGAGAATTCTTTGTAGATGAAGGGATGTCAAAGGGGCTTCTTACTTCCTAAACAGATCCTCCTACATGTACATATAAACGTTGATTCATCAAGAATATATAAGAAAAGCACTTCGAATTGTTGTCTATGCATATTTTAATAACTCAATTTTTAAATTGCATGACTGCAAATTAAGACAATTGTGAAGGACACAAGTAGCAATTATTATACAGGAAAAAATGTTGTGTGGTGTGCTAATTATGGCCATCTATAATTTATAGGCCTTTTACTGTAATAATAGAAAAGTATTAAAATATTTAATTTAATAGAATTAATATTTAATTTTATTATAATATAAAATTACAAATTATGCCACCAAGTCAACCTTATTTTTAATGATTAACTAATTTATAAAAAATTAAAATTAATTTTTATAATTACATTTAAAATTTTAATACAAGTAGGTGTTATACATTTTAAAATTATATATTTTAATACATATTGGTATTAAAATATATAATTTTTATTGAGCTATAATATACTTAGCATTTAGGCGTGAATTCCCATGTTAAAGATATGTATTAAAATATATAATTTTTATTGAGCCATAATATTCTTAGCGCTTAGGCATGAATTTCCATGTTGAAGTGAATACATTACTTAATTAAAATATATAATTTTTATTCTTATTACTCAAACATGAATTCTCGTATTAAAGTGAATGTGTTACTTAGCTACAATTGTCTAAATTATATTATATAATTGAATTTATTATATTATATTTCTTATAAAATTATTTTCATTTCTTATAAGATTAAATATATATTGGTATTAAACTAAAAAAAAATTCTCATTTATAGTCTTATTGAACATTATTGCTGAGAATCATTTGATCAGGTTGAGACAGACAGTCGTTGGGTACAACCTTTTGTCGTTCTCTATTCTTCGATCTTTACACAATTTGTGATTGTTAACACCAATTTCGTATATCGTCCGGTACGTAGGAGAATTCTAATAACTCAATTTTTAAATGACTGCAAATTCGGACAATTGTGGCACATGCTGGTCGGACTTGGTCAAGCGTAGGAAGGGCTGCACGGGGGGACCCTCGTAAAGAAGAAAATAGGCCTATCTTTTTTTTTAATAATTATATTAGGTATTTCAGTTTAATCAGACTAATCCTAATCTCCTAAGACTCTACTCCAAGAGTCTACTCCAAGAGTCTTAGAGGATGTAAATTTAGAACTCCAAGATCCCTCAAGTTCCTACGTAACTTGTGCACTTCTGCGCACAAGGAGTAGTCATATACTTGATTAGTTAACTACTGATTGATTGCTGGTTTTGCTTAGCATCAGGTTCCTAGCAGCCCTCAGGTTCCATAATAGCTTTAACTTCCACACTGCCATTGGAAGCGAAGCGTCTGTAATTAATCCGATCAAGAAGCTTTGCCAAGGAGGCTAAAGGATCATCAATAGGAAAATTTCTTATTTCTCTTCCTTTTACGTAGCTCGAACTCAAAATCTCGTAAAAAAAAGAGCCTTAAGTAAGATGCTTACACCATTTAGGTCATTCCGTCTAGGCCTATCCTTATTTGAGCAGCTGCAGCAAAACATACACAGGAAATAGACAAGAGGTCACTTTTGAGTTTTGACCTAAAAAATACAAAAGGACAGTTTTGATTTTAAATTTCTTACCGATTGACAAATTTAGTATAAGTATTTTAGAGAAAATAATTATAATCTTAATATTTAAAAAACGCTAAAATTAAACTCTATCATAACGGAAATTTGAACGTCATTTGTTAAGCTTTATTTCCACTTTTTAAAAAAATATATTATTTTATTTTATTTGTAAGAATGGGACTCATTTTTATTTAATTTATTTATAAATTTTAGACACTGCATAGAATACAAATGATTGATTTCAAGGAATTATTAACGAGAAACAAAAGGAGTCATAGATCCCAGATTATATATAAGCACAAGGCATCGTTGGAGCTTTCATGTCAGACTACTTTTCATTTTTCTTGTTTTGTCAATAAAAAAATGGTATGGGTTGAGATAAAAGTTTTTTTAAAAATTTTGTCCATTTTTTACCTCCAAAATCTCTTTATAACTAACATGATAATGCTTTTATGATTCTTTGAATTGGCCACTTGCAAGGTCGCAGTAATGTTTTTTCTTATCGATCTCTTCAATTAGGATAGCACCCTAATAATGCTCACTAAAGTTTATCTATAAAATGTTCTAGCCTTTATCAGGAATCTTTAAGTAAGTAGATTATGAGATATTTGATTTTAAGTGTTGTACGACTCTAGTTTGATCTTCACTCCATGGTGGTAAATTCTTTCTCAACGACTTTTGTTAGTGGTAGGCCCGATAAAGAAACGCAAAATCCACAAATAGTAAAGTGCAAAAAATTAACAGACACAGGATATGGTATCGCTATTTAGATATCTGAAGATATCCTACTTCAGCGGGGCCTTGCCCATTTTCAATTTTTTCATTAAAAGATCATGAACGAATACAAGAAGATATGATTGTGCTTCTAGTATCCTAAGTAGTATACAGCTAACT
>JAOTAY010000001.1:25144806-25172417 GCA_025629805.1 Erythroxylum baracoense
GTAGATAAAGTATCCCTCGTAAATGGATCTTTGTAGTTCTCATAGATCTTTTAGCATTTTCTTCTTGTAGTTAGCCTATACTTGTAAATTATTATTATTATTATTATTATTATTATTATTATTATTATCATCGTCATCGTCATCGTCATTATTATTGTTATTATTATTATTATTTACTCTTTTTGACTTCTTCTTCTTCTTCTTCTTGTTCTTCTTCTTATGGGTTAATTGGAAATAACTTCTCTACTAATTAGGGGGTAAGGCTATCCACTACTAAACCTTCCCAAACTTCTCGTATCAGCAGAATTTATATTAGGTGTTGTTGTTATTATTAATATATATTTAGTTGATATGAGTGTTTTAAATATTTAGGATCTATCATCCAAAGTAATAGAGAGAATGATGAAGATATAATTCATGGGATCATATCAGGATGACTTAAAAGGAGAAGTGGATAAGGAGTTTTGTGTGAAAAGAGGATATCACTCAAACTTATAGGTAAATTTTACCGTTTAGCGATTAAGCTGACCATGTTCTATAAGACGGAGTGTTGACCCTTCAAATAAGTGCATAATTATAAGCTAATGTTGATAGAGATGAGAATGCTTCATTGGATGTGTAACCTTATTAGAACAAATAAGGTCAACAATGTAATCGTATGGGACAAATTGAAGGTAAAAAAAATATTATTAATAAATTAAGAGAAACAAGATTTAGGCGGTTTGGATATGACATTATTGGAATTTACCGAGAACATAACTCGCAATAGAAAATATTGACGTACTAAGATACAGATAAAGGATCCCTCGTAAAGGAAACTTTGTAATTCTCATAGATCTTTTAACATTTTCTTCTTGTAGTTAGCCTATACTTGTAAATTATTATTATTGTTATTATTATTATTATTATTATTATTATTATTATTATTATTATAATATTTGTATTAGTATTAGTATTATGATTATTTATTCTTTTCGTATTATTTAATTTATTACTTATTTTATATTTTATTAAGTATTATTATTATTATTATTATTATTATTATTATGTTTTTTCTTTTTGTCTTCTTCTGATGGGTTAATTGGAAATAACTTCTCTACTAATTTGGGATAAAACTATCTACTACTAAACCTTTCCAAACTTCCCGTATCTGCATAAATTATATTAGGTGTTGTTGTTAGTATTAAGACATATTTACTACTAAACCTTTCCAAACTTTCTTTATCAGCAGAATTTATATTAGGTGTTGTTGTTAGTATTAAGACATATTTAGTTGATAATAAATAAAAACAAAATTTAGAAGAAATTAAAATAAAAATTAAAAGTGAAAATAAACATTCACAGGAATTTAATAATACAGAAAGAAAGAAACCAAACACAACATAAACAGAAAAAGAAAGAGAGGTAAAGACGGTAATACAGAAATACTGACAAAGTTATGCAGCGTGCCGTGGACGGCGGGTTTCTTGAATTTAGCATACACCTTAGAAGAGTACTTGAGTGATTGCGTCCTTGCTTACGTGTCCGACGGAAGTGAGCCCACGAGCGCCTCACTAGTTACTACTCGCTCACTTTTGCGGTTTACACCAAGCCCCACGCCACGCCCTTGAGGAGAAAGAGCAGTGAAAGACGTCTACTTTATGGGGTCAACTTACAATGAAAAATTCGATTTTTCCACTTTGGAGCATTTATATGGACATTCAGCTCTGAGGCTTTTGTCCGTCTTTGAAGTTTTTTGAACATAAAAAGGTAGTAGAGAGAGATGGGTTGGAGAGGGATTCTGGGTTTTGAATATGGGATTGTACAGGCTCCACTGGGACCTGATATTTCTGGTCCTGAACTTGTTGCTGCAGTTGCTAATGCTGGTGGACTTGGATTACTCAGAGCTCCTGATTGGGTACTAATTTTCGTACCTGTTCTTGCAAGTGTTTTTTCCTTTTCTTCACTTGCTGTATTTATCTTGCTTCCATGTGATGATTCAAAAGCTTGGAAATGGAGTTGAAGATGCATATTCATCCGTTTTGCAGCACAGTTCTTAGTTGAATCAGCTAGTGCCTCTGTTTTCAATTGCAATGCCCTAAACTTTCACTGAAAGTTGCAAATATTCTGCACTTGTGATAATTTGCTTCAGTTCATTCTAATGTTTTTAATCCTCATTATTATTATCATACTCTGTTTTCTACTTCCTCTGTTAACAATCTGTTCGTTTCTTTTTTAATCTATGAAAACCGAGCATTGTCAAATTTTATTCGGGACAAGATGCGTGTCCACCCTATGGCTTGCTAGATTAACTGATAAGAACACTGCCACTCTCAAGTGGGATACTTGTTCTTTTTGATATGTTCAAGCCTTATGTATTAGGTTGGTTATTATAATGAGAACAGACAAAGCTAGCGAAAGTGCATATTCACCGCCTTGTCTACGAAGATCAACCATCCAACATAGTGCTGTGACATACTTAATTGCTTCAATAGATGAGGCATAATCTAATGATACAGAATGGATGCTGAATATTATAGCAAGTTTTACAACTTGATATTAGAAAGCATTTCTGTACGGGTTTGTAGCGATAACTGGTTAAGTAACCATGTATGGCTATAGCTGGAAAATTGTACTTAAGGATAATATTGGATATGTAAATGGCTACTGAACTTTCTTACCTTATTTCACCAGCAAATTGGTTGACGAACTGCAACAGCTAATCACTAATATCACCAAAAGAATAAAAGTTGGATCTTCATTTCTATGGGCTACACCTGCAGTTTTCAGTCTTACAATCTATTGTTTGAGGAGAATGAAAAGAAAGAAGAAAAACAGAATTGAGACTAGAAGATGACTTTTTTCATTTCACTTTTCCCAGGAGTCACCACATTACTTGAGAGAGCTAATAAGGAAAACTCGAAGCTTAACTGATAAACCATTTGGGGTTGGTGTCGTTTTGACATTTCCTCACGAAGAAAATGTGAAGGCTATACTTGATGAAAAGGTTGCAGTTTTGCAAGTTTATTGGGGTGACTGTACGAAGGAATTTGTACATAAAGCGCATCAAGCTGGCGTGAAGGTGGTTCCTCAAGTAAGTCTTTTTGGATACCATTTGGCTAATTAGAACTTTTAGCCCATTGAATTGCAGTACGTGTAATGTATTATTGCTTTGTCATGCTTAGTGACATTAGTTTCAATATATATTGAAGAGGTTTAATATACATGTGCTTGAATCAGAATATAGTATTCCTTGTCCATAGACACATTATCTTTTCTAGATATTGTAAGAGAGTTTGCAAGGATAACCATTTGCATCTTTAACATGTAGAAATGCTTGATGGTCTATTAGGAATTTATGGTATTAATTACATATCCCTGCATTTTGTAATTCATATTGGTCATGGACATCCACAAACGCTTACTGCAATGATTATGGGGAAAAGACTGCAAATCATTCAAATTAGATTTTAGGATAATTTTCCAACGTCTAATTCTCCTGGTGGGCTGAATATGGATACATTTCTTTCCAAGGTTGGGAGTGTTGAAGGTGCAAGAAACGCCATCAAATCTGGAGTCGATGCAATTATTGTGCAAGGACGTGAAGCTGGTGGTCATGTAATTGGTCAGGTATGAGAACATGTTGCGTGCTCAGTTGGAGAACACTGGCTTAAAACTGAGCAATTTAAGTGCTTTTTCAGTGAAAACTTGGATAAGTACCTTATGATCGGTTACAACTTTACTATGAATAAATGAAAATTTTGTTCCGCCCAACGTCAAGTTCTTTAAGCTTTTGACAATAACATTTTTCAGGACGGTTTAATTGCATTGTTGCCCAGAGTAGTGGATCTTGTTGGTGATCGGAATATACCTGTGATTGCTGCCGGTGGCATAGTAGATGCACGTGGCTATGTGGCTGCTTTGGCGCTGGGTGCTCAAGGTGTCTGCCTGGGAACTAGGTATGAGGAATTGTCATCTTTGTTTTTGAAGGACTCATCAGGCAGTAGCAGTTAGGCATCACTAAGCTGCAACTACTGAAGTGAGCATGCATGTATTGTTTCATTGGGCATGTAAAGAAGAGGTTTAGGGCTTTAGGCTAATTATTGACATTAATTATTCTGAGCAAGCCTCATTTTCATTAGGAAGTGTATTTTAGTTTATCCAAAGTTATGATTACCATGCCATCTTGAGTTTAGGTGAGATGAAAATTTAGAGTAAAAGATACAGATACTCTTCATGGTTTTGATTGATTCTTCAAGAATTTGGTTTAGCCAGAAAAGATTTGGTTGAAACCGATGATGTTATTAAAGTTGTATTGTTGAATAGTCTTTATTGCTTGGAATCATATTTTGCAGGTTTCTTGCAACTAAGGAAAGTTATGCTCATCCTACATACAAGAGAGAGGTGGTTAAGCTTGACAAAACAGAGTATACAAATGTGTTTGGTCGGGCCAGGTGGCCTAATGCACCTCAACGTGCTCTGGCAACTCCTTTCTTCAATGATTGGAAGTGTCTCCCTCCTCATGAAAATGAGTTGAACCAACCCATCATTGGCCGTTCGATCATACATGGCCAGGTTAGCATCTCTTCATCATTCTCTTACTTAACAGCAGTTGAACCTTCTGAGGGAGTAATAGATTAGATTATATGATTTAGCTTTGGTTGCCTATTTTATCATCAACATCTAGGAAAAGGAGATTCGCCGGTTCGGTGGTACTGTTCCAAATGCGACGGCTGCCGGAGACATTGAAAGCATGGCTATGTATGCTGGTCAAGGTGTAGGCCTGATCAAAGAAATTGTACCTGCAGCTGAAGTTGTAAAGGGGCTAGTTGGAGGAGCAAAACAACTGATCCACCAAAAGTTTGGAGCTGGAGAGGAATGTAGTGATTAGAGCATTGTTTTTAAATTCAATCATGGATGTATTTAAGACAATTCGCATAATGAAACACTATAAGTTAATATAAAGCTGAGTACAGATTTTATTGAAATAAAATCTACTACTTATCAGTTTAACAATCCTGGCATTATTATATTTCAAAAACTTAATAATGTACAATCTTGACATTATTATAGTTGTATTTTAATAACTCAATTTTTAAATTGCATGACGGCAAATTAAGACAATTTTAACGTTTTTTAATATTAACATTTAAACGTTAAAATTGGACTTTATCATAATAAAAAATTTAACCTTATTTTAAGTTTAATGTCAATGTTGACCTAATAATGTTTTAATAATTTTTTTATTTCCAATATCATGTCATTGCTGACGTGATAAAGAAAAGATTCCCTTTTTTAAATATATATATAATATTTATTTTATTTGTGAGAATGAGACACATTTTTATTTAATTTATTTATAAATTTTAGACACTGCATCCGGCGAAGAATACAAATGATTGATTTCAAGGAATTATTAACTGAGAAACAAAAGGAGTCATGCATCCCAGATTATATATAAGCACAAGGCACCGTTGGAGCTTTCATGTCTGTATACTTTTCATTTTTCTTGTTTTGTCAATCAGTAAGTGGTAAGGGTTGAGATAAAAGTTAAAATTTTTAATGTCTTTTTCTACTGCCAAAATCTCTTTATACCTAACATAATAATGTTTTTTTTTTATTCTTTGTCCTGGCCACTGGCATGGTCGTGGTAATATTTTTTCCTATCAATCTTTTCAATTGGGATAACACCTTAATAATGCTCACTAGCGTCTATCTGTGAAATACATTGGCTTTTATTATGAAACTTTAAACAGGTAGATTATAACATATTTGATTTAAACGTTGTATGACTCTGGTTTGATCTTTACTCTATGGTGGTAAATTCTTCCTCAGTAACTTTGACAAAAGAGATGTATAATCAGTCATGTGAGAGATGAAATCTTTGATATAGTTAACAATTCCAAAAAATTGTTGAATTTGTTTAATGTTGAGTTTTTCATCTGGGAAGTGTAATAGTCTACTGGCTATGTGTGGGCTAGGCTGATAGAACTTATTATGAAATTTCATACGCAAAAATTATAGTTGAGTTGTCCCAATATGACTCTTTTTAGCTGAGATTATAATCTGACGTTATTTTGTAAGATCCAAAAGGGATTGGAGTAAAGCCTTGTGTTCTTCATGAGTTTTGGAGTACAGAAGGATGTTATCAATATAGACAAACTACTAGAAAGAATAGGCTCGTAAATCTTTATCATGACTCGTTGAAATAGTAAAGAGGCAATTTTGAGTTCAAATGGCATTACGGTTCATTGATATTGGGCATTAGGAATACAAAAAGCTATCTTGTATCTTTCTTAGGGGGTCAATTCTCAATTGCAAACATCCTGCTTTTAAATCAAACTTCGAGAAAATTATAGCTTCTTAGATAAACAAAACTTGAGTACTAATCTTTGGCAATAGAAACTTATCATCTTGTGGGAAATAATTAAGAGGTTTGTAATTAATTACTAACTTCTTTTTGTTGTGCTTATGTTCAATTCTATTGTTCACATAAAAAGATTGACAAATCAAATCAGATTTTATGGACTTGATCAATCCATAGGATAACATATTCTTCTTGTGCTAATTTTAAATCATCGAGGTTCATACCTGGATGAGTAGTCTTTGTAGGATTAATATCTTAATTATTTTTTAATAGTAAATAGATGAAGAAGTAAGAGTTTTTCTATAGATGATAGATATGTTAGAACTGGGCATGGTTCTCAGGACAATATTATAAAAATCGATCCCGTAAGGCTTCGTATGAAGGTGATGCTTGTGTGAGTTCAAATACATTTTTGATATCAGCATAAGCACTAAAATTGGCACGACATTTAATCCCTGTAGGTAGGATTTCTAGTGGAGATGCTTTACAATAAACATCCATGCCCACCACAATCAGGAAAGAAGTGGATCCTTATTTTCTTTTTTATGATAAGTCTAATGTTAAAAGAATTTCCATCAACAACAGTGAAATATTCATCATGAGATATCTATGCTTAAAGTGGTAAAATGTTGGGCTACATAATACTACGACATGATCCAATATTCATATACCCAATAGCCTTGATCGACTTATTATATTTGTCTTATTGTAGTAATTGAATGTGGACATTAGGATGAGGAATAATAAAAAGCCTATAGTCTACCTTCAAACATTTTTGTTGGACCATGTATAATATGTCTTCTTCAACGTCTTCAGAAATTAAGGAATCAGAGGGTTCAGACTCGTCTGTAGAAAGTCGAGTGGAAGAGCAAATTATGTCTCTTCATCCTCACTAAATTGTTCTTTAATGAAATCTTCACTGTTTTCATTATCTTGGAAAGGCATGATAACCTCAATGGCATCTAATAGTTTTACATCCCTTTTCGTCTTATTAAGTAATTGACGAGTATAATGTCCTGATTTGCCACAGATAAAACAGCAATCTGCCTTCTTTACTTTAAGGATTTCTTGATTTGAAGAATCTGACAAATCAACATTGCTTCTTTCGTCAGAAGGGTTTATAATTTCCTTCATGAAAAATATGAGATACGGGGGCTTCTTATAAGAAAACTTACTATAGTAATGCTTTTTTGTCGCGCGACTTTCACAATCCTTTTTCTCCCTGTACTTGATCTTCAAGTAAGACTTATGTTTTAAAAATATTTAAAATTCTAAAAGTCTTATATTTTTAATTTTAAAATTTCTAATACTCTTATTAAAAAATAAAATAAATATGGTATAAATTTGATTCAATTAAATAACCTAACCTAATTTTTAAAGTTCATGTCAATTAATATATACTAAATTATTGTTTTAGATGAGTTTTAATTAGTTTGGATCATGTTTAAAAATTTATTCATTATATTATTAATATATAATTAATTTAAAATATATGAAAAGAAAAATTTCTAAATTATTGAATATCACAAATTTTTTAAAAAAATTTACAAATTAAAAAGTAATTTTTAAGTTACTTAAATTACATAAAAGATTTATAATTATATGATTAACCCTAATATTTTATTTATGTAAATTATATATTTTATATCAGTGGGATAATTATTATATGTGATAGGATAATTATTATATATACATGGGATAACTTTTAGGATGAGTATTTTATATAAATGTACAAATTCAAACCAATTGCATCTGGCCGTAAATTATAGTATTGAATCCAATTAAAATGGGATAATAAAATTATAGTAAAATTTTAATTTAATAACATTGTTAATTAGTAAATTTAATAATATAGTTATTTAAAAAACTAAATAAAATGTAAATGTCAACCGAAGTTAAAATGATAAATTGAATAATAAAAATAATGAATGTTTTTGTATATTTTAATATATTTTTTAATATTTTTAATTTTGAAAGCAAAATCATGAAATAGAATAGTGAACTCAATGTTTTAAAAGCTTGACTAATAAGAAAAAAAGTTTAAAGCTTAAAATATTTAATTAGTATTAAAATGTTATAAAATTAGTTAAAATTAAATAAAATTTAAAAATTTGAAATATTATTAAAATTTAAAATTTAACTAAAAAATATTATTAAATAAAATTAATTAATTAAAAAAACTCATCAAATAAATAAAAAAATTTTTACTGTAAAGATTTTAAAACATTGAGTGTTGTCTTGTTTCTGATTTTGTGTAGTCTCTCACTGTCAACCTGACGGACGCCAGATGGCCGCTCTTAGTAACGCCGCCGCCGCAGTCCTCTCACCGGACTTACTATCATTCATAGACATGAAAACCCTCTCCCAGTTCGAGCTCCGAACTCTATCCCTTTGTTCCTCTTCCTCCACCGACGGCGAACTCTTCACCCCCGCCATTGACCGCACAATCTTCAACGAGAGTTCAGGCTCCCGCCGCCAGACTTACTCAAGGCCTTCCTCCCACCACCATCACCACCATCGCCATCGCGTGGCCGGCCTCCTCCCCAAAGCCACCTCAAGCCCTCCTCCACAGCCTAGTCCCACCCCTTCTACCGACCCTGAAAACCAGTCCATAATCAAACATCTCAAGCAATTGCTCTCATCACACCCCGACTTCCAAGAATCGGATTTAACCCCATTCGATTGCTTCACCCATCCGTTCAATTTGACATATCTAACGCAGCCACCGCCGCCGTTACCGCTGCCGGAGCCGAATGTGAGGAAGAGGAAGAGAGGGCGGAAGCCAAAAGCGAAGGGGGTGGAGGGTGGATTAGGGTTTGAGGTAGTGAACAAGAATGGGGAAGTGGTGGACTGGATGGGGTTGGGGAGGATGGAGGATCCATACGGCGAGGAGTTGCGGCGAAGAACGGTGGGGATGAACAGCGAGGAAGAGTTGTTTGAGTTCTTGAGGCAGTTGGAAGGGCAGTGGTGCAGCAGGAGGAGGAAGAGGAAGATTGTGGACGCCGGCGAGTTCGGTGATCATATGCCTGTGGGATGGAAGCTTCTGCTGGGGCTTAAGAGGAAAGAAGGTCGTGCTTGGGTTTATTGCCGCAGATATATAAGGTGCTCTTTGACCTTTCTTATTGATTATTATATCTTTAGCTTCCTTTTTGTTTTCTTTTTTGGTATATCTATCTCAGTAACTAATCTGTTTCAGTTGTATACTTCTATTCAATGGGAGGTACGAAAGGTTTTTGCTTTACACCTGAAAATTATTGGAATTGCGATACAGTTTTAATGTTTACTTACTGTATCTATTGGTTCTGTTTCCGTTCTTTTAAAGGTACTAATAGGGGTAGTGAGGATATGACTAATAATAGGTTATGATGTGAAACTTGGTACCAGTTTATCAAGCACCTGTTGTCCGGATAGTTTAACTTTTCATGTTCCTGAACTGGTGCTAATCGACAGGCTAAATGTTGATTTTTACTTTATGCTAGTTTATGGTTGCCACCAGCTTTAGAGTGTTTAAGTTTCTGTTAAGGGAGGTGAAGGAGTAGGGGGAGTGTAGTGGTCGTTTCATGGTGAGTTCTACTGAATGATGACACCTGATGAAGTGCATTGATTGAGCAGATTGAAACATGGAGATAAGGATTGGAAGTACATTTAAATTTCTGTGAGGGTGTAGAAGTAGACTAGGGACGAATGGTTGCAAAATATAGCCTAGATTCTGGTTTGGTGAGTTGCAAAAGATAATGACTATGCTTGGTGCAATATAATATGCGTTGTTACATCACGCAATTAGTTACTTGGTTTGTTTGTCCATGAAAAAGCTATATTGTAATAAGATTTACATTGTGTAACATAAAAATTCATTCTCTTTTACTCTGTAATCACCTTTATGTAGTCTGTCATTTATTGATCATTACATTACTGTTGTATTTAAGTACATCCTTAATGCTATTTCATTATTACATCCTACCAAGCATCACGCAAATATTTTATAGCATTTGTTCAGAAAAGTTGATAATTACATTCGATGGCTGCTATGTATCTCTTTATAATTAAATAAAGCCTCAAAGTATTAATATTCTGGGTACATGGAAAAACAAGTTAGAAAAATTTGAAGTTTTAATTGAGAAAAGCTCAAAACTCTTAAACGGTGAGTCATAAAACTCCTTGAGTTGGAAACTTTGTCCTTCTTGACCCATTTTTCTTCACCCTACGCATGTATAATCAATTCTTGCGAACCTTTTATTTGTAGATGGAAAATATAGTAATGGCAAACTGTTATCTCAAGTAATTCGTCATGACTCCTTCTAAATGGCATTTTACATTTTGATGTAACATGAATGTGTCGCTTCTAGAGCAATACATCTTTTTTCAGCTCCTATTTTCTTATAAAGAAATTTCATTTAGGATAAGTTAACTGCCTGAAAATTATAAGATTAAAATATTGATATAGGTTTCATAAATTTGGCCAAGGCAATTGTCTTCACTCAATTACTTCCTATGGAATCCATGAAGTCCTATGAGGTGATTCCGTTTTGACAGTCTAAAAGTACTTCCATGCTTTATTTCATGGTACGAAAGTCATAACGTAGGGTTGAGAAGCATTAGAGCTTGGTAGCAGTAAAATGATTGCCTAGCAGCCTTTGTTTGTTAATGATAATATATAACTTGGCAACTTCAATAGATTTGTGTTCCTTGCATTTTCCTCATTTTCAAGAACCTGCTTGTATTTATGCAAATATTAACTGCATATCTCATGATGGTCTTAGATTATCTTGCCACCATAACAATCATTGTACCTACTCTTCATTCCCACAATATTTTCTTATTTGACTAATGTCTATGGGTCACAGCCACACGTTGATACTGTTACATCCAATTTTAAGCAAAAAATAGATCTATCGATTCTATTGACAAGAGTAATGGTTTATGAGAAAAGGAAACTCTAAAATCGTGGTATTCTCAAACAGAACTTGACAATGTGATATTCAAGAACTGATAGTCAATAACTGATAACCATAAAATACACCATGAATTCAAAATAGTTATAAATCGGAATTATGATAAGGTTCATCTTAACTACCGTAATGCAACGGTTTAAACAAATATAATGCTGCCATTACTTCAATATTTGACTAAATATGGGTTATTACTGCAGAGAAGAAAGGGATAGTCTGACCTTTCAGCATTGTTCCATTATATGGCTTGCCTTCGTACTTGAAATTGTAATCCTGTGTTGATGATTGTAAATATATATGGTATTCCTTGTAGTTTCCATTTTTTGGAGCCTTATTGGTTATGTCCCTACCAAAAAGAAATCTGTGCCAACTTAGTTTTTCTTTCTACAGTCATCAAACTGACTCAATTCAAAGCTTTCTCTGTATTTCCTTTAGTCATACATTGTGGTCCATTTTGTATATGTGTTTTATTGCAATTTTCATAAATTTGGGACGGTTTTTTAATTTACTTTTACTGATCCATCTTCCTCATAATATTTCCTACAGGCAAGATAGTCTTGTTTCCATATGTGACTCATATTTTTCCTTATGTGATACTCAGCCCTGGTGGACAGCATTTTTTATCTTGCAAGGAAGTTTCCAATTATTTGCAGTCATTTTTTGGAGCTTATCCTCCACAATGTTTGAAAGATCCTTCTGGTGATAACTTTCAGCAGGGCCTTTTACCTGCTTCGGCAATCGTAAGTATGCCTAAACTTAATGGTTAACTTTAATTTGATATTATTCATGAGTTTAGTGACATGCAAACAGCATTCTGGTGATGCTGAAAACGATGAAGATCGAAAGCAGTCTGATGAACTTGAGAAGGAAGCTGCTCTGTTGGGGATTGAAAATCTTGCAGAGGTTCAGATACGCGACCTTTTTGAATGTCACAAATGCAATATAGCATTCGATGACAAAGACACATACTTGGAGCACTTGTTATCTTTTCATCAGAGGACTACAAAGAAATACAGGCTTGGTTCTTCTGTTGGGGATGGTGTGATTGTAAAAGATGGAAAATATGAATGCCAGTTTTGCCATAAGGTTTTCCATGAAAGGCGTCGATACAATGGTCATGTGGGGATACATGTGAGGAATTACGTGAGGGGTATAGAGGATTCTCCTGCTGTTCGTATGGCTGTTGAACAAAGAATTGACACTGCAACCAAAGATGAGTTGCCAACAAGAATATCCAAAATGGATGCGTTAATTCAAATTGCTCAAAATTCCATTCGAGAAACATCATCTTCTGGAAATAATAATGGATTTGATGTTGGGTTGTCTTTTGATGAACATAACATGGCGTCTAATGCTGAGCTGCTTGCATCAGTTACTGATCATGAGCTTCATTCTTATTCTCCATCTGGTGAACTGAGAGGAGATGAAATGGCAAAATCTTTGGAAGTGGAGGTATGTGAGGAAACCTTTGATGATATGGTGATTGATAAAAAGGTAGGGAAGGTTGGTGATGGTAGTGATTTTACTGAAGTTAGGATAGATTCATTGTTTGAAGATACACCAGATGCTGATCATGATGTTTCTGATACTAATGTAAGAGAAGTTGGGGCGATATTCAGCAATGATGACTCTGAAAATGCAGGCATTGAACATGAAAACCAGTCACTTGATCATTCTAGTGATCAGAAGATTTGTGACAGCAAGATTATTGACCATTCTAACGATGATGAATTTGATGGAATGAACATTGTCGAGATAGAAGTTGGATTTGGGATCAATGAGAGCTTAGCAAATAACGATGTGGTACAAGGGACTGTACCACAATCGTACAGAGAAAATCTACTTCAGTGTGGGTCTTATGACCCACATACTTCATCATTGCAACCATCTGTTAAAGTTTCAACACCCACTGCATTAATTGACAAGGTATTTTTGTTTTGTTATTCCCTAGTTGTCTGATATAGATGTAGGGTTTGGGCAGTTTGATGTCTTTGCTCTTTAATATTTGTAACCAAGAAGATAAGGTTACCAGAAGTTCCTTGATAGATTGGTCCCATTTTTTCCATCTTTTGCCAGGGAGAGAATGAACTGGATGCAGTTGACCAGGGGCCTGATAAATTAACAGTTGCTGAGGACCTGAGGTTGGAGGAAATTGAACAAATGAAGTTGAATTTTGTTTCTGGTCAAGAAAGTGTTTCTTTGTCTGAGGTTCCCATAGCTCATATGGAAGAGGCAGCATATGGTGCTTCAGTCCATTTTGAACCGCATGTTGGGGATATGATGAATGGGCAACATTGTACAACTGTGTGTGTGTGGTGCGAAGTGGAGTTTACTTACGAGGCTGTTGAAAATGAAGTGCAGTCAGATTCAGTTGGTTATATGTGCCCAACCTGCAAAGCCAAAATTTCTGGCCAGCTTAGTGTATTGGGGAGTTGACTGCTCATGAATTCCTACGCTTGTCAGGTAATCTAAGTATCTGTGCTTCTCTAATTATCTGATGCTATCAAGGAAATTTATTTACTTCGGCTCTTGTCAGCTTTGCTCCAAAGTTCCTTTCAAACTATAGATTCAATACCTTGTCTATTATTTACTACCTTAGGTTGCTGCAATTGGTAATTGCCTTGATTAGTCTAGCATATGTGGTGTGTGAATATTTACTGCCATTGTATGGGTATTGACTTGGATAATGTTGAAGAATTCAAAAGGATCAACTTATCATTTCTTCCAGCAACTCTGTTTTTGGTTGTCTATCTACTTCCACTAGGACTTCCTCCCATGGTGATTGACAACCTTTACTATTTCCTTTTCATCAATAGTTCCCATGCACCTGCTTTTCTCACTTATTTTTTTTATTTCTTTCTATCTTGTTGTGGTTTGACATATTTTGCTTTAGTAGAACATTAGAACTTCAGTTGGTCCTGTTCTGCCGATTTTATCAAGTCCTTGCTTCCAGTTAAGCTTCTTTGTTTCTCAAAACATGAACAGGCATGCGCATAGGTGGGTTCTGTCATTGAAGTACACTGCCGCCTAGGTGCAGCATATTAGATGATTGAAATTTCATTGAATTATTTGCTTTTATCTTGATTTATGATACGTTGGGATCCTTTTGGTCATTTTGTTTTGTAGAGACTGCTTCCCATAGCCTTCCTAGCAACCACTCTGCCCTCTCCCCCTCCCTATCCAAAGTATAAAAATGCCATTTCTTTTAAGCCTTTGTGGTGGAAGTGATACAAAATCTTATACTACCTACTCCGTTGGTCTGCGTTAGGGTTTGTAGTACGGCTTGTTAATATAGATGGGACTTTGCATTTTGGTGGTGTACCTCTTCTTTGTTATTGTCTGTCTTTCTGCTCCATGTTATTATTGATCATGATCAATTTTGATTATAGTGTGGAAGTGGATACTGGAGGCATTAGGACCAAAAGTGGAGTATGAGGTTGATCTTATTCTGCCCCAGCAAATGGTTGATTCTAATCACTTTACTGCGGCATAGTTTGTACTATATGTATAACAGTATGTTCTTAGATAGTTATTTGCTTCTGTCGCCTCGATTGAAGTGAGTTTTAGGAGTTGTTTGTAAATTGTTATTCAAGAACAAGAAGAGAAAGTTGTGTTTGGTTCTATGTTGTGATTGGCATGCAGTATCAACTTTTCCCATATTTTTAGACTAAAGAAAAGGAGACTTGATGGCAGCATAACGAGTGCACCATATCATGTAATGGGGACCAATATATTATAATTTATCTCAGTACCCGTTTCTTCTATGATGGGATTTTGCACAGAGCATGTTGAAGACTCGCAAGCCCCAACTCTGCCAGCTCTGAAGATCAACGTGAATCACTAATATTCGTTTTCAGTACATTAAAGGGTATTAGATTCTTACCTTTTGATATAATATTGCCCAGTAATGGAAGTTTCGAATCAATCAAGTCCGAAATTCAATTGTAGAAATGCCAAAATTCAACAAAGAAAGCTCTAATACCACCACCCAACAGTGATTATAATTAGCCCTCAAGGTGTAAACTACTAACTACGCAAATTGAATTTGTTCATCTTCCAAAGCTGCTTAGTACAACATCAGACGAGTCAACATTTTCCAGGGTAGAAAAAGCATAACGTGATGTTCAGATGGCAGATTACTACTATGGTCAGGATTGATTGATATTCTGATATGATCACATTTTGAATTCATTTTGAATTGCTTTCAGTTTTTCTACACAACGTGGGGAATAAAGAATCTCTGCAAAAAGTGGGACGAATAAAAATGCACATGGACCTGACGATGCCTCCTGTTATAATTTAGACCAGTATGGCCAAAGCATTAGCAATATACGTACACCTCGTGGCCTAATATACAGCAGAGTGGTTGGCGGATGTGTCTGGCACTGCTACACAGAGCCTACGACGAATCTACTACACCCACTTACGAAAAGCGGACATAGAATTTGATTCTCCCAAAAGAGAAAACATGAACACGTAGAAGCTCCGTTCTATATTTAGTTGTGTAACTGAGCCATTCTGTTCTTGTGGAGAATAGACGATGGCCAGTAGAAGAGAAAGATGCAGGTGGTGTAATGTGTATCTTGTGGTGCCAGCTGAGGCTCAGTCCTTCACATGTCCAAGGTGCCAAAACATCACTCAGGTTCCATTTCCACATTACAATCCTTTGTCTCATGCTCGTGAATCGGTGAATCACGCAGCCAACCACGTCACTGGCCTAATCAACATGGTGACCACCCACATTAGCACCAAGACAAGCTCCGTGAATAGCCAACATGGAGCAGGCAATTACTGTTCTCATCAGCCTCCAAGACCGTCGCTACCTCTTCCTTCCGTCCATGGCAGGAAACGAGCAGTGATTTGTGGACTGAACTACAGAGGGAGGAGTTATAAGGTCAAAGGAAGTATTAACGACGCAAACTGTATGAGGTATTTACTTGTCGAGAAGTTTGGCTTTCCTAGTACCTGTGTGGTTATGCTCACAGGTATGGTCACAATTTTTATGAATGCTAGCGATTTCTACTTTCATCAGCTATATAGAATTCATACATCAATCAATGTGCAGAAGATGAGACTAACCCATTTAGGATTCCAACAAAGGCGAACATGAGGTTGGCCTTGAAGTGGCTTGTTCAAGGGTGCGAGCCAGGTGACTCGTTGGTGTTTCACTTCTCTGGTCACGGATCAAGGCAGCGCGATTATAACATGGATGAGATAGATGGGTTTGATGAGGCATTATGCCCTCTTGACTTTGAAACTGAAGGATCATTAGTCGACGACGAGATCAATGATACCATCGTAAGGCCATTAACACCGGGAGTTACACTTCATGCCGTCATTGACGCCTGCTATAGTGAAACTGTACTAGATCTCCCATTTGTCTGCAGGATGGACAGGTTTATACATGAACACGATGTGGTTATACAATTTAATCTGCTACTCAAATTGTTTAACCTTTCTTGGTTGCCGTGTTGATAGGAAAGGGTACTATTCTTGGGAGGATCAAAGATGTTCAACGGCTTATAAGGGCACAAGTGGGGGTCTAGCCATCAGCTTCAGCGCCTGCAATGCTGATCAGATTTGTATGGATACCACGGTGACTAACCGCTTAGCTTGTTTAATCTTTTCTGCATGGGTTAGTGATTTAACTATGTTAGGATCGTGTTGTCTAATAAATGGCACTCAAGTATCTACTAGGGCTAGTTAATACCTGTTATCGTTCGTGCTTCTCTATCTTTTATTCTAATAAATTTATGTTAAATTCCAATTCAAAATATCATAAAATTCAGTTTTAACATGATTTATTATTAGCTCTAATTAAGGATTCATGACATTCTTTCTTATTTATAGATCATTCTAATATATACTTTTTGATTGCGAAACAACTTATAAATTATCATCATCCTAACATATGAAATTTGTAATTCGTCTTGGATTCATACTGCATGAACATTTAGAAGAGTTAAACTTGTGCAGGCCTTGGCAGGCAACGCTTCAACTGGTGCATTGACTTTCAGCTTCATCCAATCAGTGCAAAACGAGCCTGGACTATCGTATGGCAGATTGCTTAATACCATGCGAGGTGCAATTCGTGGGGTTAAAGCAGGTGGACTCCGCCTCAATGGTCCAATTGCCTCCCTTGTGAATAAAGCACTGTTTAACACAGAGATCGACCAGGTAATGCTGTTCTTTCACTATTTTTGCTTAGACACATTTATAATAACAATAATACTAAATCACTCTACTCCATCATTCATTTGCAGGAGCCCCAGTTGTCTTCATCTAGCGAGTTCGACGTTTACTCCAAGCAGTTTATGCTGTGATGTAGTCTCTGAAATAATGAAAGAATAACTAAAAATTATCAGATAATTCTGAAAGTGGGTCATCGAGAAAAAAGAATGTCGAAGATGTATCCTCTCAAATGAAAAAATGCTAATAACATAATAAGTTTTGATCTTACCTCTTAAAGAGTTTCTCAGAAGAACATTATATAAACGTAGTGTTATAGAATTAAGAGTTTGCGAGAAGCAGTACACCAGCGGGCATAAGAGGTATAGAGGTTAGGCCAGTCAGAGGATGGGCAATATGAGAAGTGAGAAAGCCACAAAGACAACACCTGTTCTTGATCCTCTTCTCGTTCTACCATCTCTATCAGTTCTTCTAAGACTCTCTCTACCTCAGCTCTTTCGCTCGTGTTGAGGACTGGAGCATCTGTTCCATTGCTAGCTCTGCATAGCAATGGCAACCAGGACATTAGCATCTTCAGTTTGGTCTGCCTTTGTAGTTCTCTCTTGCCTTCCTCCATTTCTTCCAACCCCAAGTTTCTTGCTTGCTTCAACAGAAATGCTGTAAACATTCTCAAGTGATTATGTAAGCCTCAAAGGTATCTAATTTGGTAACAAGAAAGGTATGAACCTGAAACTTTCACCAATAAGCCTTGCACGCGCGGCTCAGCAGAAAGAGCTAGCCAAGCTACATTAGAAGCCGAAGCCCACATGCAAACGGCTTCTTCAGCTAACCCACAATACACCATCTTCTGAGCCAACCAAAGCAGCTCTGCCGCCAGCTTCTCAGCAGAACTTCCACACCGGTTCTCTTCATCCCTTGCCTTCCCACCCCAAAACAGAGCTCCCTCCCCGACAGACCGAACAGCCCTCAAAACCCGGCTCAACCCAACCTGGACCCGCCCAGCCACCGTGCCTCCTCCACCGCCGCCATGTTCCTCCCTTTGAAAATCTAGGTCGGTCATGTCGGTCCCTAGCTGGCTAAGAGTCCTCGAAAACGCGACTGATAGAACCGTACGATTGACTTCACGTAAAACCTCGACATTCTCTTTGTGATTCTCATCTATAAGCCTCTCCGCCAAGGACCTGACCATTTCATACTTCCTGGAGCTGACCGGAATATCATTAACAATCGTAAAAAGCTGTGAAAGCGCTCGAGCGATACCGGAATCCCCGCCGCCGGAAATGGGCACATATTCATCATTCTTAGGATGCTTAAGTGAACGATTACCAAGGGCGTTAAGGTCAAAAGAAGCGGAAAAAGAAGAAATAAGACGAATAAAGAGGAGAAAAGAAGTGATGACAATATATTGGAGATGTTCAAGGAGTTTAAACCTGTAAGACAAGTTATGGAGGGACTTGTCGACATAGATAAATACGGAGGTTACGAGGTTTCTAACAAACAACGTAGCTATGGTGGTGGGTGAGGTTTCCAAGATGCGTCCCATGTATGTCTGCAGTTCTCCTGTCTCAGATTTTTGTGCGGTTTTAGGGTTTGGAGTTTCAGAAAGAGTTGAGGATAAAGGACAGGTGAATGAATAGTTTAGAACGTAACATGTGACAATTGGCTAAACGTTTGACGATAATTACTAATGAGATGGTATGGTTTGGACGGTTGAGATTACTATTATGTTCTTTTGTGAATTACTATTACATTCTTTTGTCAATTACGATAGTGTTGAGTATAACACTCAAGGTGGTCCAAGTAATGAAGGCAACTTCTCAAGGAGTTTTTTTTAGCTAAAAATTTAAATTTCACAGTAAATTAATTATAATTCTTCTTAATTATTTTGAAATTCATTAGAACCAACGTCATCTAAAAGTTAAATCGGTAAAATAAAAAATTTAAGATTTAAATTAGTATTAGACTATATTAAAGATTGAGTAAAATTAAAAGAATTTAAAAAACAATCGAAAAAACTATATACCTATCAAAAAATTTAAAGTTTAATTGAAAAAGAAGATTACTAAATAAAAATTAATCGGTTTATTTTTATTTATAAAAATTGATTAATTTACAAAAATTAACTAATTAATTAATTAATAAATTGATTTAAAACTAATTCAAGCCGTAAAAGTTAAAAATAAAATTGAATAATTGATCAGTTTAAAATTTTTCCTATTAAACCTACGGACTGATTGAATTTTTAAATCATTGATTGGAACCTACAAATTTAATTTAATACTTAACTTATTTATGGATTATTTAACTTGTAAAGTAATTTTGCTTTGGCCAGATTTAAAAAATTAGTGTGAACTATTATCATGGTTTAAAAGACCAGAAAATATAAGATTATTAACTTTGGAAAAATCGTTGATTTGGATGTGTGTGGTCTTAGTTTGATCCACGCGTGTCCTATAGGACTCGGTTAAGATAAGTGATAAGGTGGGAAAGATCCACATATTAGTAATTTATAAAATAATTTTGAATTTTCAAGTTTTTGTGTACAAAATATTGACAATATATTCTTATTGAAAAGTTGTTTAGTAAAGTTAAAATTCTCTAAACTCTAAACCTCACACAGAATAACATTGATAGCTTATGCATGATATGTAGAGTCCTATACTAACTTTGGTAATATAATTTAATTGAAAATAAAAGATATATTATTTACTTATATTATATTGATATCCATATTCAATTATTCATGCCATGTTTGCTAAGAAAGTGCCAAGCTTGAGACATGGATACCCGAACAACTTTCAAGAAGGTATTGACGACCTTTACTCGTTGCAATCATCAAAACGGCCAAATACCGAGAACATCAAATTTTGATAAGGAGATGTTGAAGATGGGAAAGAAACATGGAGACGTGAGCATGAACGGTGAGTTGTTTAGAATGGCGGTCTTGTTTCTTCATATCCACCATTAAATCCAATGTTTTCAGGGTCTAGTACAAGTGGCGCACACTGGAGAGAGGAAAGTGGGGGGATACTCGATAAAGAGGTTCACATGTTGGTTTGGCAATCGAGTGCTTCACCATTTTTGATGGAAATATGAGACGTGCAATTAATAGAGGATGGAGATGCACAGTCAGCACAGACGGAGGATGAATACAGACACAGATGAACCTTCGGGATTTCAAGAATTTTAAATTATTTGAAGTTAATTAATTATATATTTAATTAGAATTAAACATATTTAATTTATAAATTATTAATTTTAAGTTAGTGAAACTCACAAAACAATTCAAATTTTATGTAACACTGTACATTTCATATAAATAATAAAAATAAAATAAACGTGATATATCAGCATTATTAATTTTTTGAAGAATTCGACCAATTTAAGATAAATTAAATAATTTTAAAATATTACAATTTAATTTATTTATTTAGTATAAATCAAATTTGAAGTTTAATTATTTAATTTTAATTTTAATTAAACTTCAAATTTTTAAGATAAGTAAAATATCTTTGGCAGTTTTATATAGACGAGATCCTCTGCCTAATTTTATTCTGTCTAACTCTGCACAGTTAATAAAACGTCATCGGTTTTGCTTAAATTTTGAACAACGCAGTCACTTAAACATAACTGTTACACCCTTAACACTTATGTCACGGGAGTGACACAAGTCATACTTAAGTCACGTCTGTGAGTTTTTTTTTATTTTTTATTTTTATTTTAATTATACTAATATTAGTTTAATAAAAATTAAATTAAAATTTAATTATGTTGTTGTTGATTATAAAAATTAAAATTGTAAAAAATAAAAAAACAAAATACACATTTTCTTTTTTTATTATTTTAATTTTAATTTTTAAATAAAGTTTATAAGATAAAATTCTAAAATTTGAAAATTGATTAATTTATTAAAATTGATTAATTAATTTATAAATTATAGAAAAATATTAAATTAAATACAAAAATTAAGTTTATAAACATTCACACATTTTTTTATTTTTATATGTTCTATGTTTTTAATTAGATTTATAAACTTAAATTTTTGTAGAAAAATATCTAAAATCTAAATTTTTATGAAAATATTCAAAAAACTACTAAAATGTAATACTCATGTCCTAATAATTTTTTTAAAGTCATGTTCTTATAAGTCATTTTATGTAGTTAATACTAAACAATTAAATTTTCGAAACATCTTTAATAAACAGCTGATGTTATTAACTAGTATAATCAACTATTAGCTAACCATTGATAGAATCAAATTATGAGCTAATGCAATAAGCTAATTGCCAAATATGTCTTGTTTGACAACATATTTGACAATCAACTGATTGCATTGACTCATAATCAACAGTTAGCTGGTAGCTAATTTGACCAGTTGATAATATCAGTTATTTATTAAAAGTGTTTGATAAATCAATTATTTATTAAAGATGTTTAGTATAATTAGCTGTGTAGTGTTTATTTATTAAATTCTATAATTTATAAATTAGTTAAACAATTTTAGTAAATTAATCAATTAAAATAAGTTGTTGAAATAAAATAAATTATTCTACGTATATATTGTATAATTTATTTGCATTTCACAAAAAAGAAACTTTATCATACAAGATGTTTAATATTGAATTAATATGCATGCTGGTTAATATAATAATAATAATAAAATTAATCAAAATTTAAATTTAATTTAATATTTTATATAATTTATACATTAATGAAACAATTTTAATAAATTAATAAATTATAAATTTTTATCTTATAAATTTCATTTAAAAATTAAAAATTAAATTATAACAAAAAAGAAAAATGTGTGACAGGCAAGAGACACAAATTCAAAATAAATTTTTTATTTTTTATTATTTTAATTTTAATTTTAATTTTAATTTTTTATAAACTTAATAGTAACATAATTAAAATTAAAATTTAATCTAATTTTTATTAAACTAATAGTAGTATATTTAAAATTAAAATGATAAAAAGTAAAAAATAAACAATTATCGCTTATGTCACGGGAGTGACACAAGTCGAGTGACTGGTGGCTTAAAATTTAAGCAGAACGACAGCGTTTTTTACTGTACAGAGTTAAGTAGACATGAAATCTGAACTCGTTTTACAGGGGTAACGTCAGTTCAAAATTTTATATTCTTTTTAAAACATTGATTACAACAAATTGTGATAACGGAACTAAGCAGGTTTATTGTAACTTAAAGCCTTAGAGTTAAACAAGTCAATTTGCACTCGAGATAACAGGGTAACCGATGATTGCAGCATTTAAACACAGATTATACATATTCCTTCGGGTTATGTGCTTGCAGTGAAGGAAGCAAATTCACGAATATCAGAATCCTGTTCCAGATGGGTCATGTAGTCCACCGGCAATCCAATCCATGCTTCTATTCCCTGTCCATCACAAGTATCCAAGAAAACACTACCCATCTGTCTTTCTACAGTTGAGGCAGAGCCTACCCACAAGGGTTTTCCCCAGCCGAAATTAGTTTCGTAGAATGGAATCCTACACCAACTAGAAATCACAAACATCCTTGTACTCGACGCCTCTTCATCAGCTAATTCTTTGACAATAGCTGCAGCAGTATTCATCATCTTATCAATGTCATGCCACTCATCATTCATCTTTTGTATAGAATCATGAATTTTTCCAGCCAACTGATTATAGTCCGTTATTTCATGGGAAGAGCAGTGTGCTATTGCTGATCGGCACAAGTTACCTATAAAATCACCTTCAGAACCCAGTTTTATTCTTCTTCGCAGATCTACCAGACTCACCATCATATGATTCTTCATGGATTTTTCACCCATTTGCCTGCTTGCAACCATAAAAGCTCTCCATATTAGAGCTGACACAGCCTCGTAACGTGTTAGATTGCCGTTGCCAAATTTTGTTCGTAAATCAGCTATCTTTGAGCCCTCAAACAAAAACCTCTTGTTCACTGGTTTTTGGAACAGTGAAGAGTTCCCTTGAAAAACTGAGGAGAAATCTAAGCATTTCATAGGAGGAAACAGAGAGGTGCAGTCAAAGATCATACCTTCAACACAATGACCCCATCGAGCAACGTCGGCCCAGCTCTTGACGAAGGTTGCTAGTGAAGACGCGTCACCGAGCAGATGTTTTACAAGAACAGAAATAGCAATACCATCACACATGAAATAATTGACTTGTACAGAAAGAAGCTCTTCTTGGTGATCGGGTTCAGAGGGTAAAAGCCTTTTGAGTTGCTCGGTATCTGGATGTTCAACGATCGTAGATATGTCACAACCTACGTTAGCTTCGACGTAACTCACCCCGTCATCGTTACAGTCAACTTGCAGGCAACTACTAAGTCGTCCAGCAAAAGGGTAGAACAGGGTCAGTGTTTTAGAAAGGGACCTCTTGAGGTGATTGGATTTTTCGTAACGATTAGAGAAACTGGTAGAGTAAAAGAGAATGATGGGGAAGGAAGAACCTAATGCCATTTGATCTGATAGTTTGCAAATCCAACATGGTTTATTGTCCTAATTTTGTGCTATATTGATGTTATTTATGCTTAAACATGAGCTTTTATTTGGTTTATTTTATCTTGGTTAGGATTTATTGGATTTGCTGCATTTGGATGATTTGGAGCATAATTAAGGAAGAATTAAGCAAAGAAGGGAATACTGAAATTATTTGGGCAGATTGAGGCAAACAGAGATAGCCTTGCCCAAGGCTAGCAGCATAGCAGGGATAGCCTTGCCCAAGGCTAGTAACACAACAGAGATGAAACGTGATAATTCTAATTGGGCAGCTGGCTACGTGTTTTAATTATATTTTGGGCTTGTATAACCGACTAGGAGGAGGATTAACATTATTTATTGGGCCCTTTTTGTTATATTAGGCTGGCCCCACTTTTTCTTAAGTATTTAAGTTGATTTTAGGGTTTGAGGAGGACATCTTTTACCTCCCTAAGCACTATTACGAATTGGTTTTTGATTTTTACAGATTTTATGTATTTTTCCATGGCCATGCGTGGCTAAACTCTTTTATTCAGTCAAGGAATAATTCAAGGTTGAGGTTCTTATTGATTGTGAGGTCTGATTGTGCTTAATTGTTCTTTTTGATTCTTTTGCATTCATACTTTTACCATAATTCATCGGGATGCTTCATCTATAATGTGTTTTGTTATTTATTCGACCTGATCAACCGATTAATTAATAGAATGCATATAGCTAGTCAACAATATTAAATCCGTAATTGTTTAGTTGCGTTGGCACAAGTAGCGATTAACATAATTTGATTGTGTAGAAGCTTTTGGGTTGTGTTAAGTAATTGTATGATCTAATCTGAATGAATCTCGCTAGTAGGTTTGTTGATTAGGGCAAGGTCTTTCTAGAGTGCATTGCAATCGATAAATTGAATTCTGCCGCTAGTGTTAGGGTTATTTATCGGTTAGGGGTTATTCACAGCGCTATGTCTTGCTTAACCTATTCAGAACGGAGAGATTGGTCGGAGACGCTAGTTCAATGGCTATAACTTGTCTGTGATTTTGAATTAAAGAGATTACTTTTAGCCCGTGATCAATTATAAGAACTTCATACTGCGAATCGTCCTTGACTGAGTTCAATTCCTATTGATTTCGAATTTTAATTCTTCTTACTGTTTTAAGTTGTTCTTGATTTATTCCGTCTAATTATTCTCGTTACTTTTCATCTTAGCAATTTCCCCCATTTTATTTTTAATTTTTAATTTTCAGCAGGTCCAGATTTGGTTAGCCTTGGGCAAGGCTAGTCCCTAGGGTTCGACCCTTCTCACCCTATTTACAATCTTTTGGTGTTGTTTTGTTAGGAAGAGCAGGTTTTTATTTTTGGTGGCTTCGACACCCATCAGTAAGGTTTCACTTTCGGGAGGTTTGATGGAAATCATACATTGATCTACATAACGCGCAAACCATGTCAGTTCTATCTGGATCTTGAAATCCTTCAAGTTGTACCATATAGACTACCTTATAAAGGTCTTTATTCAGGAAAGCAATGTTGACAACCATCTGATGTAACTCTATACATCATGAGCTAAAATTGCCTTAATCACTTAAAATGTATCCTTTGAGGACATAAGAGAAAAATAACATTAGAGTCAACATTTCTCCCTGAGAGAACTATCAGGCAACTGAACAAGTCTATAAACTTCTAAACTTTATCCTGAAATCCTTTAGGTCTTAGAACTTCATTTACAATTGGCGAGTTTGTAGTTTCGTTACAAAATCAGCTAGCTCTCATATCGTACTATGCTTCATGGCTTATATCTCATCAGTCATTGTAGCCCACCATAATTCTGCCACAGGTATAAAAAAAGCTTCTATAAAAGTAACTGATTCGTAACATGTCTAATATTGTAATCCTGTTCACCTAATAGAATATGTAATTAGATGGGATAACAGGTCATCTCATTTTGGTGGATTTTCATAACTGCATTAGATTTTGTACCCCCAAGAACCTCTATGTGTACAGGTATGAGTTCCTGTTCCTGTACAGGCATGGTACAAAAACCAAGATCCACCAGATCTAACTAGATGAGTGGCAGGTACATAATAACTGTAGTATCCACCCTGTTATCATCCAAAGCCAAAGGCCCACCATCATCATAGACATCGTATTCCAGAAACTTAGTTGTTTATGTGATTCCACTATTCTGGTCCCTCTTTCTCTACAGTAAAATCTGTAGCCTTTAAAGTGGTCAAGATATCTTACTAAATAGCAATGAGTATAATGAGCATCCAATTTTCTTTATAAGGATTATACTACCTCGGTAAGCCAGTTTTATACACGAATATGTGTAAGGCTATATTTTCACACTTTTAGATAATCAGTTAGATTAGTCCTATTCTGTATTGACTTCTTCAAGTCCTTTAGGGTGTTGTTAGGCCTTTTGGCAACACACCATTTTGCTCAAGACTACCCGGTATAGTGGATCAAGTCACTATCCTAACTAATTCCATATACTTGGCAAACATATCTTTTCAAGTCCTGAAACATCATGTTTACCATAATATTCTCCTCCATGGTTAAATCTCACATTCTAAATGGATTTTTCTAGTTGGTTCTCAACCTTCATTCTTTAAGTAAGAACACATAACTGTAATTGAAATAATTATTAATTAATATCATAATACATTTGGAATTGCGCAATGTAACTGTATAAGGTCTTCTAATATCTTTATGTATCAGACTCAACAAGTCAGAAGCATGAGTTGACCTTAATATCCTTATTAGTTAACTTACCCTGCAATAGTCAACACATGTTCCCAGATCATCATAATCTAAAATTGAGAGGATGCTTTCCTTAATCAATCTCTCAACCTAACTCTGGAAATATGGCTTAAACTTTTATGTCAAACCATGTATGACTTTTCATTCATCAGGGTCCTTCATTTCATGACTTGTTCAACAAGATATGAAGAAGCATATATCTAATTCGGGGTAAGACACATTCTATACAAACCATACGACAAGAAAGTTATACCATTATGTTTTGCATTAAACACAATTGTAAAATAGAAGCATTAAATACAAATGTCATCCTTCTTTGTCTAAAATTGATCCAAAGATCATATATAAAATGTGTCATGTAAAAACCTAAATGAACCTTGCAACACGGTTCAGTACATAAATCTCCTATAGAGATTATTTCCATTTCTTCATTATTGTCAACCATCAGTTCCTCTTTCTCTTTATTTGGTTTATCTTGGATATAAACCCTTACATTGTGGAAGTACCTTGATTAGATACTTCACAATATAGCCGCCAAGTACTTAATGTGATTATCGCAAATCAGATTCATAAATTGATAAGCTAAGGAGTTATCTGATAGTTACAGTCTTTCCTTTTTAGACCTCATACTACTGGTTACTTTATACCCCTAAGACCGTTACCAGCACTGGATTGACCAACATTAGTATGTGGAGAAGATTTAATCTTTCTACCTTTGATTTTAGTGAGTTTCAATTTTGCCTTCCATTTAGTTTCATCGAGGGTTGTGGGAGTAGCAAGCTTGAATTTCTCCTCCTCTGTAACATAATGGGAAATCAAAGCATTGAAGTCCCATTCCTCATCCTGCGAATAATATGTCATCACCAGATTACTTAACTCTGAAGGGAGTG
>JAOTAY010000001.1:25176306-25192765 GCA_025629805.1 Erythroxylum baracoense
ATTTTAATTTAATATTTTATTATTTATAATTTTAAATTTATATGACTAATAATATATTTTTAATTATTTATACAACAGTTAATAGTTTATTAAATTAATAAGCTTTTTAGTCAGTTTATCTCTTTTCAATAACCGCAACCGCACTTGCCAAATACCTATTTTTACTTTTCAGTAGTTACCAAAACAGTAATCCCAAACACATAAGTACTTATTAAGAATAAATACTTATCATTTCAGCAGGTTATCAACTGCCACCGCTCCCCCAAACTAAGCCTAAGTAAGTTATCTTCTTTTAAATCCTTAACATGTTCCAAACAAGCTAGTTCTGTTCTTGTAATAATTCCCAACTCACTTGACAATTTGCAGATTGGATCTTGTCTATAGGATGGCCATGTTGAGTATCAATCTATATTGATAAATTGCAACTCATTGCAACATTCATTTGTTACAATTTAAATCCTTTAGTTTTATCTCTAACTCTTTTTCTAGTACTGGCATTGGAAGCTAACAACAAATAAATAATTAAAAAAATATTACAATATATAATTATATATTTGAGCATAAGTCTAATTGAAGGTATTAAAAATTAACAAACCTGCACTAGTAGCTTTGTTGTTATTTGAAGCAGAATGAAGTTGTTGTGTATGACTTTAAGGTGGAATATTATTATTGTTGTGTTGTGGTAATTTACTAGAGTCGGCTCTATTTCTTATGGCAAAAAGGAGAATATGATATATATATGTGAAGGCATACATATTTCAAACCTGTGTGACTAAATTCATTGTTGTTTGAGGTAGAATGTTGTTGTTCGCGAGGAATTAAATTTCTGATGTCAATTGATTGATCTAGTTAAAGTTGTACATTCCTCTATTCTATAATTTTTACAACAGCCATCTTCTTCCCATTATTTCTACCAGATGTCATTTTTATTAGAAATATATAAGAAAAATACATAAATGTTACTAACATTATAATAAAACAATAAAATTAGCATTTTCATGATACATTTAGTCATCATAATCAAGATACATTCAATCATCAACATTAATCGCATTAGTAAGATACACGTTACAAACATTACAAAAAGATAGCACAATCATAAGCATATATTGATATATATCCTAATCTAAGGTCCTTTAACAACTTTTTTTGCTTCATAGTAAGATTTGGACAATTTGTGGCCTATCGTTAATACATCATTGAGAAACTCAATCAATATGTTAAAAGATTTATACTCCAACTATTATATATCTTCAAGTGCAACAACTTCACAATAAAAGATAGTTATGAGAATTTAGAGCACCCTGGATATAATTCTTCATGAGCTACTTTTAATAACTTCTCAAAATATCTTCTGTAATCCTATGAAATGTATTAGGTAAAGTATTATCATCCATAGTCTCCATATAACTCCCCAAATCCTCTAACATTTCTCCAATTCCACCATCTACATAGTCATTATTATCACTATCATTTACTCATTATTGTTATCCCCTTCGTCACCTATATTAAGACTTCTAACATTACCTGCTTCATAATGTCACCATGATAAATCTATCAAGTGTAGAACTTATCTATGCCTTAAATTAGCAAGTGATTATATATCAAATCTTGAATTTGATTATTGAAATTTATGCAATCAATGTATGGACAATGAATTTTACATCTAAACTCATTTGAACTTTTACAAATTTTATAAAAGTCTTCGCTCATTCTAAATATTGACTGGACCATTTCTAATGAGTCATCAAACTTTTGTCCATATAACTATACAGTTATAAGTAAGTTACTAAATTATTGAATGCAATTTAAATTGTAAATATCATAATGGTAAATCAAAATTGACATACCAAGCTTGTATTCTATGAAAGAATGCAATTAGTTAGCATATTGCGACAAGGAATAAGATATATGACAATATAGTATTACAATAAGCATATGGTGAGAAACTCTATTCAATAGGAAATAAATGGAGTATGGTGTCATTTAATATGTATTTGAAGAAAATAGGAAATAGGACAGTTGAATTAGGATTAGTGTTTATGTCGTATATGTAATAGTTACTTTTAAATTTTTCTATTAATATAGGTATACTATTTGACATACGACATAAACACTAATCCTAATTGATTGAGTTAGGATTAGCGTTTATGTCATATGTCAAAAGGCTTCATGAAGGGGGAAAGAGTCATGAATATCAGTCAACTTGTTAGTAGTTAAATCCAAAGCAAAGTTATCCTTCACCACACTTTAGATTATTCTAAACTCTCATCATTAATGAGTAAAACAAACTTCTTTTTTCGATTGTACAACTCTTTTAAGATTTTTAATAAATAAAAATATTTATTTAGCTTAAGTTGCATCATTTAGTGAATCATCATTTTCCTTTCTTCAAAATTCTTTGAAAACCTAAAAAGTTCGAGTGAAAAAAAAAGTGTTAATAAGCCTTTAAATAACTTAAAATATACTTAAGGAGCTAATATTACTATTTACTCCTATACAATAACACCTATACCTATATATTATTGTCTCTAACCATGTCTCAACTATGTTCTAATTAGGAAAGAGTAGTTCTCAAAAGATTAATTTAGAGAAAGCAGCCTATACGTTAGTTATTAGCATTAAGAAGCTTACATTATACTTTCAGGCTCATTCCATTAATGTATATATAAACTTGCTCCAAAGACATATACTTTATAAGAAAAATGTTTTGATGAAATTGGTGAAATAATTGATAGATTTTAGAGAATTCAACATTAGGTACGTCTTAGAAAACTCTTCAAAATTGCAATTTATCATAAGATTTATGCTAAAGATGTTAACTTTCATAAAATAAGACAACAAAGAGTCCCACCACTTTGGACGACTCATTGCATTACCAAGGAAAGTCCTTAAAGAGATTGATAGAATCATTAAAGCATTGTTATGGTTAGTTAGAACTAAACACTCAAGGAATGCAAATAAACGATTTAATGAATTCTCTAAAATTCTAGTAATAAGTTTGCAAATAAACGATTTAATGAATACATTAAAATTATTTTTTTACAATACCCAATGGGTTCATATGCAAATAACTGAACAATAACGAAAATATCATTATTTATACACAAAACTCAAATTAATTAACATAGGATAACACAATCAATTCTTAAGGAGAGAAAGAAACAACAAAAACGGTGAATATATTTAACCTGGGTCGTCGGCGTCGATGTCACCTTTGAACCAATGTCGAGTTGTTACCATTCCATAGGTCCTAGAAAAATGTTTAAGCCCCCGTTCAAATAACCCCTACCGAAGAGGCGAAGACCCCGAGTAGCTCCACTTCACTGTGCCTCCTCTCTCTATTTGCTACTGTTCTGTTTGCTCTCCCTACTATTCACTGATGTGATGAATTAACTCTTTGGTCCATCTTCCTATTCACGCAAAACCATCAAGGCATGAAACGCATCGTATATACGTTGCGTTCAACACAAAACGCAGACGTATGTGTTGAGTTTAACGCAAACTTTTCCCAGTTATGACTATGCTATCGTTTTCTTCTTAAACTTTTCCCAGTTATGACTATGCTATCGTTTTCTTCTTAGACATTGCTGTGCCACACGTCGTTTTGGTTCTCCTTCTGCCCAAACGCTACGGTATTGTTATAGCTTCCTTTGACTTTTGTTCTTCTTTTCTTCTCCTTCTGCGCTGCCATTAATTCATGTAAATTACATGTATTCCATGCACAACTTTTCTACTTCTTTGTCGTGAGCAACTTGAAATTTTCTTGCTTGGGTTTTCTTTTTTTTCTTCTTGTCTTAATTTTCTTTTCTTGCTCCATGAAGACAAGTGAAAATTAAATTTTGAAAAATAACCCAAATATTATGCTTTCGACTCACCTTAGTTCTATCACTTCCAATTGTGCCTAAAACCACATATGAACTAAAGTGAGTATCTTAAGCAATTTTATGTCATTAATTGCTAAGTGTTATTAAATAATAAAATAATCAATTAAGAACATGCCACCAGAAATTATGCGTAGTGTGTGCCTTTTGCACGTTTTCAATCAGATCCAAAAGAAAGCCAACTTTAAGTAGTCAAAAGGATCTTTAGATATCTTCACGGAATTGTGGACTTCGAACTATGGTATTCAAAAACTGATTCTTTTAACATAGTTGGCTATTATGATGCATATTATGAAGGTGATAAAGTCGATCGAGAAAGCACAAGTGGTTACTGCCAAATTTTTAGAGGATGTCTAGTTTCTTAGTCTTGTAAGAAACAAAATTGCATAGCTCTTTCAACAATTGAAGTGGAATATATAGCAGCTACTAGTTTTTGTGCTCAAATATTATGGATGAAGCATCAACTCCAGGATTTCTCTATGAACTTTAATCATATTCCCATATTATGATAATACTAGCACAAAAAATATTTCAAAAAATCCTTTGCATCATTCTAAAACTAAGCATATATAAACCAAGCATCATTTTCTTAGATATCATGTTTTAGAAGGAATCATTGATCTTTTGCATGTTAATATTAAAAATCAAGTAGCTGATATTTTCACTAAGCCACTCTCTAAAGATAGATTTTGTGTTAAGAAAAGAACTTAGTATGTGTAGACTATATGATGTTATTTTTGTATAATTCTTTTATGCTACTTCTTTTTGGCAGGCTCCTACTCGTCTGCACCTTTAGTAGGCTCCTTTTAGTTTAGAAGACTCCTCTCAATTTTGAGACCTCCTCTTAATTTAGTAGGCTCTTTCTAGTTTAGAAGGGCCTTCGTATTTTTAGAAGGATCCTCTCAGTCTGACAGAATAGGGTACACGTGTCCTAAAAAGGAAGGTTTTCGTGATTTCGTTTCATCTTTTAAAAATGTACATGCTGTTCTGACAACACTCCCTATGTGCCTAACAGAAGGTATGCAGATGATCATACCTCCTCTTTTGGCATGTAAGACTGCCCATTCTCACATGAAATCAACACTCAAAAATCATTTAATATACCAAAAACAGACTTCTCTCTTTTACTCTTCATTGTTCTTTTCTCATAAAGTCATTCTTTTCCTCTCTGCACCCTAAGTTTCTGCCTTTTCTTTATTCTTTCCTCCAAAAACTACTAAACCTCAATGGCACCAATGAAATTAAAGGGATAGAAGGAAACCATGGCTTCTAATTCCAGCCAAGAACAAACTCTTGTCTCTGAGTCCTCTTCTCTATCTCCAGTAGTAGGTTCTTTGAACACTCCTACTAAACCTATCTTTGTTTCCTCTAAGCCCCAAACTTCAGAAATACCCTTTTAGGAAACTCTAAAAGAGAGAAAAAGATAGATTTTGGTTGTACTGTCCTTCAAATTAGACTCAGACTCATCCTCTAAAAACAATGAACCCTTAGCCAAACAACAATTTGTTTCCGACTCTAGTGGAGGAGGAGGAGGAGCAGGAGGAGGAGGAGCAGAAGAAGAGGAAGAAGAAGAAAAAGAAGAAGTAGAAGAATCCTTGAATGAGGGGAAGCAAACAAGAAAAGTAAGATTTCATATACCCATTCTTACTCCTTCCACTACTCATAAAACTGATCTTAAGGATAAGAAAGTACCTGAAGTGCACTGGGTTGTAAATGATGATGGATCAGATGAAGAATTGACTCCATTAATAAGGAGACAAAGGACAAGAGCAAGTGTGGAAAAACAAACTGTATAAGAAGAAACTCCTCATGCCGAAAAGAAAGGAAAAAGATTCATGAAAAAGAAAAATAGAAGAGATAAGAAAAGGCAAAGTGCCTATGATTAAAGAAAAGAATGAGGACTCAGTTGCTATGGATGACCTAGTTTTTGAAAAAGCCATTTTTGAAGAAATCCCTAAGGCTGAAAGGATAGAACCAAAGAAACTCACCGTACCTCAGAAGGGAGAGTCCTTAACAACAGTGAAATTGTTTCAGTTGATGGACGTTGAAGCAAGGTATAAAATGTGATACAATAAGAGAAAGGTGGTGGGTGGGCGTATCTTGCCTCCCAATCTTTTTGATGAAATAGGTATTCCAATCTCTTCCTTTTTTTATGTGGTTGGCTAGGAAATTGTTGTGCACTTGAATGAAACAATGTGTAATGACCTGGTTAGATGTTTTTATACACATATGAGAAATTGATGGAAAGCTAATAATTTCTTAGGTCTAAGAGTGAGAGATCTTGATCACAGAAGAGATTTTGGCAAACATTTTGGATATACTTCCCATAGGTAGGACTGATCTTCCTTGTCATAAGTAGGATGTCGCTGATGTTGATTTAGGAGAGGTTGTAGAATTTATATATCTACACATCGAGAATGCCCATTAGGGAAGACCCTAGTGTAGACACTTGGACCTACTGCCAAAATTCCTTGCATCCATTTCTGCTACTTCAATCTTTCTAAGGATTAGCTTAGTAGAAAGGTGTAGTCTTCTAGATATGTATGTAGTCTACAATCTCTTAAAGGGAAACAAAATGAACCTTCCAACAATGATTTTGAAGTTTATGGTGGACAAAGGAAGTCACAAGAATACTACAGGTGATCTGCCATATCGGATGTTGTTAACTAAAATTTTTGCCTGCTATGGAGTGTCTTTTGATAGTTTGGATTGGTATGCACTAAGTTCCATTCTTTTATTCCCTACCAATTCAGGTACAAGCTAAAAGATAATAAGTGGGTTAAGAAGAAAACTAAAAGAACAACAAACCTCTTGGGACCCGCTCCATAAAAATCAGCCCCCATTGCACCCCAGAACTTCATTGATCTGATCCTTCAACATCTGAAGGAACTTCTCTCTAATTAAAATGAAATGCACAAACAAATAGACAAAATGGAAAATCATATCATTGATGTGAGAATCTTGCTTAGGAAGGTTTCTGAATCCTCTTAATGACTCTGTTTCTTAATGTCTTTGTTTTTTCAATGACTTATGATATTGTTTGATGCTTTAGAATTTTTTCCTCTATTTTTTTGATAATGAAAAAGAGGAAAAATAGTTAATGATACACATTGCATGCATCTTATTTTGAATATGTGATATATTTTCAATTGCCTTGATAACATATTTGCTATTAATGATATTTTCTGTAACTGATGCTGTTGAAATGTTGTTAAAATTGTGAAGTTTAAATATGTGATATATAAATGATAGACTCCTTCCATTAGAAGTTAGGCTCCTTCTTTTTATAACTGTGAATAAGAACATATAAAGTTTATTAGCATCTTTCGAAATCCTTTATTATTATTTGAAATTTGAAAATATATCTATTATTGTTTGTCATCATCAAAAAGGGGGAGATTGTTAGCTCAAGGGTTATGTTTAACGATTTTGATGATAAATTTATAATATTACAAAATTCAAACTAGATTTATTTACTTATATACGCAATGATATAATTCTTAAAATGACATAAAACCATAGGATAATTTCTTCATTTCTTCCAAGAATCTTCTTTATGAACTTGCCTACTCAGAAATGGTTCCATAACATTTGGAGGTTTTTTTTAATAAATTCAAATAATCAGATCCGGAAGCATTGACAAAATGGTTCTTCTTAACGTCTAACTATCGAAGAAAAGATATCGTAGATTAAGCAATGACTAGTTGAGGAAAATGTCTACTTAAGGAAGAGCCACTACATTCTTGAAACGCACAAGACTTGCAAAATATCCTAGCAGCGTCAATATTTTTGAAAGTCTTATCAAATTCTTTGTGCTTTAGAAAGTGAAATCACTCTATTGAGAGAGACTGTTAAATCCTCTATATATTTCTTGTTGAGAGCTCGAGTTTCGTAAAAACACTACGAGTGTAGAAGGTTGAAGAACCTTGAAAAATATGTATTTGTGAGCTTGGGGAGGCTCGTGAAAATTTACTACTTGGATTTTATAGTGAAACACTCAAGTTGAATACTTGGGGACTGGATGTAGACTTTGTTATAAGCCGAACCACTATAAATTAATTGTATCATTCTTTCTCTCTTTCTAACTTTTAAATTTCTGCATTATAAGTTTGTGTTTTCAAGAGGCTCCTTCGGTTTTACAATAAGGTCTTGTTTTTCTATCACAAGAGGTTCCTTTCGTTTTTAAGCGTTAACAGGTTTCTATCAATTAAAAGGTTCCTTTCGTTTTGAGCGATAATAGATTGCTTTCATTTTTGATCGCTAGCAGGCTCCTATCAATTAGCCAGCTCCTTTTCTTTTGAGCGTTAGCAGACTACTTTCACTTAACATGGTCCTTTTGTTTTTAACATTAACATGATCTTTTCAAAAGTTAATAGGATTTTCCTATTTATAGATTTATTTTAGTTTATAAGGATATTATCTTTTTAAAAGTAACTTTCAAATTTGTTTTACACAATTCAACCCCTATTATGTGTGTTTGCTTTATCAGATCCATGAGTATCACATTATGGGCAGTTTTCTTGGATTCTTACCTAGATGATGAAGATGCATGATTTTGTTTATCCTTACATTAAACACAGGATTGGCAATGGGGAAAGAACTTGGCTCTGGTATGATAATTGGCTTGACTTGAGCCTCATTTTTCTCAACCCTCAAGTACAACACTTGAGAAGTAAAGTCCCTTTTAATCTTAAAGTATCTTCTTTGATTTTCAATGGTCAATGGAGTGGGACTTTCAAAGACTTTAACACTTTAGCTCAACGTTTCCCTCACTTAGATAATGTGTAGATGGATTACTCCATCATTTGATCTCCAGATTTGAGTGGAAAATTCTCTAACAAATTATGTCATCAAATCCTTGCACGAGGGTTAATTGAGGTGTCTTGGTCTTCTCTCTATGGACTAATTCCATTCACCCAAAACCCTCCTTTTTCTCCTGACTTACAATTAAAAACAAACTCAGGACTAAAAGTCAATGACACAGCTTTGTGGATTCAACTTGTATGTTGTCTACATTGGCAGTTAAGGACATGGACCACCTCTTTTTTCCATGTATATACCCGAAAGCAATCTAGAGTAGGATTTTGCACATGCTATTAGGTAATGGTTACACTTATAGTTGGGAACATACATTGACTTGGGCTATTAGGAACTCTGCAAAAGGTATGCCTAATGCGATACTCTACAAAACTGCATTTACCACTGCTTTCTACTTCCTATGGAAGGAATGCAACTGTAGACAATTTTCCAGCCTAGAAGAGGATCAATATTTGCTACCGGACAAGATCATTAACTAGATTAGAGTAGCATTAATTGGAAAAAATTTATAATTCTCTCTTTCCTTAGAAATGAGACGTCCGTGGAATCTTTAATGTAGATTACTATCACATATTGCTAATCTCATCTTGTAATATACTAGTCTGTGCAGAGCCTAACTTGAACTCATTGTAATGTTGTAATAGTTTTGTCTATAGATAATCCAATATTCATTTTCCATAAAGAAAAAAAATAGTCCCACGACTTGAGCAAACATCAAATATTTACATTATACATGTAATTCAAATTAATAATTATTGAATATGCAATTTAATTATGGACAACCAAATCAATGATGTCTATGAGATAAAAGATGAAAATGCTTTTAAAAAGTAAAGAGAACTTTAGGCTGTTGACATAAAACCTAGTACTAACTATTGACTTAATATCGTGACAGCAAAACTACAAAACAAATCAACTGTGAAAAATAGGACCCAATGATGACCACTTCCTAGTTTAACAAAATGATCAGTTGAAAATTTTCTAAGCAAGAACATTATTAATAGTATGGCATTTCCTTAATCATAATAAATAATATAAAATTGTATTCACTAATAACATAATCATGTCCTAAGTTATTTTTGACATGTTACATGGAACTAAACATCAAGCATCGCTTTACTTTATTGGCATATCCTTAGGCCAATAACCAACCTGAAGTAACTAATATAATCCTATTGCAAGGATAGAAATCTAAAATTGAGGAAGAAAAAAGCAGTTGGACTTAAAAGTTGTACAATATTATATAGAGATATCGAACAACTCCAAGATTGCCTTCAAGGGAGATGCCATTAAACTTAACTTAGATGAGGCCTTATTACAGTATAGCTGAGCCTACTAAGTCCAAGAGTTTAGGTATACAATGAGTAGGTCACCAACGAGCACTATAAAATAGAGTTGGATTTTATTAAAGATTGCAAGTTGGACATATATATTACTAAGAAGCATACAAATAATTGGTGAAAATTGATTATGGTTATTCAAATTCAAAAGTTCCATTAAGTTTTCTTCATCATAATATTATTATCCATAACTCTAGATAAATGCACTTATCACTTAGTGATAAAATAACGGTGAATAGAGTGTTAATTTTACAAGGAAGCTATGAAGATAATCAAGCCCACTGTCTTACCATTACGTAGCCAGTTAATAAATAAAGGATATGTTTTAATGATTGAATTTAAATAATAAAAATATACCTATGAAGAATGAACAGCCACTATAATCTGCACAAAGCAAATAATCAAGGTGAGAAATCGGATATGTATAACCATCTAGATAAGACTCCCCCTATCGTTATCCATATATCATGATTCAATAACTCAAGCAGGTTTTATTAATTGAACTAGCAAAGTTTTCTAACTTACAAAATTTCACTCTCTTGAGTTACAACTACCTGTTCTCATTTGATTAACTAATATCTTTATCCAATTAAAACTCCTTTAAAATGTATTAAAATATGTAAACTTTCATAAAAGGTTTAATATTATGTATGTATATAGTTGTTAAAATTTTCTGTAAACATCATCTTAAACTCCTGCAAAAAGATGAATAGGACACAGGGCTGCCTATTGACAACATGTGCACCAAACAATACAAGCACTTTAAAGCTCACAAACAACTCAAATATTGTTAGAAGTGCCTAACTCACCTCCAAAAGCTAGCTCAAGAGGAGAGGTTTGCACATTATTATAAATTGTTGAATGCTCTTATATTTGTCCGATGTGGGATTCCTGACACACCTCTCTCAGTCCAGAGCAGGACTGGACATCTAATGGACATATTGGGCAAAGGGACATAACCGAGCACCGACCCAAACCATCGAGACAATCTGACTCTGATACCATGTTAGAAAGGCCTAACTCACCCCCAAAAGCTAGCTCAAAAGGGGAGGTTTACACACTATTATAAATTGTTGAATGCTCTTATAGTTGTCCAATGTGGGATTCCTGACAAATATGGAGAAGACGTTGGATCAGCAGCCCGCACACCAAACAAGACAAGCACTTTAAAACTCACAAATCACTCAAATGTCGATATGACACAAGTTTTCCAATTTGTAGCATGCATACTGAATAAGATGAGGGCTTTAAAGCTCACAAACATCTCAATCTAACATGCATTTTGAGATACATGCCTGTCCTATTGACATTACATAGAAAAATGACAAAAGTTTGCAATCTGCTTGCATGCCTACTCATAACTATCAATTGATAAAGTACAAAGTTGTTTTAATGTTAATTGCTAAGGCTGACTGAGAAGGAAGACTTTATGGATTCTCAAATGGTGTGGAGTTGGATTAGAAAGCTTTTGATTGTTTCTCTGGAAATGATATGTAGTTCCATATCAATTGTACTGTTCCAGGAAGCTAAGATATTTATTGCCCATCTCAGTCTCAGGATCATACTTCAGGACAGGAATCAAGCCCTCGTTTATCACTGTCCCGCCCTCTCTTTTTCTGTTACATATACGCATTATCATGTTCATATGGTCTGTACATTTCTGCACTGACCTTTTTTTCCCCCTCTTGGGATCTAATTGGACTAGATTTTTTTCATAATCTATCCTATTCTTTTCTTCTTCAACTCTAACTAAGATAGTATTTGAGTCAATAGACAAGAAATGAAGGTAATTCTTCAAGAATAAATTAGCATTCACTGGATTTGAGTATCGGTTGTAAAATTCTAAGAAAAAATGGATTTAAAGTACCTTCTGTAAGAAAGTTGGTAGTATATGTTAATTAAGACTTTCTAAAATTATTAGTTTGTTAATGTGCATATTAAATATTTTATTGAATGTTGATTATTTTTTTTTATCCTCTAATTTTCGTTTATGAATAGATTGGCGAACAACTTCAATTCATGGTATTCGGCATAACCAATTTTTTTTATTAAATTGATAAATATGTGTTAAATTTATATGAATTGTGTGTGTTTTACATGATTGCTGGACATATAGAGAATATTAGGTTTATCATAGGTGTACACGCTTTAATACAGCCACTGATACTGTCATTTTCCTTCCACTTCTCGTCTGCTGATTAAGTAACAAGTACTGATACGCATTTTAGGCTGATCATTTCGTTGGTATCCAAATTTTGGCGTTCGTCTTTCGGTTTCCACATTGTCCTGGCCTTCATTGCTTCTGATCCATTTTCAAGACGAATCAAATGCTCCAATTCTACCATATCTTCATCTGTGCTACGGACCCTTGACAAAGATTGTAGGACACTGTCCTCGTAGCACTCTTTCCGGTACTCCAGAGTCATAGCAAAAAGCTCATGATGCTCCTTTAACGAGCGGGGAGTGCCCTGAAAGAACAGAAAACATGGACCATTCCAATAAAACCTTCCTGACAGCTGCTTTGCAGAGTATTCCGAGGGACGGTAAGGAGGACAAGTAATATTTTATATTTTTCTTTGAGAAGTTGGTATAATATAAAATCTGTCACTATGAACTGCTCTGAATTTATAAAATAATTGATCAATGCAATCATGCGGTCCATGAAACTTAATTTTCATGCTTGACGAGATGGGCATACCTCAAGAATCCAGTCGATGTATTTAACATTGCTTACATGTTGATTGATGTCCACGTCATTCCACCCTGCCTGCATGACATTAATGGCTGTAAGCTTAGAAACACAAGCGAAAATACATTGTTAGATTCACCAGACTCACCCTCAAACCAGATTGAATGCGAACCGAGGTATCATCAGTACTAAAGTGAAGTATTTTTCTGCTATCCTTCTCAATGATAGGTTCGCAGATCAAGAAAATAGGTGCAATCTCTTCTATGACATCATTCCTAAACTTGGAAAACTTCCTTGTTTTCTTGTTCATCATGATATAAACGCTGCATAAATGGTAAATAAGAAACTGAACTTGTTTACCAGACACACAAAAGTTTTAAGCTGCTCAAGGAAATTTGATCACGTTTGACGAACTTAGTACAGAATGGAATGGTACATATTAAATAATGATGATTTTTTTTACTTGGTTGCTCGGATCAGAGTTTTTCCTGTCCTGACATCACGAATAAGCCAGTCACGTCCCAAACCATTCTTTCCTGCTGGATATATCCAAGTATCTACTTGAACAACATCAGCCCTTCAAAAAGGGAAGAAAATCACTATCAAGATATTTTTCGAAGTAGCTAATTCAATATGTTCATATATATGTCGAATGACATTTTCTAATTCTACTAGTGATGCCATCAGAAAGAAGAGCAAAGCAATTTTATCTATTTCCTGCCAACTTCTTCAACCATTTGCAGACTTGCTTTATGGAGCACTTACAGAAATATATTTTTGTCTGGTTTAATCTACAAGAGCGAGAAAAAAATTCTAAACTCTTCTACATCTTGGATGGTACATGGCAGGTAGAAACAGAAGAAAAATTGGCACGTAGGTGCATGGCATATAGTAAACTAAGCAGAAGCAATTTGTATAATTACCGTGCAGGGTAGCAATCCACCACTATCTGACTAGTAGAAAGCACCCATACCAGATCATTTTTCACCATCTCTGCTGTTGAACCAAATTGATCTATTATCTCTATACTTTTGGCATGGTTAAGTGCAGTATCCTGCAACAATGTGAGTACATTGATAAGCACATGAAAGTTTATGTAAACCCTTTATTAAATAAAAAACAGAACTAGACAGCACCTGTAAATGACCCATCAAGGCTGCAAGAGAGAGTCTATTATAACGATCTAATTCAAATGATTTAATCGTCAGGTTTTCCCTGTAAATTCGTTTGTCAGCCACAAATCTTCCATCAAATGAATCAGGGCAGAATGTGAGCTTCTCTGTCAAAATTTCTGTACATAAATTCGTTTGATTCTTGCCATTCACAATTGCTGATAGTGGTGCCAGAAAAGAAGTTTTTTTGCAGATAAGAGGCTGGCCGTGAGCAGAACTGAAACTAGGCATTCTTGTGTTAATGCTTGAGCTATAACTTGTTGGTGTTGATTTTCCCGTCGAACCTGAGGTTGAGGGAAACATCATCGACTTGAAAAATGGAGATGAAAGTGAAGATGCTGCCATGGAGATGATGTTTATGTGAAAATATTGGAATTGGACAATAAGTCGTTCAAGTGAAGAGTATAAATATAGGAGGCAGGAAAGGTAGCGGAACTTATAAAAGATTTAACGTTAAACTTGCAATGGATCCTGTTTCGATGAGGCATGAGGATCACAAAAAGCATTGTGCTGGGCAAGTTGTAATATTAATTTGATTTGTTTTGTGCATATATCGAATTTGAAATGAGCTCTATATCGCCACACAAGATTCGACTTGCAATATGCCAATTTATAACAAGGTCACAGATCTGCCTTGTGCAATAAACGTGAGATCTGTCTATTTAAAATAAAGCCAAGGACAACTGTGTCTCGTTTAGCAAATTATTGTAATTCTTGGTTTTGTAAGCAAATTATATAATATCCTTAATTTGCACAATTAGGGTTGTGAGGAAAATTGAAATAAAAAAAAACTAATGAAGATTGGGAAAAAATAAAATCGAAAAAAAACTTTTTTAAATTTAATATTTAGTTATTTCTTCTAAATTAGGTTTAAACTCGAGCTCCAATATTACAAATAACTAATTAAATTAATACTCAAATTATTGGTTTCGTCTTGAAAAAATTCAATCTATAAATTATGTTTTTGAAAAATAACATCATCTTACTAACTTAATATAAAAAACTCATAAAATATCATTAACATTAAGAACATGGTTTTTTTTTCCAACTCATGAGATGTCATCAACATTAAAAACTTGAAAAATCATCTCATAAAATATCATCAGCATTAATTTTTTTTTCAAGTTAACATATATTTTTATATTTTTCTCTTGCTCCTTAATATTTATGATTTTTATCTCTAAAATTTCAGAACTTTCAGAAATTCTGAGTGAGATTGATGAATAAAGCATTTCCACCACTAGTTCATCTATAAAACTCATTTGTATTTATGGCCAAAAAAAAAAAAGGAATTGGCTTCAAAAATAGGGGCATCTATCCTCTTTTCCTCTTCCGTTTTTGGGTTGGGAGCATGACTCGAGGAGCAAACTTTGTTTTCACAATGCCTACGCGAATCGAAAAGTGTACATTACTGAATTATAGGACGAGAAATATTAGAATTTTTAACATGAATAGATTGGATAGCCCTTAAGAATTAGGCTTGAATTCTACCATCGAAAAAAATGACTAGAATTATCATTCATTAACTTTTTAATATTTTCATTTTTTCATATAGACGACCAGGAAATTAAGAGTTTGAATCAAACTTGTTCTAATATTATATTAAAATTTTTAATATAGATAAAGTATAGAACCTATTAATAAAAATTGGGTTTGAGTCCAATCATTATCAAAATGACCAGATTTAACTATTTGATTAGTTGACCTTTACTATTTATTAATCTTTTTAATATTTTCATTTTTAATAATACTCTAACAAACAAAGAGTAGGAAGAAAGATTAGATATGAAGAGATTTACGAAATTCAACCAAAAGAACACATCTACTGGTCTACAAAATAGTCATATTAGAGTCTAGTTTTTTATATAGATAAAATTTGTAATTATTACTATTCAAATGAATAGTAAATAAATTATTAAATATATAACAATTTAAAATGTTATTCCAAATAAATTAATTAACAAATTAGGAACTTAAAATCAATATTTTAAAAATGAACCTGAAGTTAAACCGATAAGATAATAAGTTTGAAGTTTAAAAGGTTTAGTATTAGGTCATCTTAAAACCAATTAAAGATTGAATAAAATTAAAGAATTTAAAAAAAGATTGAAGAAGAATATCCTAACCTATCTAAAAATTTAAAATTTAATTAAAAATAAATTATTAAATGAAAATTAATCAATTTATTTTAGTTGATTAAAACTGAAAAACCTGAAGGGGTAGTCATTTCGCAAACTTTTCAATTTTGCCGTTGACGTTTATGGCACAAACGAAAACAAAAGTTATCAAAAACAAAATAATAAAGACACCAAAAATTTGGTAACGTAGTTCAGCACTCCTTGCCTACATTTGCGGGGACCTCACCCAGATTAATTACTTTCACCGAAGTACAATAGAATTACTCAAGGCTTTACTGAGCTGACATCATTCAACCCTTGACACTATCACTCAACCTCACTTCCCGTGAAAGATTTTCATACCCAATAGTACGACTGCCTCTTACTAACCACAACAAAGGATTTTCTCAATCAACCCAATAGTACAACCGCCTCGTAC
>JAOTAY010000001.1:25209161-25248162 GCA_025629805.1 Erythroxylum baracoense
AATTGAGCACTAGTGATTGTTTGAAAATATGTGAATGTAGTGCATTTCATTTCATGAATGCATAAAAGATAAAGGCTGTTGTGACCGAAGTAGCTACCGAAAAAGAGCTTAAAGCTTAGAAATTGAAAAAGAGCTTAAAGGTTCGAAATTGAAAAAGAACTTAAAGCTCAGAATGTGGTAAGAGCCTCTGGCTCACTATGTAAAATGAGCCCTATATCTCCATTGGATAAGGGATAGTTAATAATGAGCCCGGTATTCACAATGAATACAGGACAGTTATAGGCACTCGGTCACAACAATAACAATTGAAAGTGAGTCTTATGTACATTGCATATATAATTGATATTTATGTTTAAATGATTGAAATGCACTGCTTGATTGAATTTTGAATGTGAAATATGAAGTGTATGTGATTCAACATGTAAATTAGTGAAATGATGTGAATTATGTGATAACATGAATTGATGTGTTATATGATTAGGTGAACCATCGAGGATGGACCACTCACTGAGTTCGCAAAACTCACCCCAAAATTTGCAACATTTTTCAGGCTCAGAGGAGACACCCAGTTAGATCATCTAGAGTCTAACCACTGCATTCAGATAAAAGATAGAGGTTGGGATCAGTTGACGTCTGCATTTGTATTTTTTGTTCCTTTTGTCTTAAAGAATGTATTTCGCAAATATTGTACCATTGTATGTGAATAATTCTATTTTGTAATGACTTTCCAAATTGGAAATGCTTGTAAATGAGGTTGGTCAATGAGAGCAATAACAATTGTGACTTTGACGTTTATGAAAAATGGGCCCAAATTTGATTAGTGGCTTTCGGTAATATGCATGTGATGTTCGAAGAGAGAAAAATTTTCAATGAGTTTGATTGTTTGACTGCTCTAGTACACTGCTTTCATAGGGCATACGTCTGACTGTCTTTGAGATGTACGGATACGTACTCGGTGGAAGCAGGGTGCTACAATAGATAATGATTTGGTTGTAAATGACATTGAGTTGAAATGGAAGTGATAATGAAGGGGAAATGATGAGGAAAATAAGTTAGAAATGATAGATATGCATAAGAGGGGTCATAGGTAACTTGTAGGAGTTAGAAATTTAGAAATTGACCTGTAAATGCCTATTAGGGGGACTTGATGTCTGTTGGGCGGACCTTCTCTAGAATTCTAGTATTTTAGCTCAGTTCATGTCTGTTTGGAGGGACATATGTTAGCTAAGTGAACATTTTCTGGACAGTTATGAAAGTGTGAAATTTTTGGACCCTCTAGATGGCAAAATCTCTCTTCGGGGTTTTCATAGAAGTTGTAAAACTCAAAGTCTCTTCAAATTCATACTTGAATGGTCTTAATCTGACATCCCTAGTGAAAGTTATGTTTTTTGTCCCAAATCATATACAATTATAAGTTGTGGGCTTATCATTGCTTCCCTATGATACATTTAGGCTTGAATGGAGCTTGACATGTACTTAGTTTGTTGTCGAAATAAGAGATAAATTGAGTGATATGTTTCGAGTGATGATTGAGGATATGAACATAAGAATGGATTGTCATATATCAAGTGCTCAATTATGGAATTATTGGATGTTATGAGAATGAAGATGGACCTATAATGGCTATTAAGGTTTCATTAAAAGAACCCTACAGAGTGCTGCGCATATGTTTTATGACTCTCGAGTTAGACTTTGGAAATGGGGTCTAACATCATTTGGTATCAAAGCATATAGGTTTAGTATCCTAGGCATGAAACGGTTTTTAAAGCATGAAATGAACATGCATTATTTTAAAAGAGCAGCATGCATTGTTTTTCTATTATTTCACTTGATTTGAAATTGTTTTATATGAAGCATGGTTCAATAAGGTTTTACATGCACACATGCGAGTTTAAACATGACATGAAACATGAAATAAAGATTTTAAATGGTTTTAAATTGAAAGAGTGATTATACTGCCTCGAAGGAGAACTCGAGGAGCTATAACTCGATCTCGTTCTCGCCAAGGAAGTACGGATGAATCTTATGTCCCACAAGATGCGAGGACACACTCTAGTCATGATTATAAGGCACCTAGTGTGCAACATGAGGTGTCACCGCCTCCTCCTCCTATGCCCCAAGTAAACCATATGGATCCCCATTTCTTTCAAGCCTTTGCTCAGGCTTTCACGCATGCTATGGACCAAGTGCCACAAGTTCCAGTGCAAGCTCCAGTGGAGAGGAGCAGACAGTAAGATAAGTTCCACAAATATAGGGCTATAGACTTTAATAGGGCTATGAGTCCCGAAGAGGCTGAAGCATGGTTGAGAAGGACAAAGAGAGTTTTGCTTCAGATGAAGTGCTCTAATGAGGATAAATTGGATTATGCAGTGAGCTTGTTGCAACGGGACGCACTTCATTAGTGGGAATCAGTACCTCATAGTTGGGACATACCGTCGGTATTGTCATAGAGAAATTTTGTGAAATTCTTTTGGAAGAAATATTTCTCGAAAGTCTATGTCCAAAAGAAGGCCAGAGAATTTTTAAATCTTATCCAGAGGGGCATGAGTGTGAGTGAATATGAGCTACAGTTCACCCAGCTTTCAAGGTATGTGGCCAACATTTAGAATCTTGGCCCCCAAAATATTTTTGTTGAGTTAAGCGTGATATTTTATGGAATTTGAGTTTTTTCCTTAGAATGAATGGAGTTGTTAAGAATGATTTAAATAAATTATAAGGTCATAATAGATTATTATTGGAGTTTAATTATTTATTTCAATGTTAGTAGGATTTTACTTCACTAGTTAGTGAAATGAACGCATTAAGAATGAATTGAGGGCATTTTTGGCATGTCACTTAAGTTTAGAAACCAAGAAACATTAAGGAAGGGTAAAGTGGACTTTTAGCACTCATTAAGGGTAGAATGGGAAGAGGAAAATGTTTTCTTGCAAATTAGAAGACCAAAAACGTCAATGAAGGAAAGAAGGAGACAAAAACATGAAAAGGAGAAAGAAAGAAGAGAGTTTCGGCCAATAGAGAAAAGAAAGAAGAAAAAGCTAGGTTTCATCTTTTCTTAGCTTTTAAGAGTGATTTTGAGGGTGTTTAAGAAGAGAAAAAGAAAGAGGAAGAGAAGAGCTTCCATTTAAGCCAAACATCTCTTTGTTTGGTGAAGATTTAAGGTAAGGTTATTTTTAATCCTTTGGATTTTTGGAAGGATTTTGGTTCATGAACCTTAGAAAATGCATGGGTTTAAGTATTACAGAATCAATTTTAGTGAATATGCTTTTTGGGTTCTCAATTTGGATTCCTATTGAATTAGATTTTTGCCAATGTTGAAGGAAATCAAATAAGGCAAGAGGAGCAAGAGGAGGGGCATTTTTAAGCAAGGAATTTAGGTAGGTTGCATGTTTATAGTTGAGTTAATGAGCCATGAGTATTTTTTTGAATCAAAAGTTTTAAATGAGTTCAATTGTTTTATAAATGTTGCATTTATTACTTCTTGAATAATTGAAGTATTTGCTATATGTTTGGTACATGAATCTTGATGATGATTTATGAAATGATGATGAAAATTGTATTTGAAAAATATCATGCTTATAGAAATCATGATTTTGAAAAGTTCTAGATGTTACAAATATGTAATTCATGTTTGTGTGGGTTTGTGGTGGTCCATCATGTATGTCACGTGCGTGTTGACCATGTTAAAGGCTTCTCTCACCTGCCCGCTAATGGCATGGAGCTCCTTCATAGACTCCCTCAGTTTACTAGAGATTTGCAAGAACTCCCTCATGTTTACCGGAGATTCGCAAGAACTCCCTCATGTTTACTGGAGATTCCCAAGAACTCCCTCATGTATATGGACTACCCAAACCATTATGATAGCTTATGTGTTTATGAATTGTTGGCAAGTCTGATGAATACTTGTCTCATGTTGTTTATGATGTGTTTGACAAGGTTGAGAATTTGGGAAATATATGTTTTATGGTTATAAAGCATTTTATTGCGGAAATGGATATTTTCAATAGTTTTGCTTGTTTCTTCGTTATAAACTTGTTACTCATGAGCTTTTAAGCTTACCCCCCGTTCCTTCCCATCTCCAGGTGAAAAGTAAGAGATCAAGTGATAAAGAGTCAAGGCATCACTCCAAGCTTACATATTTTTGTATTTAAGTTAGTATATGAAAACTCAAGGCTTTAGCCGCATTTCAAGTATTAGTTATGTATATTTTGTATTTTTGGATTATGAGACCAATGATGTATTTGGGTCTTGAAATTCCCATTAAAACTTTGTAAAACTCTTTTCTTTTGATGTTAATGAAATATATTTATGTTTTTCTCATGAGTTTCCAAGTTTTCGCATTGCATTTTTATGCATTCATAGGCGAAAAATCTATGTTATGACTTTAGGGGAAAAACTGTATTAATGTCGGCTGATTTAGGCAAATTTGTCTTCTTGGAAGTTGTAGTTTATCCTTTTAGCTTTCCAATGATATAAAGTGTGTAATTTTTTGACTTTGGAGTTGAGAGATATGCTTTTTACAAGTTAGTGATGCTGCACAGGGTGTATGTTGGACACATTATAGCCTTTTTCTTTACTTGAGTTAAAAGAAAATGAGTTCTATGGTGTTTTGAAATGGGAGGAATTGGGATGGTAGTTTATAGATAAAGGGAAGGTGACAATGGAGTGGAATGTGTGCTAAAACATTGAAGTATGTATAGACATGGTTGATGTTATGTTTATGTGATATTGATGAATATGCATAAGTTTGAATGTTATGTTTTTTGGGTTAATGATCAATCATAGATTACGATTTGGTTGTAAAAGATATTGAATTGTAATGGAGGTGAAAATGATGAGGAAAATAAGTTAGAAATGATAGATATGCATAAGAGGGGTCATAGGTAACTTGTAGGAATTAGATACCTGGAATTTGACCCGTAAATGTCCATTGGGCAGGCTTGATGTCCGCTGAGCGGACCTTCTTGGGAATTATAGTGTTTCAGCTTAATTTAAGTCCATTTGGAGGGACATATGTCCACTAAGCAGACATTCTTGGGACAATTATGAAAATGTGAAAATTTTTGACCCTTTAGATAGCAAAATCTCTCTTCGGGGTCTTTACAGAAGTTGTAGAACTCGAAGTCCTCTTCGAAACTCTACTTAAATGACCTTGATCTGACATCTATATTAAAAGTTATGCTTTTTGTCCCAAATGATGTACATTTATAAGTTGTGGGCTTATTAATGCTTTCCTATGATACATTTAGGCTTGATTGGAGCTTGAATGTACTTAGTTAGTTGTCGAAATAAGAGATAAATTGAGTGATATATTTAGGGTGACGATTGAGGATATGAACATAAGAATGGATTGTCATATGTCAAGTGCTATGGAATTGTGAGATGTTATGAGAATGAAGATGAACCTATGTTGACTGATGAGGTTCCATTATAAGAACCTTACAGAGTGCTGCGCACACGTTTTATGACTTTCAAGTTACACTTCAGAAACGGGGTCTAATAGTTCCCCTTGCTAGAAGTTCTGGTTTTAACAATAATCAAACCCCTGCTTTAGTTGTTAAGAAGAGAAAAATATGGTCTTAGGTAGTTAGGGATAATGTTCCCAACTCAAAGCTCACTTTTATACTATATAGTACTGAGGAAAACTAGATTGTTGTATAACCACTTATAAAAATCTTAAAATAAGGAGTCACAAGATGGTTAAGTTCACTAGTTGGGTATTTTATGGATAAAAGAACCTCATTTTAAAAGGTAAAAGCATAGGCTAAAAGCAAATGGGCAGCTTATTGATTAGATAAGTTTCTTATCAGTTAAGAAGAATATTTTGTCTTTACCTTCTTCTTAGAGCAAAATGCTACTAAGGTCTTTGAATTTGGTACTTGGGCATTACAATAGCAAGCCTTTAATTTTACAAAGCTAAAGACTAGGAATGGATCTTAATAAGATCAAGATCAATTCGGTTCCAATTTGGGCTCCCTTCCATAATATTTCCTTGGAAATTCAAAGAACGATTGGACTAAATTATATACTAAGCTTAATCAGGAAACCATTATTCATGGATGAAAACATAAATGCAATTGGTAGGGCTAGATATGAAAGAATTTGTATAGAATTTGACACTAACAAAACAATACTTAAGGTGCCAAAACTTAAAAGGATAAATGAATACGAGAACTTGGCAAAGACATTATCTTAGTCATGCACTAGTGAAAGCTATAAAATAAGAGCAACTCTAAATAGAGACCTACTGTTAGGGTACTTGAGAAAGGGAATTAAAAGTAACTTAAGGAGAAAGGACAAGGTAATGAAAAAATACCACTCCATAAGAGAGAAGATATAAAAAAGGACATATAATGCAGATAAGAGTTGCATTATAGCAGATGAAGTAAGGGCAACAACTCATAATTATAGTGAGATCATAGGTTCCAAGGGAAAAATATATATTATTAGCAAATCAAGTGGATAATCAAGAAAAAAAATACCAAGTAAGACTTTATAAAGGAAGAGCCTGTGAAAAACATAAATGAAGACACCTATAGGAATGACTTTAATTACTACAAAACTATTTTGAGAAGATTAGGAAGGAAGAAATCTAAGAGAAGCATAGCTCTATCTATAAGAAAATGTCAATCTTATCATAGAATGTGAGGGATTTAAATAGTCTTAACAAAAAGCTAGTAGTCCATGAATCCGTGAGCTCAATAGAGCTATATATATTTGGTTTGATGGAAATAAAGATCAAGGATAAATGGTGCAGAAATTTATAGTTTATAAATGATAATTAGAATATGATCACCAATTATGGAGCTTATTAGAATGCAAGGGTCTTATTGTATACAATATAACCATTCTAGAAGTAAATTCCTATAAATCCAATTTTTAAGCTATCCATTTATGGATAACAATCAAAGCTTGTAACTAGCATGTATATATAGCTAACACATGTTCTAAAAAAAACCTCATTATGGAAGGAATTGTGTGATATTACTTCAAATGTCAATGATCTGCACCTAATTTTAAGAGGCTTTAATTGCACACTTTATCACTATAAATTTAAAGGAGGAATGGAAAATCGAGATCAGTGCAAAGATTTCTAATCATATAAGTAGAAAATTGAAGTTACAGATATGGATTATGAAGGGAACCACTATACATGATCTAATAAATAGCAAGGCAAATGTCACTGAGAAGGAAGATAGATAAGGAGCTAATCAATCATAAATGGATGATGATGTTTCATAATGGCAAAGCTATTTTGAATAGCTTTCTTGTCTCAAATCATAGTCCAATAAAAATGCAAAACCGTACAAGCAACTAGCTGTGAATTACATCGTTCATGTTCTTTAATTTCTTCAAAATGTAATGAGTTTTATTAGGTTGTTAAGCAAGAAATAGATGAAATATTGAGGGTATAAACAATTTATATATTTCAAAAAGGATAAAAGCATTAAAAGTAAACTTAAAGAATCTCATAGGAATATTTTTAAATTCAACATGCTAGACATACATGCAAAAAAGAGAACACTAAAAAAACTCAAATGAATTTATACAGTGATCCAAGGAATGAGAGATGGAGAAACAAGGAAAGGCTAGCATAAAAGAATTATCTTCAAGCTTTAAATGCATAATTCTTAATTATAAAGTAGAAATCTAGGATATAATGGTTACAAGAAGGAGACAAGTGCACCAACTCCCACTTCAAAATAGTATCAACAAGAAGGAATAATAAAAAAATAAATTACATAAAAAATGAATAAGGAGTAATGTTATGGGGACAAGAAAACATAAAAAGGGTAGCGTAAAGTTAATTTAAGAACTCTGTGGGAACTAAACTAGAATGTATCCTACAATTAGGTCTTAAAAAATTCCTATAACTAATCATTACTGTAAAACAAACACAAAGCTTGCTAAATGAGCGTAAATTAAAGGATTTGGAAGAAACAACTAGGGAAATCAACCCCAATAAGGCCTTAAGCCCTATAGGCTCAATGCTTAATTTTTAAGTAATTATGGCAGTGGATCAAACATCAAATTCTTAACATAGTATTGGGGTTCAGCAAGGGATTTATATTAAAAGAAATTAATCGAATTTTCGCCTATTTTGTTCTTAAGACTCTTAATCCAAGCACAATGAGAGATTTAAACTTATATCTTGTTGTAATATCATTTATAAGGTCATTTCCATGATGCCTATATCTAGGTTAAAGCTAATTTTTGTACCATTCATATGCAAAACAAAAGGAGTTTTTATACAAGGTAGAAATATTAAGGATAATAGCATAAGATTTGTTTAAAGGCTAAATGAGGAAAAGGAAATCCAAAAGTTGATTTTAAGAAGGCATTTAACTTAATAAGTTGGGATTTCTTACTCCATTCACTTTAGGTATTTGGACTAATAGAGAGATTTATCAACTAGATTAGGCAACACTTAATCATAATATCCCATAGTGTTCTTGTCATCAAGGAGCAAACACAAAGGTTCAATGGTGAAAGGGCAGTTAAGTAGTGGGATCCTTTATCCCCTGACCTGTTCTTAATATATATCATAGTGTTGCTTCAATTTATTGCTTACAATATTGAGAAAAAACATTCCTTCAAGTATCATAGGAATTGATCATATTGAAACTATTCAAATTGGCATTGGTTTCACCTAAGGGATAAAAAAGGGTGATGTAAAAACAAAGGGTGAGGTGAAAAAGGCTAAGGTAAAAACTCACAATTAAGTCCATTTCAAAATCATAACACTCCTTCCCCACACTTAAAGATGTATATTTTTCCAATGTACATAATAAAGCCTAGAAAAGTATAGAAAAGTAATCGACAAGAAGAAAAGGTAAGCTAAACTAATACGTCCCTAATTTATTATTTAGAAATTTGTATCTACAGTACAAATTCCATCCATTACTATCCTTGAAAAATAAAATAAAATAAATAAAACATTAAACTGTAGAAGTAAAATAAAAGAAGCACAAATAAACTATATTTATGAAAAGAAAATATGACTTAATACATTCACACAAAAAAATGAAACAACCTATATACTACTAGTTTAGTAGAGCTAATCCCTTACTAGCTATTAAGAAAAATAAACTAGAAAATGCATAAAAATAAAATTCAAAGAAAAAAAAAACCCTATCAATCATCTTTAAGACTTTTGGACAACCAGAGTGACCATATTAGATAAAGAGCCTAATATATGGTCATCTGTTTGCTTATGATATTCCTTTATCTAAAGATCTATCTATATGATGGGAGCATGTAGGTCTTGACTATTTTTAGATGTTACCTTTACAATAGCTAGAGCATCTAACTATTGAGGAGTCAATAATGGTGTAGAATCTATTATTAGTAGAGATAGTACTGTAACTACTAAATTTCCTACAATCTGTACAAGTAACTCCTCTATCTACTGATCCTGTACCTCTAACCATGCTAAGTGCTCCACCAGATCTTAGCTTTCCTATCTAATAGTATGTTGCACTCCAAGAACCTGCCCCATGCATCTCTCTAACTAGACAGTCTTTAGTTGGTCTCGATGTGAGGTGTGGAAGGCTTATTAGGAGTGCCTATGCAATCCAAGGATTTATTTTAATTTTTGGGTGCTAATGAAGGCTATAATAGGAGATCCTATTTAGGTTGCTGCTCTTGTATATCATGGTTATCCTCTTCTGTTCCATCTATAGCTACAAAATCCTGAGCTCCTATTTGAATGTAAACTTATCTCTGCTAACCTGATCTCCTACAAATTATACTGGTATCTTTTCATGTCTCCAAGGTGATAGGCACCATTTGATGCACCAGTTTCATCCCAGATTGTTGCTCTAGTAGTCTCATTCCTTGGATTAATTTAGTCATATATGGGCACATGTAGATAGCTCCCAATTTGGTGTCATATGCTTAATGCTTAAAGAACCAGGACAATGCATATTAGAGGTAGACAAGCACCCTCTCTACCATTTTGTATATGTAAAACATATCTACCTTTCTTAGCACTTTATTGTTGTCTCCTCTCCTTTCTCGATGATCATGTAGCTAATCAATGCGTGCATGTGTCTCATCATATGAGATATTAGCTATAATGTCTTAGAACTAATTGGATTTCAAGACCACTATAGACCAATGATGTCTTCTCGATAAATCTAACTAGGAAGTGTAAGGATAATACAATGTACCACTCTGAGTATAGGCCGATATAAAGTGAAAACTTGATGTAGCTTATTTTATGCATTTCTTCGAGCACTCAAAACTACCATATATTATTGATGTCTCAAGTGTAATGTTGTTTCTCTATAGTGAAGATGTTGAAAAACTCTATATTAAGCTCTTTATAGGTGGGCTCATCGATCACAAAGAAGCAATCTTATCCATTCACACTGATAAACTCTTAAACATCTTGAATAAGTACAATTTGGTCAAGCATCGCCTAATTAATGCTTTGGCTCTCATTGTAAGGCTTCAACCTTAATCTCTTAAATTGTGTAATATGAGCAGTGCTGTAAAATGAAACACGAGATGTGGAGGTATGCATGCTCTAACTAATGGGGTGGTTATTATGAAGAACCCTTACCCCTTTTCCTTTTCCTTAATACCTCATTTTCTTTCTCTTATTGTAACATATTTTATCTCTTCATCATTATTCCTTGAAATATGAAAATAAAAATATTCGTCAAAACAAAGGGAATAATATACATCAATCAAACCATAAATAAACACCAAAATGTAATCCCCCGATCAATTAGTTACAGATTAATAACGAAAACAAAATAAATTAAATAGATCTTAAATTAATCTATAACTTCAGAACATAGTGGCATTAAAAAGAGCAAAACTTCCAAATTAAACAAACATCACTCCTTAATATCAATTAATTATAAAAATATAATTAACTTATTTAAACATCATAATTGAATCAAATAATCCTAAATAAAAATAAAATTGCCTAAATATTATATAATTAAATAGTACAAGAGCCTAATAAAAATGTAAAACATGTAAATTATAAACAATTACATAATTAAATCCATAAAAGATCAATTAGTAGCCCTAAAGGATTAAAATTTATAAGAACAAATCTAGAATAACTAAAAACTCTCTAGAAAATTTGAATTCAACATGAAAAATAGGCCAAGAATATCCGTTAAACCTCTTAAACCCTTTCAATCACATGGGTAATCCCAAAGAACTCTATAACACCCAAAACATGGATTCTCGCACCTAATTTCCCTAAAACAATGCAATAACTCAAGAACTACAATATAACATAAAACATACCTTACTTTGATAAAAGTATAAGAGGAATAGGTTGGAGGATGGTTTTTGCACAAAGGAGGTGTGGATGAGCATTGCCCAGAAAAGAAAGATGAGAAAGAAAGTGAAAAATGAGATCTTGGGAGATAGGGTGTGATTTTGAAAAGAATTTTCTTAACATAGGTGACAATAAAGCTATGTAGTTGCCACTTATTGAACAAATTAAGGTCAATTTTTAAAGAACACAGCATATTGGGGTGTAACATAGGCATGTAGGATTTTCATGTAGGTATGTATCTTAAATGAGCTATCATAAAATTTAACGTGAGTTAGAACATGGGTGTGCAACTAGGCTATGCTGAAAGAAAAATAAGATGATAAATTACACTGTCATGTTAGGATGTAACACAAATGTCTTGAAAATAAATTCTAAACACTCAAAATCTATACAGTCACTAAAACTCAGGCGTATTGGTGGTAATGTATCTTACTATTTCTTAAACAATTTACTAATTTTAGCAGCATGGGCATGCTAATGGGTGTGTAGGTGATTCATAGTGATTTTCCATTAATAAGGTCACTAACATGAGTACGTTGATAAACATGTAACTTGTTGCAACTTTTTGGAACCTTTTCTCTGGGTGGAACATGGCTGTGTTTCTGATTAATAAGAGCTTGTAGCGCAATATGATCATTAGCATAGGCTTGTTGATGGGCATATAACTCCCTATAATTTTTTTAACTTAGCCAATTTTCCATCTGCTTTCACCTATAAATCAGCACATATGCCCAAAACATAAAAGATGAAAATGGTATCCTTATAACCATAAACCAAGTAAAAATTTATAATAAACCATGAAGTTAACATACATATAAGTTAAACTATGAGAAATTAAACCAAAAAACCTAGAATAAAATTAATTGGAACACAATTACTAAATTAAAAAATTAGGTTGCATCATAAGAAGCACTTTTTTAATATTATTATCTTGAGGTTCCCACTTCAACTTACTCCATCATAATTTCAAAGATTATCCTCCTGTCCTTGGACCAGATATAACTCTAACAAGTTTTCACTCATAATTTCTCAACATTTGTTACTAAAAAATCCACCACATTAAGAAAGTAACAAGTGTCATCTTATTTAAGAGAATGTCTCAAAGCTTTAGTTATTTTGAAAGTAACATCTTCATCTTCCACTCCCAACATTAGTTTACTGTCACTTACCTCAATTACTGCCCTAGTTGTGCCTAAAAATGGATAACCTAAGACAATAGGTTTTTCAATGTATTTATCCATATCCACTATGAAAAAATCTCATATGAATATAAATTTATCAAAACATCTTCTATAATTCCTATAGGGTACTTGATTGACCTATTATCTTCTTAGGTAGTTTATTCTAAAGGATGGTTGAACACCGATCGGGTGTTTGATGTGTGTAATTTTTAATAATACCCTTGATAATTCGCAAGCAGATGGTTCGTTAGCATATTACCTAAGGTGTTGATCTCATGAGGAGGGAAAATCTAATCCTAAAATCTAAGGCTAGAATAAATTGCAGAAATTAAAAAATATAACAAAACTAAAATGAGAATTCAATTCAATCAATCAAATCAATTCAAAAATCAATCACAAAAATATTAATAGTTCAGTAGTTGCAACACACACCCATGAATTAACCTAAGGGAATTACCAATTAAGAGAAAGGAAATTTACCTATCTTTAACGCTAATATGATTGATTATGAATTACCAGATTATTGGTTCTAGACGATCCTAGGGTTGATTACTCTCTCTCAAGTTATAACCATTAACCCTAAATTTTAAATCCTAATCAGATTATAGAAATTGAAATATCTCAACTAATGATCTATCCAAAACCTTAAATAGATTTGAAGTTGTCTTATAAACTATCTGGAACCTATATAAGATCTCTCTTCGCACAATTACCAATTTGATTTAATTCTTATTCTATTAAATCACTTAACTCTCATTAGCCAAATTTAATTATTTTTCATTCGATTCACCCTCTCAGTTTATTATCAAATTATGCAATCATAGAATTTAATCACAATAAATCTAATAAACATAAAAACAATCAGATTTCATTAAACCAATAATAAAACTCTGAAGGTGAGTATAGACATCTTCAATATTTAGACCCTATCATCAACTATTCAATCCAATTCTATACAATGATAAAACTAAAAATAAATAAGAAATACAATCGAAATGGAGGACGGGAGGCAACGATGTCAGGAAACCTCCTAATCTAGGAAGTACGTTGAATTGGTTTCTTCTCCTTTTCTCTCTTCCTTAATCTCTCGATGAATTCTCTCTAAGGTTTCTCAAAGGTGGCTAATGCAAAATCTCTTTCTGCCACTTTGTCTTGTTATTTAAATATCCTTTGTATTATGAGTAGCACCTAGGGTTTTTCTAAGGTCTGAAAAGTCCAAAAAATCCTTTAAAACTTGACTTTTGTTAGTGTCTGTGCGTTTGCCCGACGCAAGCCATGATTGTGGCCCGACAGGTCATGATCATGGACCACATCTAAGCCTTCTATCACAATCGTGGCATATAGGCCATGATCGTGGACCATGTTCTGGGCTTCTATCATAATCGTGGCATATAGGCCATGATTGTGGCACAACTCTAGTGTTTCTGTCATGATCCTGGCCTGTTGAGCCATAATTATGAGTCATTGTTTTGGCCCGAATGTCTCCAAAACTTCTCTGTTCTTTGATGTTGACCCTGAAACATTAATAAACATATCAAGGTACCTAAAAATATAATATTTAAGCTCAAAGAATTATACTAACGTATAAAAACACTTAAACACAAATAATTAACAAACTAACAGTATTCTAACCTAAACATGTACTAAACGATTGAATTAACAATTAAATACATATCAAATTAAGCCCTAAAACATACTGCAATTTACATTTATCAACATCCCCACATTTAAACATTTGCATGTCCTCAACCAAATAAAACAACAAACACACAAAATAACACAGCACACAATGCAATAATGAGACAATAACTTTAACTTCATTAAACAAATTTAACTTTAAATACAGTTATTCAAGTTATTTTAAATCATTAACATGTAAAATCCGTATATAGGGGCTCTGGACTAAACATACATACTAATCAAAACTAAAATATCAAGTTGCTCAACCTTTTCAATTATACACACACATTAATAATTCTTTGGTAATTCAAACTCTATAACTACTCCTAAGTATGTTTTCATGAAAAGTAAAGCTATTTATGTGTTCAGTAGGCTTTATTAATTTTTTTAAATATTTTATAGATATTGACCTAGTCTTTTACTTAGAGGAAAACATTGGTTATGAATGTCGATCTAGTTACTTGATTAAGTCATGTTTTTATTAAACTGCTAAGTTGAAACGCCATTATAGCTTTTTATTGTGGAGGCACACATTTATGATGCGTGTCAATCCCGTTACTCAGCTACATCACTTTCTCAACTGACTACTAGCTCTATTTATAACCCGAAGGCTAGTGAAATGATTATTTATTAAAATTAACCAACACTTCTTCTTTATTACCAACCTTGTTGTTTTAGCTACTTGTTTTCTTGAAAAAAATACTAGTAAAGTTACTTTAGTCAACAACCTCAAATTATGAATGAGTGTGACAATTTAGAGGGTGACAAACTTACACTAAATCCTAATTAACTTACATATTTAGCCAAAGAGCCCAATTTACTAAGTTTGAGAGCTAATGACTCTTTACAACCTAGTAGACTATGTTCAAAATTAAATCAATTTCAATCCATTAAGCCATTGACACAACCTACAAATTATCATACAATATGCAAAATTTGCATTTAAAGAAAAACGTATAACCCTCTCCACACTTAAACAACAAGTTGTCCTCAATGTGAGAGGGAGGCAAACAAACACACATGGAAAGGAGAGAAACATAAATTAAAATAAAAAAGTAAAATAAAGACTAAATTAAAAAATAAAAGGTTTTAAAAAAATCTTATGGTGATGGAGGCAGGGATGGTGTTGGAGATGATAGTTGGATGCCTTGAGCCTGTTGTCTTATCTTGGAATTTCTTGAAGAGAGTGATAGAAGTCATGATCCCAGATCAATTCAAATTATTAAAGTTTTATTAAAAGTTCAAAACAACTCTAACTAAACCTAACAGTTTCAATCGAACTACTAAATATGCTAATTTATGGTCATTAGCTTGACCTTACATCCATAGAGGTGTCTTAATTGTTCGAACAGAAGGAAATCACTTCCCTGTCTTTGGTAATTGCTCATTTGAAATATAGTTTGTAACAATGCCTGTTGACCTTAAAAGTTTCCTTGTTATCATTTTATAGTTTAAGGGCTCTATAATTGAAAACTTAAATGACCGTAAAAGGTCCCCTCCATCGAGATTTTAACTTTCCTAGAAATAGCTTCAACCTTGAATTATATAGCAAAACTGCATCTGCTACTTTAAAATACTTTTGTTTAAGACGAGAATCATGCCATTCTTTACCTTTTCATTGTAGAGTTTCACATTTTCGTACGCATTATAACAAAACTCCTTAAGTTCGTCCAATTGCAAAAGTTGCTTTTCACCTGCTTGCTTCTAATCAAAATTTAACGCTTTTATTACCTAGTACACCTAATGTTCTAGTTCGATCGGCAAATGACAAGCTTTTTTGTGCACGAGCCTATAAGGAGTTGTTCTGATAGGTGTTTTGAAAGTAGTTCTATAAATCCATAAGGCATCGTCAAGCTTTATTATACAATCCTTCCTGGACTTGTTCACTGTCTTTTCTAAAATTCATTTAAGTTCTTAGTTCACAACTTCCACTTGGTCATTGGTCTGCGGATCATAAGATGTAGCAATACGGTGGTGCAGTCCATATCTTTTTAAGAGGGCATCAAAAGATCTGTTGCAGTAATGTGTACCTCCATCACTTATTATCGTACGTGGCACTCCAAACTGATTGAATAATTGTTTGATGAACTTTTACACCACATTTCCATCATTGGTTAGAGATGCCACTACTTCAGCCTAACGTGAAACATAATCCACATCGACTAGAATGTACATGTTTCCCACTGAAGATGGGAAAGGACCCATAAAGTTGATGCCCTATATATCGAAGACTTCCACTTCTAAAATGTTGGATAAAGGCATCTCATCTATTTTGGAGATGTTACCTATTCTCTAACATCGATCACATTGTTCCACAAAAGTTTAAGCATCATTGAACAATTGTGGCTAACAAAATCCACTCTTGAGTATCCGAGCTGTCGTTTTGTTAGTTCTATAATGTCCAGCATATTGACCTTCATGACATTGCTTCAAGATGTCCAACATTTCCTCTTCTGGAACACATCATTGTATTAACCCATCAACACATACTCTGTATAAAATTGGCTTATCCCATAGACATCGGTTACAATCATTTAGGAATCTTTTTCTTTATTGGTATGATAGATCATAAGGAAGTTTACCACTAGCAACATAATTCGCGATATCGGCGAACCATAGTGTAGCCAAACTCTCGAGAGTAGCATTAGGGATTTCTTCACTTGACTTGGATTCCCCTCCTTCCAGTTTGGATAAGTGGTTTACAGCCACATTTTTGACTCCCTTTTTATCTCTCACTTCTGTGTCAAATTCTTGTAAAAGTAACACCCATCGAATGAGCCTTGGTTTTACATCCTTTTTGTTGAAAAGATATTTTAGCGTTACATGATCGGTGAATACGATTACATTTGATCCCAAAGGGTATTGTGAAAATTTATCACATGCATTCACTACTATGAGTAATTCCTTCTCTGTGGTGGTGTAATTAAGCTGAGGTCCTGTAAGGATGGTCTTGCTAGCATAGTAGATCGTATGCAACCTTTTATCTTTCTTTTCGCCTAAGTACAACCTATAGCTTGGTTGTTTGCATCACACATAACCTCAAATGGAAGTGTCCAATTCGGTGGTGATAAAATTGGTGTGCATATTAATGCCTCTTTAAGTTTGTTGAAAGCATACAAACATTTTTCATAAAGCATAAAAGGCTCATCTTTGACTAATAAGTTTGTCAAAGGTTTTCCAATTTGTGATAAGTCTTCAATAAATCGGCGATAAAATCCTGCATGACCTAAGAATCCTCCCATACCTTTTACATTACTTGGTAATGGAAGTTTCTTTATAACTTCTATTTTTACTCTATCGACTTCAAATCTTTGGTGTGAGATTTTATGCCCTAGCACTATCCCTTCTTGCACCATAAACTGGCATTTCTCCCAATTCAACACTAAGCGTGATTTTTCACATCTTTTAAGGACTCTTTCCAAATTAGTTAAACATATTTCAAAAGAGTCTCCAAAAACTCAAAAATCATCTATGAATACCTGTATTATATCTTTGATCATATCTATGAAAATAGACATCATACATCTTTAAAATGTAGTCGGGGCATTGTATAATCTGAAAGGCACCCTTCTGTACCCAAAAGTACCATAAGGGTAGTGAATGTGATTTTTTCTTGATCATCAGGTTATATGAAGATTTGATTGTATCTTGAATATCCATCTAAGAAGTAATAAAATGAATGACCAGGTACCCTTTTTATCACTTGGTCTATGAACGGGAGAGGAAAATGATCTTTCTTAGTCACTGAGTTACGTTTGCAATAATCTATACACACTATCCATCCTGTGACCATTTTTGTTGAGATTACTTCTCCACTCTCACTTTCTATTACTGCCATTCCACCATTTTTAGGTATACATTGTACTGGACTGACCCATTCACTATTAGAGATGGGATAAATTATCCCTATATCTAAGAGTTTGATTATTTCTTTCTTGACTACCTCCTTCATGTTAGGGTTAAATCTTCATTAGCGCTCCCTTACCATTCTACATCCTTCCTTGAGGTTTATTAAGTGCATGCAAACATTTAGGCTTATACCTCGAATATCCAAAATCTACCATCCGACGGCTTTCATTCGCTTTCTCACAATTGCTACCGCCTTACCTTCTTGTTTCTTATCTAATTAATTTGAGATGATTATTGGTATCATTTGACCTTCACCTAAAAAGGTGTATCTGAGATGTGCAAGTAAAGGATTAAGCTCTAATGTGGGTGGTATTTCTGTGGATGGTGGTATGGATGCTTCAGTTTGGACTAATTTATCTTGATGCATTTGAATATCCGATTCCTCCATCTCATCATCTCCTTTAGACTCAAGTTTCTCATATCCATTATTTGTCTCTGTTGCTACTAACTATACTTCAGTGATGCAGCTCTCAACTTGTTCTTACAAATCTTGATCCATAATTTCAACCTTCATGCAGATGCTGTTTGCTGTTGGGTTCTTTAAAGCCTTATTCATATTGAATTTGATCTGATCTTGGCCTATTCGAAGTGTTAATTTCCCTTTGTAAACATCAATTATAGCTTTCCCTCTATTCATAAATGGTCAACTAAGGATTAATAGACAATTCTTATTTTCTTCAAAATCAAGAACCACAAAATCTACAGGAATAATGAACTTGTCCACTTGCATTAAAACGTCTTGTGCTATTCCAAACAGTCTTTTAATAGATTGATCAGCCAATTGAGTTAACATCAATGTTGGCTTGACCTTACCCAGCCCTAACTTCTTGAATATTGATAAAGGCATAAGATTAATATTTGCACCTAAATTGCAAAAGCACTTCGTGAATTCAAATTCACCAACCACACACGGTATTGTGAAACTCCCTGGATCCTTCAATTTAGATGGCATCTGACTTATGTTTATGGAACTGTAGGTGCCAATTAGAGCTCCCGTCTGATTATCTTCCTAAGTACGCTTCTTAGATAATATGTCCTAAAAATTTTCATATATTTATTTGTAACTTCTTTAATTTCTCAATGAATTTTACAAATTGCACATCCAGCTTCTTCTTTTGCAATCGTTGAGGGAAAGGAATCTGGGGTAGATATTGTGGACGAGCTATATAAGGAGGGTATTCACTCATATTCACTTCTTTCTCCTTTTCTTGATCTTTTTCAACATGAGGTACGGGCTCTTTTATTATCCTTATGGGTATTTCAAGTTCCTTCCCACTTTGAAGTGTAATAGCCTTTAGGTACTCCATCGGTTTTGTTCCCGAAGTGTTAGGAAGAATTCACTTAATTTGCATAGAGAAAGCGTTTGACAAATGGTTTACTTAGATCTCTGGATTATAGATTAAAGAGGCATAGTTCTTTGTTACTTATTCAAATCTGCCTTCCAAACTCTTTTGTGCATCATCCAAAGTTCCAAGCTTGTCTAAAATTTTACTAACTTAAATTCCATTAAGCTTGGTTTATCTTGTTGGAAGCCTAGTTGTCCTTGAGGTCTGAACTATCCTCTAGCATTGTTTGTCTAGGAGAAGTTAGGTTGATTCTTCCACCCGGGGTTATATGTGTTGAAGTAGGGATTGTTTCCCCCTCCTCATCCATATTGAGTTCCATATAATTAACTTGCTCTAGCTCACTTTCCTTCATCAAGAAACAGTCCACTGTCTCATAGTTCATTTGTCCACAGAGTTCCCACTTAAGTTTTACCAAAGCTAAGGACGAAGCCTTCATGTTGTTGAGCTATCGAGTTAAGTTGTCAATTTTAGCTTACATCTTCGTCATTTGATTAACAACTACAATTCATTTTTATTCTCAAAAAGTGGTGGTTTATCTACTCCACTTGTTCTTCATAGGCAGCTATTACTTGCCATATCCTCTATTAACTTTTTATGCTTCATCTACTATGTTTCTCATCAGTGATCCTCCTAAAGCTACGTCAATTATGCCTCTCGTATGTGGTGTTACTCTATTATAGAATGTTTGCAACAAGAATTCCTTAGGTGATTTATAATGTGGGCATTTTTGGTACAAATCCCTGTATCTTTCCCATATTTCATAGAACGATTCCCTGTCACTTTGTTGGAAGTTAGTAATCTCCTTGATAATATTCGTGGTCTTTGTAAGGGGAAAATACTTGTCTAAAAAGGCACGAACTAGTTAATGCCAAGTGGTGACATTGGCTGCGTTGAGAGAATGATCCTAGGCCTTTGCTCTACTCTAAGGGTAAAAGGAAAGAGCCTAATTCTTACCATATCTTCTGACATCTGATAGTACTGAAAGATATCACAGATTTCAAAGAAGTTCACTATATATATGTTGGGATCTTCATTCGTTATTCCATAGAACTGCACATTCTGTTGAAGCATGTTTAGGAGGGCTAGTTTCATTTCAAAAGATGCTGCTTGTAAAAGTGGCCTAGCTACTCTTGCTTAGCCACACTAAACCCCGGTCTCATAAAATCCATAAGGATTCGTTGTTGACGTCCTTGGTTCTCTTCAAGGGTAAATCTTGCTGAAATTCCTCAGCTATTATTGCTTACGTGATTTCTTCTTCTTCTTCATGCCAAGCTTTCATAATATAAGGTTTCAGCTATATGACTTGATCTTTTTGTAAATCTTGTGTTCATGAAGGAGCACGATTTCAGAAATAGAAAGAAAGAAAGAACATAAAACAAAAACTAACTAAAATGCCTTAAATTAAAGAATTAAACTAATCGCCTCCTCAGTAATAGTGCCAAAAACTTGATCTAGTGTTTGATGTCTGTAAGTTTTAATAATACCCTTGATAATTTGCAAGCGCATAGTTCGTTAGCATAGTACCTAAGGTCTCGATCCCACGAGGAAGGATAATCTAATCTTAAAATCTAAGGCCAGAATAAATCACAAAAATTCAAAAATATAATGAAACTAAAATGAGAATTCAATTATATCAATTATATTAATTCAAGAATCAATCACGAAAATATTAATAATTCAGCATTTGCAATACACACCCAAGAATCAACCTAAGGGAATACCAATTGAGAGAAGGGAATTTTACCTATTCTTAACGCTAACCTAATTGATTATGAATTACTAGATTATTGATTCTAGACGATCCTAGGGTTGATTACTCTCTCTCGAATTATAACCATGGCCTTAAATTATAAACCCTAATCAGATTATGGAAATTGCAATCTCTCAATTAACAATCTATCCAAAACCTTAATAAGATCCGATGTTGTCCAATAAACTATCAGGAACCTATACAAGATCTCTCTTCACACAATTACCGATTTGATTTAATTTTTGTTCTATTAAATCACCTAACTCTTGTTAGCCCAATTTAATTATTTTTCATTAGATTCACCCTCTCAATTTATTATCGAATTACGCAATCAAAAAATTTAATCACAATAAATCCAATAAATATAAAAACAATCAAATTTCATTAAATCAAGAATAAAACTTCGAAGGTGAGTTTAAAACTTCCTCGACATTTAGACCCTATGATCAACTATTCAATCCAATTATATGTAATGATAAAACTAAAAATAAATAAATAATACAATCAAAATGGAGGATGGGAGGCAGCAACGTAAGGAAAACATCCTAATTAGGGATGTTAAAAAGGGCCCAGCTCGGCCTGATTTTGGCCTAGGTTGACCAGGCCACGGTTAGCCCTAGCATGCCATGACCTACAGTCAGCCCTACTAGGCCACAGACTGATGTCAGGCTAAGGGCCATGGACCTGATTAAAAAAAAAGTCGTTTTGTCAAAAATTGTCATTTTTAAAGATTTTTAAAAAATATATATAATGGGTTGATTAGCCAGGCCCGCCGGTGACTCGTCACCCATGGTCAGACCCAGCCTGCTTGTCGGGCCACGGGCCATGCTAACTCAGCCTAACCTATTGACATCTCTACTCCTAATCCAGAAAGTACGTCGAATCGACTTGTTTTCTTCTTCTCTCTTCCTTCTTCTCTTCCTCAATCTCTCGATGAATTTTCTCTAGGGTTTCTTAAAGGTGGCTGATTCAAAAGCTCTTTTTGCCTCTTTATCTTATTCTTTAAATATCCTTTATGTTCTGAGTAGCCTTTAGGGTTTTTCTGGGGTTCGAAAAGTCCAAAAAATCTATCAAAACTTTATGTTTTTGTGTGTCTGCAATTAAATACATATCAAACTAAGCCTTAAAACATGATGCAATTTGCACTTGTCAAACACTCCTCACTAAGTGTCAACATAGATACTTCCTCCAACCTCCTTTTGTTTAAGAGTAGCTCCTCTAGAAAATTTGCTTAATTTAGCGTTTATGAAAGAGCCTCAATAAGAAATAAGTTAATATGAAGTTGTTTAAAAAGTTATAGGAATTTACCAAATTGTTCGTTGATAAGATCCCTTTTTAGTTTCATTAGATACAAGATAAAAACTTAAACTACTGCACCAGTTTGGGATACTCTCCTTCTTTGTCTTCTTCCTTATCGTTTTCCTTCATCTTAGTATTCTCCTCCTTAACTTGGTTCTTTTCCATGCTCAACTGCTTGCCGCTTTTATGAGAGACTACCTTTACATGCTCTTCCTATTTTATCTCAGTATTGACATATAGACCTCCTTATAGTCTTATAAAAATTAACTTGGCAAGCTATCCTATTTGAATCTCCATATTATGGATAGAAGCCTATTGGTTCCTTAGTGAAGCTTTAGTATCTTGGAACTAAACTATAGATGCTTGAATAAATTTGGTCATGATATCGTCTAGGCTATAATTATACTATTGAAATGGATATTGTTGCTGAAATCTAGGTAAAGGGTTCTGTCTTTGTTACCCTAATTACACTAAGAAAAATTTGAGTGGTTCCTCAATCTTAGGTTAGAAGTATCGCATTTTGGGTTATTTTAAGGCCAACATGCATTACCCATATATTTAACATGTTTGGCTGTTGATGTAGCTTTAATGGCTTGACATTATTGGCTTGCATACTGTCTTCAACATTGCTTACGTAACATCATTTATCACTGATAGTACACCATTCTTTTTCCTTAAAGGTTCAATATGAACTGCTAGATAAGCTTATTGATGTCATAAACTTTAACTAGCTTATTAGGTTTAGCTCTTGTTGAATTCTAGTTATAGTTATTCCAAGCCATCTCTTCGATCAATTTTTGGGTCGCTTTAGGAATCTTTCTATTTAAGGTTCCTTTAGTTGCAAAATCTGTCATCTACCTAGTTTAAGGATATAGTTCAATATAAAATGTTTGAACATATAACCAAATATGAAGACCATGATGTGGGCGTCTTCCTAATAAATCCTTGAATCTCTTCTATATATCATATAATATCTTTAATTCAATTTGGGCATAGAAAAATATGTCATTCCTCATCTTCTCCATAATAACTGCTTGTAAGTACTTCATTTTAAATTTCTTTGTCATTTGATCCCAATGATGATTGATCCTCTAGGAAGAGAGTTAAGTCACTACTTAGCTTGTTGCCTCAATGGGAAAGGAATGACCTCAATCTAATTGCATCATTAATGGCCCTGTTTATATTAAAAGTATCACAAATCTCTAAGAATTAGTGATGTGAGAGTTTGGATCCTCATCTTGCAGTCCATCAATTGTACAAACTATTGTGCCATTAATATAACATTTGGTTTATCCTCGAAGATGTTAGCTATAATAGTTGGTCTAATGATACTAGATTCAGTTCCAGTTAACGATGGCCTTGCATACTAAAACATTTTTATTTATTGTTCTACTATAGTTTTTAGTTACACACTCTTCAATTCTCCCTCCCACTCTTCTTCCTTTTATCCAAGTCTTATTATAAGATTTTTAAAAGCTTTTCTTTTAATTTTTGGGTCACTTTTAACAAGTTTTGACGGATTGTTTTAGGTCATAAACAAATCCAACTCTTGAAAAAGCAACAAAAGAAAGAAAGATTAACAATCAAGACTAAAATATCAAAATAAATAAAATAAATGAAAAGGAAATAAATGGTCATATTAATAGCAATAAAGTGTTCCTAACTTCTTAGTACCTAGAAACTTAATAGGAATTTATGTGTTTTAACTACAAGCTTATGGTTAATTATAGCTATCGTTGGTGAGTACGAGTTGATCCTACAAGGACTATGAGTACTTCTAATAACTCTTCTGCTATTATTGAACTAATAATAGAGGTGATATTGATGAATCATTTTTTTTTAAATAGAAAATAAACTAATGACTAGGCAACACAATCAAATAAACTAAAATAGCAAAAGAATGAAAAATCAACCAATAAAACAAAGGTACCTAGAACTTGAATCCCCCTAAGAATTCTTATGCAAATATGATTTCATTAATCGATTTAATCTAAAGTTCATTATACCATAAAAATTCTCCAATTATGCTAATATCTTCATCAAGACTATTAAAACCTAATTCTAGGTTGATTAATTAAAACCTCTTTCCAATCAAAACCTGAGAATCATATTAATTGGTTTATGAATGTCACTATTAGGTTTGACCTTATTATGGAAGATCTTTGTTGATTTATCTCTAAGTTTGTATGTAACTCCTTTCAATTGTGCTAAATCTATTCATACATTTGATTTTTCAATCTCAATTATATGAAATGATTTAGCATGTCAGAAATATTAATTAAGAATAAATAAGAACACATAATTGAATTCAATTGAAACCAGAGAATAAATGAAATTAAAATAAAATCACTAAAAGGTCCTTCCTAAGGTTCATCTAACTAAGATACCAAAAAAATTTAGTTTATAATCATAGAAAACAAAACATCAAAACAAAAAAAACTAAAAATCAAAGATGACACCGTTGAAATCCAAAAAATTCATAATAACTTCACTATATATTAATGAAAATATACTCTAAAGGGATTTCCTTAATGGTTTCTCATCATTTGTGGCGCTTTAGGATTTCTCCTTGTGGTTTCTCGAGCCTCCTCTATCTTTTGTCACAATCTTATCTTTTGAAGTTTAAAATTTAAACTTTAGGAGAGATATGAGCATCAACATAGGCATGTTGATGAAAATTTTCTTTAAATAGATGGGCAATGCTTTTCAAAGGTAATTTGTACACAAATACGAGTGTGTGCCATCAAAATGATCCTCTTGCTACTCAACACGTGTGTTAGCTAGAAGAAAAATTTGTTCATTTTCTCTCCAAAGGAGTGAATTGGACCTAGAAACAAAATATGAACCTCTTAAGTACCATAACGAATAAAAATATTGAAATAAACAAGAAAAATGCATTAAGTATGAGACTAAAAAATGAATAAATTACCACTTATCATATATGAATATAGAGGCAAGATTATTAATAATATATAAGATATAATTTATTAAAGCACTACCACCTTATGGATCTCGAAGTCGTATAAGATGTGATTAGTAAAAATATTATCTACCTAATTCAAATGGAATTAGTTTGTTGAGTGACTTAAGATTAACAAAATTTGAGTGGGAACTTAGTCCATTCAAAAATTATTTGATAATTTCTCAATTTAACAATGAAGGCAATTGTTTTGAATAAAATAGTGGATATTTTTTGAAGTCTTTATTGTTTTTAGTTTTGTGGCATGAACTAATATTTGCTCCTTTATATCTTTTAATTTTTAGAAAATATATGTACCAATCTGTCATGGATGTTAACAAGTTCACTAGAATCAATTTGAGAGTTTTTCATTAGCAAGATAAGAAATTATATGTTTTTGAAACTACTCTTAATCTTAGTTCAAAAGCAATTGATGAAGTTCGGGAGAAATATCATTATTATATTAGTTATATTAAACAATAAACAAGTGCGATATTGGCTAGTATATCTCTTGAGCTTCAAAGGTAGCATGAGAATAGAAATGCTACTGTTATAATTGTACGTCTTAAGGAGTTATTTTTTGCACAAAGCAAGGTAGAAAGACATTAGTTTTTTAAAGCATTATTTCAATGAAAGATGGAAGAAGGATGTTTAGTGGAGTTGTAGATATAGAAGATGATTGTCTATGTTAACAAATTAGGCCAATTAGGTTTTGTTATAGACTATGAGTTAAGCATTGATATAGTATTGTAATCTCTTAATTCTAGCTTTTCATAGTTCATTATAAACTTCCATATGAACCAAAAGGATGTGTGATTGCTTGAACTACTAAATAAGCTTAAGAATGTAGAAGGATGCGTTAAGAAGAACTCATTTCTATTTATATTGTGGATTCTTCCAAGAGCAAGAAAAAGAACTCTTAGAAGAATAAGAAGAAGAAGAAGAAGATTTTTGCTAAAGTAGTAATGCTAAAATATGGTGTCTAATATGAACAGTAATGATAAAGGAACATGTTTTCATTATGGAGTTAATAGGTACGAGAAAAGGAACTACACAACTTATCTTACTAGCCTAATAGATAAAAAGCTTAAGATAGCTCCATCTTCAAGTATGTTTATGATTATGATCAATATTTCTACTTCTATTCCAAATTTCTGGGTATTTTATATTGGATTTGTTTCTCATATTTGTAATAATATGCAGATGTTAATAAGGAATAGATTATTGAGGAAATATGAAGTAGAACTATAAGTTGTCACTAAAGTAAAAGTTACTGCATTAGCTATAGGAATTTGTAGTTTAGATTTATCTTTTGGCCTTGAACGACAAGCAGATAATTGTTATTATGTTTCAGTTATTATTAGAAACATTGTTTCCATTTCTTGTTTAGATTTTAATGGATTTTCTCTATTATTAACAATATCAATTGTTCTATTAATAAAGATAAGTTTTATTATAGATCTTGATACTTTATAAATGATTTTATTAATTAAATCTTGAAAGGTCAATATTTAACGCAAATAAAGAAAAGAAAGTTAAGTGACCAAAATCTATCTTATTTACGGCATTGTAGGTTAGGTCATATAAAGAAAACTAGAATCATAAAGTTATATAAAGAAGGATATTTAAATCTTTTTTATTATGGATTATATGAAACTTATGAATCTTGTTTATTGGAAAAGATGAACAAACTACCCTTTAATGGAAAAGGAGATTATGCCAATGAGTTACTAGAACTTGTTCATTCAAATTTTTTTGGCCCTATGTCTTCTTACATCAAAGTTGGATAATTATATCTCATTATGTTCATAAATGATCATTCCAAATATGATTATGTACATAATGAAACAAATGTCTAAATCATTTGAAAGATTCAAAGAATTTATATTTAAGGTTGAGAAACAAAATGGTTACAATATTAAGACATTTTGATCTAATTGAGATGGTGAGTACTTATACTATCAGTTTCTTGGTTACTTAAAAGAGAATAGGATTCTCTTATAATATACTTATCTTATTAACTCCATAATATAATAGAGTATCTGAAAGAAGAAATCATACCTTACTAGATATGGTACATTCCATAATCACTCTTGTGGTCCTACCTATCTCCTTTTAGGGATATGTCCTTAAAGCTACTACTTACCATCTAAATAGAAATCCATCTAAAGATAAGACTTCATGGGATATATGGAATGGTAGTAGATTAAACTTCTCATACCTAAAGATCTGGGCAAGTGATTCTTATATAAAACATATAAATTTTGATAAGCTTCAAGCTAAGTCAAATAAATGCAAATTTGTGGGGTATTTGGAAGAAAGTGTTAAATATCAATTTTATCCTCCTCTTAAGTAAAAGGTGTTTATCTTAAGACATGCTATATTCCTAAAAATAGAATATATTTTCAAGGAATGTCAGATATTAATTTTATCATCCTCTTAAGTAAAAGGTTATTATTCAAGGTATGCTATATTCCTAAAAGTAGAATTTATTCTTAAGGAACTTAGTGTGACTAAGGTAGAAATTAAAGAAGTTTAAGAACTACGAATTTAGATCTGAATGGAGCAGGAACCTCAAGTTGATACATAAGATGTACTACTAAGGGTTTAAGAGATATATAGTCCATAATGCACTAGTAATGTGTGTCATCCTCCCACTAGATTACATCTATATTGAGAAAAGGAAAGAGAATGTATGACTTATATGATTAGGCTACTGCATGTTAAGGAAGCAATGTTAGGCATTGATTATTTAAAATGACATGGAGCCATAAGATGAAATAGAATCGACATATACTAACTAAGTATAGACTTTGGTGGATGATCTTCATAGCAATCATATTGGATATAAGTGGGTTTTTAAGAGAAAAACTGGCATAGATGGTAATGTATATACATATAAAGCAAGCTAGTGGCTAAAAGTTCCAAATAAAAACAAGGGGTTAACTTTGACGAACCTTTTCACCAATAACTATGTTAAAGTCTATTAGGATCTTATTGGCTATAGTTTTATATCATGATTATGAAATTTAGTAGGTGGATTTCTAAACAAGATTCCTCAAAGGGAATTTTCTAAAGGATGTGTATATGACATAACCTAAAGGATTTTATCCAAAAGATTTCCTAATTAAGTATACAAGTTGAAAAAGTCTATTTATAGACATAAATAAGCATCACAAAGTTGGAACATCTGTTTTGATAAGATAATCAAAGAGTTTGATTTAATAAAAGATGTGGGTATTATGTTTATAAGAATATTAGTCAGAATGTAATCTTTTTCCTAGTGTTTTATGTGGATGACATATTGTTAATTAGAAACAACATACGAATGCTCCAATATGTAAATATTTAGTTATCAAATAAATTCTCCCTAAAGGATATAGAAGAAGCATCCTATACTACGAGAATAAAGATCTACAGGGGTAAATCAAAGAGTATACTTGGCTTATCCTAATCTACATACATAGACAAAGTGTTAAATAGGTTTATTATGGAGAATTCTAAGAGAGTATTCTTACCTATATTGCATAAGATTTCTCTCTCACAGAGTATGTTTCCTAAGACAGAAGAAGAGAGAGATAAAATAAATTATGTTATATATGCTTCAACAATTGGATTAATCATGTATGCAATGTTATATATTAAACTAGATGTCACTTATGTTTTGAGCATAATAAGTAGGATTTAAACCATTCCTTGTGATGGTCACTAAGGAAGAATATATTTTAATGTTAGGGGTAACAAATAAAGTAGTTTGAATTAATAAGTTCATCACTAAACATGGATTAGTTCCTAGCATTATTGACCAATAGTATTATACCATAACAACATCAGCACCATCGCATATGAAAAGGAACCAAGGTCTCATAAAAGATCTAAATATATACTCTGAAAGTTTCAAAAAGACATAACATTGGAGAGAGTTATTACTGAAGAGAATCTTGTAGATCATCTCACTAAGCCATTATCTAAAAAGAGATATGATTGGAAAATGGATGGATATGATATTAGATATATAGATGATTGATTTTAGGATAAGTGGGAGATTGTTAGTTTATGGCCTTATGACCAATCGATTGGTTGAAATTGTATACAAGACATTATTAACATAATTAGTAAAGGCTTTGTTTATCTTTATGTATTTTTTAAATTACATTTCATGTTTTGATACTAAAGGTAAAATCTTTAAGATAATCATCGTGCATTTGAAATTATAATAAGGTTGTAATTATAAGATTCAATGTGCATTTATGTCTTATTCCTAAATTGTTTCTCATTTTAGTTTCATCAAGACAAGATACTAATGAAATGATAAAACTAGCACATGTTATGTTTCTTTCTTATGAAGAAAGAAATTGATCTTATAAATTAACGTACATAAATACTTAAACAAATGTATTGGCACTTACTAGAGAATAAGCTATCAAAATTGACTCAATTATGAGGATCCTAAATAGAATATTACTTTTGTGTATATGGATTTCCTTAATATGATGGTCGTATAATTAATCTTTAGATTTGATGTTATCGAAGGATTTTATATGGGAATTACTATACTTTGATGTTACTTATGATCTATTTTATTTAGGGTAGCTTAGTCAGTAGTACATAGATATAGTATGAATGGTGTAGAGATAGTTGACTAAGCTAATAAGGACTTATCACTCTAAAATAATTAGAGAGAGTATTCCACTGTTCTTGATTTGTAGTGATTTAAGGAATTCTCTAGCTAGAGTGATTTAAGATTTGAAAATAAATCAATTACTAATTAGCAAGAAAAAACTTGATTGGATTTGAAAAGAGTACATACTTAATCTATACTTTATGTCCGATTGGAACACTAGATGATAAAATCTATGATTATAAATTATTTAATTAAAGAATTCAAGATAAATTAAAAGGGGTTTTGATTTATCTACTTCTAATTATGAATTGGAGTTACAATTTATAATCATTACTAACATGTTAAGAACCTAATATGTCCTACATTAAAATGCAATTAAAAAGATAAATATCAATTTGAATTAAATTAGACTTAATTATGCAATTTGAGAAATTTTATTAATCAAATATGGGATTTTTGTTTTATTATAACTCAATTGTAATTACAATAAGAGTTTCACTTTAATTATAATTAAACATCTTAATATTAATAAGAAAGAAACATTAGTCTTTTTTATAAATAGGAAATAGGCATAAGGGCACTAGTAATCATTCTCCTCTCAAAATATTGAGTTTTTTCTCTATTATATGGATACCTTTGGAGGCCACTTAGATAACTCAAGGTTGCCACATTGTAAAAATGTTTTTACGAGAATTTGAATTAGGAACAACTCAATTACCTTTTATGATTAATTATTTTGAAGTTATTTAATTATTTGTATCCAACTAGGAAACTGTAAAATTTTACTTTTCTCTGCATTTGTAATTAGATCACTATTAGTTTCCTAACAATAGTTGCAATAGCAAGTTTTTAGATATTTTTGGAGTAATTTTGTTTTAGTCCTTTTCTTTTCTTTTTAAACCAATTAAAATGTTGACTAATTTTGTAAATAAGTTATTACATAAATATGCACTCCAACACTAATTATTAATGTGAACACCTAGTTCATATTAATGTTTTAAAAAGATTAAAGAATATATTAAAATTTTTAAAAGGAAAATAATTAAAACCTTATCGATGCCTCTAGTCAAGGAAGGAACTTAAATGAATGTCTAGGTCTTCTATCCAATGATCTCATAACTTAAGGAACAAGAGAATTAGTTTTTAATAGTACACTTATAACTCCTAACTAGGAAACTAAAAAAACCATAAATAAGGAAACAATTCAGGATTCTCAAGGAATAGGCTCCATATGCTTTAGATATTCTATCTATGACATATTTGGGGGAATATTTAATTCACAGTATCTAAACATAACTAGTTCTCTTATCCAAACTAAGATCCTTTTAATGGTGAAATGAGTTTCTTGTTATTAGTTTTCAAAACTACATTTGTTTCCCTCTAAATTGAGTAAATGGTACAACCAAAAGTAATCTTGAAAAAGGAATGAACTATAGAGAGTTTTTAGTGATGAATTGCCTATTGAATGATCATTTTTTGCATTTTGTTTCCTAACTATAGTTGTTATAAGCATGTTGAATGCTTATAAGATGGAACTAGTATAAAAACACTTGAATAGGGGATATATAACAGCTTTAGGTTCCAAGTTACAGAATCTACAGGTAGGATTAGAGATAAATGGGCCTATAATGCTATCCATAGTGTTGATTTTATTATTCATTAGTAACCAAATAATAAATGAGAATTTGTATGAATTTTCTTAAACATGATAGTTTGAAGCCATTTAACTTTAACAGAAAGAACTCTAAGAAGATCTTTACAAGAATAATTAGTAATTATTTATGAGGAATGTTCCTTCTAAAAGACTTAGTTTTTTTTTAAAATTAGGATTGTAAAAAAGAATATGATAAATTTTGATTGAATAGTTATTTATTACCTAATTCTTAGTGATTAATGTTTATGTTGCAAGTAAAATACTTATTTTGTTCATATTTTAGTTTAGGTACAAAAGCGAAAGCCTTGGAGCAATTAGTAAACGTTGCTTCTTTGTGATCAGAAGGTCACAGGTTCAAATCATAAAAACAACCTCTTTGTAAAAATACAAGGGTAAGGCTACGTACATCGATGATTCTCCCCAAACTCCTGCAAAATAGGGAGCTTTGTGCTGTGGGTATGTTGATTGTTTTAGTTTAGGTATAAGTTGTATAAAAAAGGAACCAAAATGCGTCAAATTTGCATCCTTAGTGTAGTTTTACTAATAAGAGGTGTTATTTTCCTTCATAGAGCAAAAGGAGATAAGTTAGCATGAAAATGGATAAGAAATGGAAGAATTTGAGTCATTGTGACTTACATGCTCATGTAGAAATGTGCACATCTTTGTATTTGACTTATATAGCCGTATATGAGCCATGTAAGTCATTAAAAATGTGTATGAACTTAAAGACACTGCTTCAACCATATATTTAACCTACACACTCTCATTGAATAACTCCTTATTCGATGTTTCTATGAAGGATTATTGCCTATATAGGAGTTTAGTTAATGTAGTGATGTAGTGCATCGTAACACAACTAAAAATAACTAGACCTACAACTATAGCAATGGCGAGCCTAGATCGATCCCTTAAAGAGTGTTCGATTAGCTTTTATTATGAAAATAATTAGTGCTTAGGATATGGGGGTTTTGGATTCGTCTAAATAAGAAAATAAAATGAAACTAAACTATCAAAAGAAAATTAAAAAAGGTGATGAATTTGTTAGGGTCCCAGTCATTAGTTCAATCTCGGCCTACACACAATCAAACATACTTTATTGAATTGTTGTTCTCATACTTCTCCTAGCAATTATTAATTGTACGTTAATAACCTTTGTCAACCCTAATTTTCCCTTAGGAGTTATTTAATTAAGAGACACTCGTTAATTAAACCTAGCTATCGAATAACCTAGGATACAATCTTTAGATTTAATTGGACAACCACATTACAAATTTGGAAAACAGATTAATCAAGGCAACAATCGTATATGCTTGGGTTATTTAACATAGGTTATGTTATCCCTAATGGTTACAAACTATTAGTTGCCAAAAATGAATCTCAACATAGCAATTATGAATTATATTGAAATTATAGCAATGGGTTCACATAAAAACAATCTAACGATAATAAGAATAAAGATCATTCATACATGAAAACCCAAATCTATAAGCATAAGATAACATAATCAAAACCCTAAAGAGAGAAAGAACAACAAAAACAATGACAAGTATGCTTAATCGGGTTCTTCGGCATCGATATCACCTCTGAACCAGTGTGGAGAAACTAGCCCATTATTGGTCTCCAAAGGAATGGAGCTTTGCCCCTTCTCTTCTTCAAAATTGAATGAAACATAACATTTATATTGTCACGTGTCTATTTATATTAAAAACTAGGGTTTCGAGTAGCATATGTGTGAAAATCACGGCCGTGACATATTGAATCATGACCGTGACTATGCCCATGCAAGGTGAGTCATGGTCATGACATGTTGTGTCATGGTTATGCATCATTACTGTGACTTGCATTCTTATGACTTCATTTGATTTTCTGTGATGTATACTCTTCATCTTCATGTATTTTCTTGTCTCCCTTTACCCTAATCCTTCTTCTTCTTGTTCCATAGAGACAAATGAGTGTGAATCTTAAAAAAATGACTCAAATATTATGCTTTCAACTCACTTTAGCTCTTTCACTTCTGAATTATACCTAAAACCAAATATGAACTAAAGTGAATGTCTTTAGCATTTCATATCATTAATCACTAAGTGTTATAGAATAAATGCACAATCAATTAAGCACATATCAATTTTCCCCATACTTAGCTTTTGACCATCCTTGGGAAAAACATCAAAATCAAAGTCACAAACCTAAACATTTACTCATTTCCCATATTTCCCAAGAACATATAATCATAAGCAAAGATGAATAACTTTAAAAAATCATAGCAAGAAATCAACATTTAACGCTTCTACTCATGATCAGTAAACATTCATTATGTTTAGAAACTGAGCAATCTAGAGATAAACTTAGAAAAAATGTGTTTAAATAAGATAAATTCATGGGTACACTCAAATACTGTTCAAAATCATGACATTCCACAACTTTGCAAATCATTTCATTTCTCCACCACTAAGGTTCACATGCATTATCATGAATCGAAGGACTTTTTAGGGTCGCAGTGTGGGAAAGCGTAAGGTGAGATGTATTTGGGTAAAGTAGCATAAAATCCATCAAAGCTAGTGAAACAAGAAAAACACTCGATATACCATCAAGTGTAAAAACCAACGTTCACTCACAATTGTGTATATCATCTATAATGAATGCAAAAACTATGTTTCATAGCTAAACTTCAAGCTCTCACACCATAAACCACATGGAACATAATCAACTAAAAGTAATCACTCATACAATTGATGACCATAAATTGAAACTACAAGGAGTGATCCTTCAAAACCTCATCTACCTCATATACATTGTAAGCAAACCACTCATTCAATACAATGTTAGGAGGAGAAATAATCATGAATGACTTTTCAAAATAATTGCATTTCCTCCTAGATACTTTTATTTAAACATATTCTTTTTCTTTTTTTTCTTTTTCCATTCCTTTCCCTTTTCCTTTCCTTTTCCTTTTTCTTTTCTTTTTCTTTTCTCTTTTTCATTCTTTCTTTCTTTTTTCATTTAAAAATTGATAGAATCTACATCAATATGGGAATTTCATTGATTAGACATAAATTAGCGTCCTAACAATTATAACCATCCCACATATATGTATACCCCCACACTTATACTTTTGTACATCCACAATTATCAACAATCAAAAAATGCTCCACTAGCTTTATAGCTTATGTAGGACATTTGGTTAAGTTTAAGAACATGTAATATGGTTGGTACATCAAGAAAGGCTAACAAAGCTCAAGGGGGCTTATCGAAAGGAAATCATATAAATAGGTAGGCTATTTGGTTAATGTAGCTTATGAACAAAGAATGCCTATATCATTTCCATGTTAATGCAAGTGACAAGAATGTGATCTTAAATAGAAATTGAAGGAAAATTTAGGATGTACATATCATGAAGATCACACATAAATAAAAGACAATGAGATTGATATGGATGTGTTAGTCTATATAGGCATAAAATCTCACTGGCTTATGTCTACCACTAGTCACTACTCTTTTAAAGATAATGCATATTGACAAATCTCAATATCAAAAGTACATGATAAAGTTTCCATGGATTTTTCTAGTCAAATCACACTCCAATCATGCTATATAATCTTAGAAATAATAGAAAAAGGAGAAAATATTTCTTTGTTTGTTTTTTTCTCTCTCTTATTTTGTGTTGGAGTTATGTAATTATAGTGCCCTGGAAAGCAAGTGTATTTACTGATAGCTTAATTTTCTTCCAATTACTTTTCTAATACAAATATTTATTATTAATAAAACAAAAGATGAATAATCAAGTTGGTCGCTTGATTATGGTTTAGACTGTAGTGTTGTGATTTATCTCCATGTAAGTAAAGGAGTTTACTTCAAGGGAATGATGAGTTTCATATTATGACAGTATTTAACAATCGATAATGGCATTATTAAATGAATCTGGAATCACGTATGTTCTAATGAATAAAGTAGGCCGTTACTTTAATCTTAAAACATACATTTTAGCATTTGGTTATTATAGACCACAATCTTGATGAGTGGTGAACTCATATATGTTTCATTATAATTCTTGATATGATTGGAATAGATTTTTACAAAGTATTAATCTAGTATCTGCATGTTGGAATTATTAATTGAAACATATATCAGGGAACATTCGCTCAAATAAAGAGTTTATAGTGATGTTATTACTTCTAGATATTTTATGGAGATTGGTGATTAAACTAGTGCCAGTAGTTTAATTGATTAGCTACCCATCAAGTCTTGACACCAAGATGAGATCTTGTGTGTTAATCACCATATAGTGTAAAACGGGAGATCTATAAGGAAAAACCAACATAAGGGTAAAACGATAATTTTACCCTTTATTGTGCGGATGACTATAATATGGTTCATATTAGAGTTTGCAATTGGACATATTAAAATATATATTCTCATAATATTTAGTGATTCAGGAGTTCAACTAATTGTCGTTAATGGAATGACATTTAATTAATAAGCTAGAATTAATTCTAATTAGATTAAATTAATTATGGGCTTATTGTAGCTTGAATTATTTAAGTCCAATAAGATTCCCCATTTGGCTTTAAGAAAGGTTATCAAGCTAAGTAAGAAATATAAATGGAGGTTTAAAAGCTCATGATTGAATGTTGGGCTTGTACTAATTAGTGGTTAATTGGAAGCCCAAATGAACATTTAGAAATGGGCTAGGCTTTGGTTTAATTTAATTAATTAGATTAATTAAATTAAAACAAAATTAATTAAATTAAAACAAAGTTATTAAAGATAAATGGAGATGGAATTTCGATTTTAATGGGTAAATGTGTAGCTGCACATTTAACATTAGTTTGCTACATATGAGATGTATTTTAATATTCTTTATCATCATTAAATGGAGTAATAACCTTATCATTTAATGGTTTTCTTTTAATGATAGCATGTAACCTATTAGCATTCATTGGAATAAAGAAGAAAGAGGTACATTTGATGGACCGCCTTCCTTCTTTCATCATCAATAACTGAAATTGGTATGTCAAATTTAGGTTAATAGTCTTTTCATATAGCCATCTTAAAGACAAACGAGAAGAGTCTCATTATTGGCTTCTTTATGATTGATTAAAAAAGAAGTGATGCATTTGATGCAAATGTCTTCTTTCCTTTGAGATTAACTGAAATTGAGAGGATGTAAGAAAGGGTTCTTGCATTGTTTTGACTCTCTCTCCCATATCTTGCATGGTAGGCCGAAAATTGCATGAGAGTGTCTCATTTTTTTGCTACTTTCTTCTAAGAAAAATCTCCTCTAAAGTTTTCTTCTCGTTTCCCACCAAAGGATCTTGTTAACCAAGTTGTCTAAGAAAAACAGGTGGTAGATCAGCTTGGTTGATACATCACCTAGGAGAGGATACATTGCCAAGGATAGGATAGCACAGCGAGGAGTTAAAGCTATAGCGAAGGAGTCGGTAATATTTTCCATCTTGTGATTATGCAAATGTTTTTCCTTATACTATATCATGTGTGGCTATGCATGTTGATTTGGATATATTGGTTCTGCTTGAATTTTGATTTCTAAAAAGTTTTGAGATCTACTATTTCTTACAAATTGATGCATGTTTTATTTTCCGATCCAACATTACATGCATTCATTGACATTTTCCGAGTATAAGTGATTTTAAATGTGATTAAAGTGTAAATTATGGATTAATTGTCTTGAAAATTGAATTGGTGTGTATTAGAATTAATTTTGCATTTTTGGAGACATTTCGAATATTTTGGAAATTTATCAAAAATTTGGGGTATTTTACACAAAGAAAAATATAAAAATAAGAGACAAATAAAGGTGTGATTATTGTATTAGAAATTAATTGACAAATGGACTAATATGGAGTGACAAATGGGTCAATTAATATGTGACATGCGGACTAATAGCTAAGTGACATTTGGTAGCCTTACATTGAGGACACATGTTATCCAATGATTCTGAATGTGAAATATGAAATAAGTGAACAAAGATGATGTCTAATGTTATATGATGATTAGTAAAGTGATGTGCTTATGTGATGATATGAATTGTCTCTGAACTATTTATGTTATGTGATATGAGTGAGCCATCGAGGATAGCCCACTCACTAAGTTTGCAAAACTCACAAAAATTGCAACGCTGTCTTTCAAGTTCAAGGGATACCCAGTTAGACAATTTGGAGTATAGCTACTGTAATCGAATAAGAGATAGAGGTCGGGATCAGTTTGTATTTGCATAAGTTTTCAGAAATTTTTATATTAAGATATGTATTCCGCAATTGTGATATTTGTATAAATAAACTCTAAAATGTAATGATTTTTTTATTGGAAATGTTTGTAAATGAGATGGATCAGTGAGTGTAATAACAATTGTGATTAGTGATGTTTATGAATAGAATGGGCTGAAATGATTATGAGTTTTTTTGAAAATGCGTGTGATGCATGAAAAAATTTTGAAATGAGTATGATTGACTGACTATCCTAGCGTGCAACCGTCGTAGAGTATGTTCTTGAATACCATCAGTATGTTTGGGAATATGCCTTATGAGAGTGGGGTGCTACACATGTAGCAACTAATGGAAGTGAAGAGTGCGCTCTTGAATGGATTTCTACAAGAACAAGTATATATTGAGCAACCAAAGGGTTTCATTGATCCGATGAATGTTGGTCAAATGTACAAGCACAAAAAGGCTCTTTATGGCCTGAAGCAAACGCCAAGGGCTTGGTATAAGAGACTCACCCAATATTTACTCAACTAAGGATATGTATGAGGTAGTGTGGACAAGATATTAATCCTAAAAGAATGTAGATCAGATTTGATGATTGCACAAATATATGTCAATGATATAGTGTTCGAATCCACCCATCTAAAGATGTTAGATGGATCTGTAAAGATGATGACAAATGAGTTTGAGATGAGTATGGTAGGAAAGTTGGATTTCTTCAGGACTATACATTAAGCAAGTGAAGATGGCATCTTCATGTCTTAAACCAAATATACAAAGAATTTGTTGAAGAAATTTGGGCCTAATAGTGTGTGACACGCTAGAACATCAATGAGTGTCTCAATAAAGTTTAACAAAGATGATCATGGCAATAGTATTGATGCGAGTCTATATAGAAGCATCACTAGGAGCTTGCTTTATCTAACGGTGAGTCGATTTGATATTTATTATAGCATGGGAGTGTAACATCCCGTTTCCATATAACGAGTTGAATTATAGAAACGGGTACACGAGAGATCAATCGGAGAAATTAGGAAAACACATCTCATGCTCATGCATTTGTGAACAGTGATTTT
>JAOTAY010000001.1:25261678-25300540 GCA_025629805.1 Erythroxylum baracoense
AGAGATTTAAAAGAACACTTCTGGTGGAGAGGAATGAAGAAAGATGTTGTAGAGTATGCTGGAAAATGCTTGGTATGTCAACAAGTCAAAGCAGAACATCAAGCGCCCGACGATAGGCTTAAGCCCTTGTCTATTCCTGAATAGAAGTGGGAGAAGATTACAATGGATTTCTTAATGGGATTACCAAGGACCAGTAGGAAGCATGACGCAGTATGGATGATTGTTGATAGGCTAACTAAGTCAGAACATTTCTTGCCAATTAGACAGACATATTTTTTGAATGCCTTGGCCAAGAAATTCATAGATGAAATAATCAGACTTCACAGAGTTCCAAGTTCTATAGTCTCAGATAGAGATTTCAGATTCACATCCAGATTCTGGGAAAATTTACAAGAGGCTTTGGGAATTAAGTTGCATTTTAGCACAGCTTTACATCCGCAGACTAATGGTCAATCAGAGAGCACAATAAGGACATTGGAAGCAATGTTAAGAGCATGCATAATGGATTTCAAAGGTTTATAGGATGATCATTTGCCTTTAATTGAGTTTGCTTACAACAATTCTTACCACTTAGGAATTCAAATGGCACCTTATGAAGCTTTGTATGGTAGGAGGTGCAAAACTCCTATTTGTTGGGATAAGGAAGGTGAAAGAAAACTTTTATGGCCTGAGTTGGTACAAGCTACAATTGACAAGATTAAATTGGTGAAACAGAGACTCAAGGCGGCTCTAAACAAGATGAGGAGCTATACAGATACACACAAGAAGGAGATGGAATATGAAGTTGGAGACCAACTATTTCTTAGAGCCTCACCATGGAAAGGAGTCTTAAGATTTGGTAAAAAGGGTAAGCTCAGTCCAAGATACATAGACCCTTATGAGATTATTGAGAAGATTGAGCCTCTCGCCTACAAGTTAGCCTTGCCGTCAGAGTTATCCAAGATTCACAATGTCTTCCATATGTCAATGCTAAGGAGATATAGATCGGATCCTTCGCACATAGTCCAACCTTCAGAGGTTTAATTAAGGGAGGATTTGACGTATGAAGAACAACCAGTAGCGATTCTTGATTCGAAGGAAAAGGTCTTGAGAAACAAGACTGTGAAATTGGTTAAAGTTTTATGGAAGAACCATTCAAGAGAAGAGGCAACATGGGAACCCTTGGATGTAACATCCAACTACCATAGGGTACGTACCTAAGCTTTTAGGAATATATCCTACGATAATGGTATGTTGGAGCAATGACAAATCTAACTTGCACATGGCATCATCTAATATACTCGAAATCGTTATCATTTTCTCTTAAAAAATTCACTTCATTCACTGATAAAACATACATTATTCTTCTCAACGATTATTTACAAAACTCTATACAGGTTCTAATCAAAATTTCAAAATGACGACAACTATTTTCCTTCGGGAGTCAGCTAACAGACCTCTGATCTATATCGCTATCCATGGAAACTTTATGTCTTGACTATAACCTAGGTCTCCTGTCTCGTACCTGAAAAGCCACGGTGTAATTTTTGTTGAGTTTTGTGAACTCAATGAGTGAACCATCATTGATGAATTCACCGGATTACACAACTACAACACATATATTACAGTTATTTATTCAATCAGATAAGCATCCATTCTGAAATTAGCACAATAGACAACCATACATTACAACTTACATATCGTTTACATATTGCGCACGTAATTGCATGGGACATGCATGACACTCATACTCGTTCTTATTGTTGTGACTGAGTGCCTTTCACACACATATACAAAGTTTGGCCTATAGGGCTCAATCAGAGCAAATTCACGGAGCATGGCTCTACGTGCAGAACACATATATCACGGAGCAAAGCTTTACGTGCAGAACACATATATCACGGAGCAAAGCTCTACGTGGAGAACACATATATCACGGAGCAAAGCTCTACGTGGAGAACACATATATCACGGAGCAAAGCTCTACGTGGAAGTGCTTCAAACTGGCATCTCAAGTCACAACGCCTTTATCTGAGCATGCATTTTATGAAATGCATCAAATACTGAATATGTCATACATAAAATCTCATACAAATGTTCAGATGATGGTTTCATAATCATCAGACCTCAGTCCGGCATTGAGAAGTGAAAGTCAAATTCATATCACATCAAAACACTCTCAACACATGCCCAACTATTGAACTCCTCGAACCTCAGGTCCGGAATCCAGAAATAGCACACAACAGTTCAATAATACTGGAAGTTTGATAGAATCAAGGTGCACACAAATCCAATCAATCCTAGGAAGACATCTAGGTTGACTCACAGTACACTCCCAGAAGCTATTGCCTAGATGGTCCGGCAATGTCTGACAGTCATCCGACGTGTTCCTCTAAAACAGACAAAACACATTCACAATTATCACCTTTTATACAAACATACTAAACATACCAAAATATAGAAAATATGCACGATGCATGTTCAATGGAAATTCCGAGGTCTCTTCATAACCTCTCTCTATCTTATCAAAACTTACTGTAAGCAATTAATATCACGATTCAATTCTTATTGGCCTCTTTGCATGGCACTCTCTCAGGTCTCTCTTAAACTTAGGGGGTGCAATGGATATAAGTTTATTTACGAAAGGTGCATCCTTACAGACGATGCACCCTTACAGAAGAAGATGAGTCATAGATGAAGATGATTTACAGAAGGAGATGATGTCACCCAGAGGAAGCTGATGTCATCACAGAAGAAGTTTTACTATTAGCATAACGTTTCTTACAGACATCGGATTTAATTGTTCTTGATATGATTTGAAAGAGGGCATCAAGATGTACAAGCTCCATGAAGACTTAAAAGGCCAATTTTATCTTCTGGAGGGTCAAAAATAGGACAGAAGATATGCAATGAACAGTAACCCAGAAGAAGTTTAGAAACAGTAACACAGAGGATATTTTACAATCACGATAACTTTCTCTAGAGGGATCAAATCAAGGCTTTATTTATGTGGTTTGAAAGAGGATTCCAAGATCTACAACTTTTATGAAGACCTCCAAGGCCAATTCTATCTTCTGAGGGGTCAAAAATGGGACAGAAGATAGGTATAGACGAAAAATAGAAGAAGCAAAACACAGAAGGAGATGACGTCATCACAGAAAAAGTTCATAAACAGTAATACAGACGATACTTGTGAACCTTAACACAGACGAAGTCTGTGAACAGTAACACAGAGGAAGTCTATGAATAGTAACACAGATGATATTTGTGAACAGTAACACAAACAAAGTCTGTGAACAGTAACCACAGACGATATTTGTGAACAGTAACACAAACAAAGTCTGTGAACAGTAACACAGATGAAGTCTGTGAACAGTAATACAGAGGAAGTTTCGGACGCTTAGGCAGAAAGCAGATGAAGCAAAAGTCAGACGAAACAAAAGGCGGACGAAACAAAGATAAGCGGAGCAAAAGATAGAGGAAGTCAAAACAAAGAGGAAGATGACGTCACCCAGAGGAAGATGACATCATCCAGAGGAAGATGACATCATCACAGAAGAAGTTGGTTCACAGAGAATACAAAACACAGACGAAGCAATATAGAGGAAGATGTCGTCACCCAGAAGAAGTTGACGTCATCACAAAAGAAACAATACAAAAGAAGTTTGGTCGCAGAGAAATCAAGACACAGACGAAGTCTGGTTCATATAAGAATGCATCTTGATAGACAATCCATCCTCACAAAAGAAGATAACTTGCCGAAGAAGATCTTTTACAAAAGAGAATAACTCCTAGAGGATGCATCTTTGCATCTTTACAGAGGATACAGGAAACAGATGAAGCAGAACTTATCATCTTTCATGCCTATACGAGTTCTATACATCGTTTTCATCGCTGTTATATACTTCCAACATGAAAATATCATCTATACTATTCTCTTTTTAACTCTAGAACACCAAATGGCTCAAAAAGTCAAAACTCACATAAATGCCAGAATCGCAGACTACTATCTATACTTGTGTATTATTTCTGCATTTCCTTCCTTCTGCGTTCGCTTTTCAATTTAACCAATATCCAGAACCCTCATATCTATTCTCTACACTGTGAACCCCTTTTCATGCAGATATGTATATCCAATATGCACATGCTTATTTACATAGTGGAAACAACATTACAACCACTTACTCGCTTAGCAAGTACTCTAACACTGAAATAGAAATCAGCACCACAAAAGCTGCTAGATCGCTATTCGGTGATGAAGGTCAGGGGAGAGAATCGCAATGTGAAGTGTTTCAGTAAGGAATCGGAACTATGGTAGATTCTTCCTAACTTAAACAATATAATACGTGAGTTCATTCCATGTCCCTCACGTGTACTATTTATCTCCACTGACTCACCATTTGTCATAATTACAAACTATAGTGGAGTTTTCCTAACTTAAACAATATTATACGTGGGTCCATTGCTAGTCCCTCACGTATACTATTTATCTTCACTGATTCACCATTTATCATAATCAAAATTTGTCATACTTACCCGGAAACGCCAAATGAAAGCATGTACAATTGCATGAATGTGCCAAACAATATGTAAGTCACAAATAACTTATGTCTAATGTTCATTTGTCTTAAGTCATATAAATGTCTCACAAATAATTGTTCTAGCTGTATGTATAAGTAATAGGATGTTACAATTCTCACCTCCTAACAAAATTTCGTCCTAGAAATTTCTTACTTGAGTGATCAAATAGGTAGGAGTACTGAGTCCTCATATGTTCCTCCGTTTCCCAAGTGGCATCTTCACTTGAATGATTTCTCCAAAGGACTTTCACCATTGGGATCACCCGGTTCCTCAGTTGCTTGTTTTGATAGCCAATTATCTTTACCGGTTCTTCTATATAGCTTAGATTACTTGAGATTTCAATCCCTTGAGTTGGTATTACATGAGTTGGATCTGTCAATATCGTCTAAGCATGCTGTGAAACACATTATGTAACTGAGCCATTTCTGAAGGTAAGGCTAACTTATAAGCCAATGGTCCGATTCTTTTGATTATTTCATATGGACCAATGTATCTCGGACTTAACTTGCCTTTCTTGTCAAATCTCAGTACACCTCGCCAAGGTGATACTCTCAGAAACACTTTCTCACCAATCTGATACTCCATATCTCGTCTATGTTAATCCACAAAGCTTTTCTGTCTATCTTGTGCTACTTTAATTTTACTACGGATTACCCTTATCTTATCAACAGTATCCTGAATCAACTCTGGACCTTCAACGATTCTTAAACCTTCTTCATCCTAGTATAAAGTGAATGACATTTTCTGTCGTACAATGCCTCATACGGAGCCATACTGATACTACTGTGATACTAATTATTGTAAGCAAATTCAATCAAAGTAATATATTCATCCCATGCTCCCTTAAACTCCAAAACACAAGCTCTGAGCATATCCTCAACAGTCTTAATTATTCTCTCACTCTGACCATCTGCTGAGGATGAAAAGCTGTACTAAAATTTAGTTTAGTGCTTAGAGCTGTCTGTAAACCACTCCAAAATCTAGAGGTAAATCTAGGATCCCTGTCCGACACTACGGACAATGGAACCCCATGTAATCTCATGATCTCATTCACATATCGCTGAGCTAACTAATCTAATGACCAGTTTTCTCTCACTGGCAAGAAATGAGCTGATTTGGTTAATCTATCCACAATGACCCAAATGGCATCATGTTGCCTTGGAGTCCTCGGCAAACCCATAATAAAATCCATTGTGATTTGTTTCTATTTTCATTCCGGAATAGGTAACGAATGTATTTTCCCAGCTGGAGCCTGATGCTCAGCTTTCACTTGTTGACAAGTTATACACATAGAAATAAATTCTGCTACTTGCTTTTTCATGCCAGGCCACCAATAATGTTATTTCAACGTGTTATACATCTTGGTAGTATCAGGATGCATAACATAAGTTGTTAAATGTGCTTCTTCTAAAATCTCTTTCCTTAAATTATCAACATTAGGCACACATAGCCTTTGCCTTAACCTCAAAATATTATCTCTCACTTCAAACTCAGAATCTGAATTCACTTTCACTTTCTCAATTAGCTTCACTAGATCTGGATCCCTATTCTGAGCCTCTTTGATCCTTTCAAGCAACACAGGTCTCAACTTCAATGTAGCTATCAATGTATGTTCTTGCTCCACATTTAGTTCAACATTCAGTGCTCTCAACTGGATTAAGCTAGGTAACTTCTATAATTGCACTTGAGCCACACTACTATTTGACTTTCAACTTAATGCATCGACCACTACATTGGCTTTGCCTGGATGATACTCAATTGTACAATCATAATCCTTTAACAATTCTATCAATCTCCTTTGTCTCATATTCAAATCCTTCTGGCTCAATAAATAATTTAGAACACCTGAAAAGTTTCTCCATATAGATAATGTCTCCACATTCTCAAAGAAAATACTACTGCAGCAAGTTCCAGATCATAAACTGGGTAATGGAATTCGTAGGGCCTCAATTGTCTCGATACATAAGCTATTACTTTACCATGCTACATCAGAACATAACCTAAACCCTGATGCGAGGCATCACTGTAGACAACATAACCTCCAAAACCTGATGGGACAACTAGCACAGGTGCTGAGATTAACCGATGTTTTAACTCCTCAAAACTCCTTTAACCGTCATTACTCCACCTGAAAGGCACATTCTTTCTTTGGAGTTTTGTCAGAGGGGCTTAAATCATTTAGAACCCTTCGACAAACCTTCTGTAATACCCGGCTAAACCAAGGAAACTTCGAATCTCAGACACATTCTTTGGAGTCTCCCACTTCATTACAGCTTCTACTTTCTTTGGATCTACCTCAATGCCCCGACCAGATACAATGTGACCCAAAAATACAACTTGATCAAGCCAAAATTCACATTTACTAAACTTAGCATACAATTGTTTCTCTCTCATTGTCTGAAGAATCATTCTTAGGTGTGCCACATGATCATCTCTACACTTCGAGTACACCAAAATGTCATCAATAAAGATAATTACAAACGGATCTAAATAAAGTTGAAATACCTTATTCATCAATGCCATAAAAGCTGCTGGAGTATTAGTCAGTCCAAATGACATTACCAAAAACTCAAAGTGCCCATATCGGTTCCTAAATGAACTCTTTGGAACATCCACTTTAGCTATTTTTAGCTGGTAGTATCCTGACCTCAAATCTAACTTTGTGAACACCTGAGCTCCTCATAACTAATCAAATAAATCCTCTATCCTCGGCAATGGATATTTATTCTTAACTGTTATCCTATTTAACCTTCAATAATCTATACATAATCTCAGAGTTCTATCCTTCTTCTTTACAAACAGTACCGGAGCTTCCCAAGGTGACACATTGGGCCTAATGGAACCCTTATCTAACAATTCCTACAACTGGGTTTTCAGTTCCTTTAGTTCAACATGCGCCATCCTATATGGGGGAATTGATATAGGAGCGGCTCCTGGAACAATATCAATGGTGAACTCAGTCTCTCTATTTTGGGGTAACCTCGGTAGGTCAGCCGAAAACACATCCAGAAATTCCCTAACAACTGGAATGTCCTGAATGGTTTGTTCACTCCGAGTGTCCACCACGGGGGCTAGATAAGTCTCACAGCCACTTCGAATCAATCTCAAAGTGCTCAGCAATGAGATTAGTCAGGCTGGCACTGCCTAACTGACTCCTCGAAACACCACCCTTGGTTGGTTAGGGGACTCAAGCACTACTTCCTTAGTATAACAATTCATCACTACCCTATGAGTAGTGAGCCAATCCATGCCTAAAATGAGGTCTATCTCTTTCAGTTGCAATATAATCAAATCAACTTCTAATTCTGCCCGATCAATCTTAATTATACACTTCTTACATACCTCACCAATCACTGTTGTGCTACCAATAGGAGTATTCACTATCAGACCACATTTTAATGTCTCATGTTCACAATAAAATTTAGATGCCAGATGCGGGGTGATGAATGAATGTGTAGATCTTAGATCTACCAGTGCATATGCCTCAAAATTAAAAACATTTAACACACCTGCTACCACATCTGGAGAGTCCTGTGCCTCCTGTCTGGTAATTAAGTAAACCCTAGCTTGAAGTTGTGATTGGTTACTTCGCACCTTAGTTCTGGCACTGGCCCTTGATGACTGAGTTCTACCTCCAACTCTCCCTCTCTGTGCAGATCTGCTAGCTCTACTTTGCTGGATTGTATTTTTAGTTCTGGTTCTCCCTCTAATTCCATACTAAACTTCTAACATCCTAGGGCAGTCTTTAATCTGATGCTCGTATGAGCCACATCAAAAACATGCTTCTGATATCTGCCAGCAGTCGCCGCAGTGCCTTTTTCCACAATGTTCACATTCAGGCAATCGGTACGACTGACTGGCAGACTTTTTTCCTCTGCCTCCCCCAAATCGAACTATTCTACCTCTCCCTCGAGATCCAGATTGTCTTGATCTAGAATGAAATCGAGAAAATCTGTTCTGTCGCTTTCTGATGCCAGAATCAGCCTGAGACTCATCCTGCCTCTTACCTCTAACCTCCTGCTTATTTCCAGCCCGACTCTCTTTCAACAATTGCTCAATTCTAATCGAGGCTGCCCGAAGCTCAGTAAAACTATTCAAATTGGAAATGTTGAGTCTCATTCTAATCTCCATATTCAGCTCATCCTCAAATCGTCTACATTTCTCTTCTTCAGTTGGGACCAGTACAGTCGCATACTCCATTAGCTCATTAAATTTTACTTCATACTCAGCCACCGAGAGTCTACCTTGCTTCAGGTCTAAAAATTCTTTCATCTTCCAATCCATATAAATCTTTGGCATATAATTTGCTCGAAACGCTCTCAGGAAATCTCCCCAAGTCAAACTACAAGGTCTGGTGGTACTGTCGGGAATAGTTTTCCACCATTGATATGCGGAACCTTACAGGAGTGAGGCAGCGTAATCAAATTTTTCATCGACTTCACAGTCCATCTGGTTGAACACTCTTTCAATTCGCTCAAGCCACCCTTCTGATTCAGCCGGGTCTGTACTTCTGTAGAAGTCTACAGCTCCCTGCTTTCTCAGCATATCATATCTTCTTTCTCACCTCACGAGAATTTTCGGAGGCATTTGAGCAAACTCAGGTATAGGGGACTCTACATTGACTCCTAAAGACTACCTGTCAGCTGACTCTACATCGTGAGCTCCTACAGAAGATGACCTATAATAACCAAGGAAAATGTGATCACTATCGGAATATCTCTCTATTTAGCATATCTCAACACATGTTTGGCCCTAGAGATGCCAAACCTGCTCTGATACCAAAAATGTAACATCCCACTACCATAGGGTACGTTCTTAAGCTTTTAGGAACATAACCTACGATAATGGTATGTTGGAGCAATAACAAAAATCTAACTTGCACATGGCATCATCTAACATACTCAAAATCGTTATCATTTTCTCTTCAAACTTTCACTTCATTCATTGATAAAACATACATTGTTCTTCTCAATGATTGTTTACAAAACTCTATACATGTTCTAACAAAATTATAAAATGATAACAACTATTTTCCTTCGGTAGTCAGTTCGGGAGTCATTTGATAGACCTCTGATCCATATCTCTATCCACGGAAACTTTACATCTTGACTATAACCTAGGTCTCCTGTCTCATACCTGGAAAGCCACGGTGTAAATTTTTGATGAGTTTTACGAACTCAATGAGTGAACCATCATTGATGAATTCAGCAGATTACACAAATACAACACATATATCACAGTTATTCATTCAATCAGATAAGCATCCATTCTGAAATTAGCATAACAGACAACCATACACTACAACTTGCATATCATTGACATATTGCATACGTAATTGCATGGGACATGCATGAGACTCATATGTGTTCTTATTGTTGTGACTGAGTGCCTTTCACACAAATATACAAAGTTTGGCCCATAGGGCTCAATCGGAACAATTTCACGGAGCATAGCTCGACGTACAGAACATATAGATCACGGAGCAAAGCTCTACGTGGAAGCGCTTCTAACAGGCATCTCAAGTCACAACACTTTTATCTGAGCATGCATTTTATGAAATGCGTCAAATACTGAATAGATCGTACACAAAATCTAATGCAAATGCTCAGATGATGTTTTCATAATCATCGGACCTCAGTCTGGCATTCAACTAGCGTTAAGAACAGAATCATTCGAAATCACAACAATCAAACACTTCCAATACGTGATCGCAGAACAAACTCCTCAGACCTCAGGTCCGAAATTCAGAACCAGCACACACACAGTTCAATAATATTGGAAGTTAACAAATTGAATACATACAATCAAATAATCCTAAGAATTCATCTAGGTTGACTCACAGTACGCTCCCAAAAGTTATTGCCTGGATGGTCTAGCAATGTTCGACTGTCGTCCGACGTGCTCCTCTAAAATAGACAAAACACATTCATAATTATCACCTTTTGTACAAAAGTACTAAACATATCAAAGTATAGAATATGCACGATGCATGTTCAATGGCAATTCCAGGGTCTCTTCATAACCTCTCTCTCTCTTATCAAAACTTATTGTAAACCATCAATATCACGATTCAATTCTTATTGGCCCCTTTACATGGCACTCTCTCAGGTCTCTCGTAAACTTAGGAGGTGCAATGGATATAAGTTTATTTACGGAAGGTGCATCTTTACAGACAATGCACCCCTTACAGAAAAAGATGAGTCACAGAAAAAGATGATTTACAGAAGGAGATGACGTCACCCAGAGGAAGCTGGCGTCATCACAAAAGAAGTTTTACTATTAGCATAACGTTTCCTACAGACATCGGATTGAATTGTTCTTGATATGATTGGAAAGAGGGCATCAAGATGTACAAACTCTATGAACACCTCAAAGGCCAATTTTATCTCCTAGAGGGTCAAAAATAGGAAAGAAGATATGCAATAAACAGTAACCCAAAAGAAGTTTAGAAACAGTAACACAGAGGATAGTTTACAGTCGCCATAACTTTCTCTAGAGGGATCAGATCAAGGTGTTCTTTATATGGTTTGAAAGAGGATTCCAAGATCTACAACTTTTATGAAGACTCCAAGGCCAATTCTATCTTTTGAGGGGTCTGAAATGGGATAGAAAATAGGTATAGACAAAAAATAGAAGAAGCAAAATACAGAACAAGATGACTTCATCACAGAAGAAACATAGAAGAAGATGACATCATCACAGAAGAAGTTCATGAACAGTAACAAAGAGGAAGTTCATGAACAGTAACACAGACGAAGTTCATGAACAGTGACACAGACGAAGTTCATGAACAAAAACACAGAGGAAGATGACATCATCACATAAGAAGTTGGTTCACAGAGAATACAAAACACAGACGATGCATCCTTACAGAGGAAGATGACTTACCGAAGAAGCTCTCTTACAAAAGAGAATAACTCCTAGAGAATGCATCTTTGCATCTTTACAGAGGATACAGAAAACAGATGAAGCAGAACTTATCATTTTTCATGCCTATACAAATTCTATACATTGTTTTCATCGCTGTTATATACCTCCAACATGAAAATATCTTCTATACTACTCTCTTTTTAACTCTAGAACACCAAATCGCTCAAAAAGCCAAGACTCACATAAATGCAAGAATCGCAGATTACTATCCCTACTTGTGTATTATTTCTGCATTTCCTTTCTTCTGCATTCGCTTTTCAATTTAACCAACATCCAGAACCCTTATATCTATTCTCTACACTGTGAACCCCTTTTCATACAAATATGTATATCCAACATGCACATGCTTATTTACACAGTGGAAATAACATTACAACCACTTACTCGCTTAGCAAGTACTCGTGTACTGAAATAGAAATCAGCACCACAAAAGCTGCTAGATCGCTATTCGGTGATGAAGGTCAGGGGATAGAATCGCAATGTGAAGTGTTTCAGTAAGGAATCAGAACTATGGTAAATTCTTCCTAACTTAAACAATATTATACGTGAGTCCATTCCATGTCCCTCACGTATACTATTTATCTCCACTGACTCACCATTTGTCATAATTACAAACTGTAGTAGAGTCTTCCTAACTTAAACAACATTATACGTGGGTCTATTGCTTGTCCCTCACGTAGGCTATTTATCTTCACTGATTCACCATTTATCATAATCACAATTTGTCATACTTATCTGGAAATGCCAAATGAAAGCATGTACAATTGTATGAATGTGCCAAACAATATGTCATAACTTATGTCTAACGTTCATTTATCTTAAGTCATATAAATGTCTCACAATTAATTGTTCTAGCCGTATGTATAGGTAACAGGATGTTACAATCGGAGTCTCATGTTTCCTCTCCTTTAGAGCTAATACATATAGACATTTGGGGACCATCACCTATACAATCTACAAACGGTCATCGCTACTACATACATTTCCTAAATGATTTCAATAGATATACATGGTTGTATCCACTAAAACATAAAGGAGAAGTTATACATGCATTCAACCTATTTCGGACATATGTTGAGAACAAGTTTGATACTAAGATAAAGGCTCTTCAATGCGATAATGGGACATAATATAAACCATTCATTCTTGTCACACAAGCAGTGGGCATTCAAATGCAATTTACTTGCCTCACACATCTGTTCAGAATGGTCGAGCTGAGAGAAAACACCGGCACATTGTTAAGATGGGTCTGACATTGCTTGCTTAGGTGCGTCTCCCTTTCACTTACTAGGTTGATGCTTTCCAAATGGTCGTCTACCTCATAAACAGAATGCCAACATCTACTTTAAATGGTGCAAATCCCTTACATCTGTTATACAAAGTTGAACCAGATTACAAGACACTCGAACCATTTGGGTGTGCTTGTTACCCATTTTTGAAACCCTGCAATGCTCACAATTTTCAATTTCATAGCCATAAGTGTGTATATCTTGGTCTTGCCTCAAATCAGAAAGGTTATAAATGTCTCAGCACAACTAGATGAATATATATTTCTAGACATGTTATCTTTGATGCGTCAACTTTTCCATGCACTGAATGGTTTCTTCATCGTTACTCACCACCTTCCAAAAATGATTATGTCCTCCCACTAATCATCAACTCTCAAAAATACAAGATTACCACTGAAGATATGATGAAGAATAAAAACAACGCTCTCCTGTATTAGACTCTTTCAATCACACAGCAAGTCCAATTTCTGCACCTTCGTCAAACTTAGAAACAACGGAGAATCCAAACCAGCTGAACAAAACTCAACTTTTGATATAATCTACAGATCAAGAACACAGTCCAATTCACACCAACATACATCCCATGAGAACATGTGTGAAGGATGGAGTATTTAAGCCTAAGTATCCATTTACTGGATTTTTAGAAGCTGAGAATTCAAACTATTTGTCTCGAGATTCAGAACAAAACTCAGTGTTAGTTGCTTTGGCCTCCCTAAATGGAAGCAAACTATGATTAATGAGTTCGAAGCACTACAACGAAACAGGACATGGATGCTAGTACCCTACACTGGTAAAGAAAAACTAGTCGACTGTAAGTGGATTTTCAAAATCAAAATCAAGCCCGATGGCACCATCTTTAGACACAAGGTTAGACTTGTCGCGAAGGGTTTTTAGCAGGCATCTGGAGATGATTATGGGAAAAATTTTAGCCCTGTTGTAAAGCCTACCACCATTCATATTGTGATGACCATTGCGGTATCATTCAATTGGGAAATTCAGTAGCTGGATGTAAATAACGCATTCCTCAATGGTTTTCTTTAGGAAGATGTCTACATGCGATAGCCAGAAGGATTTACAGATCCATACCATCCAAAGCATGTGTGTAAACTGAAAATGGCAGTTTATGGCTTAAAACAGGCACCTCGTGCTTGGTTTGATCGACTACGTTTCACTCTGCTTCTGTGGGGGTTCAATAACTCAAAGAGTGATGTATCCTTATTCTTCCTTTGGCAGAAAAATCTTACAGTATTCATTCTTGTTTACGTTGATGATATACTCATCACAAGCAACACACTAACTACTTACAAAGCTTCATAAAAAGGCTGAATGCACTATTTTCTATGAAGGATCTCAGTTCTGTATACTACTTCCTTGGGATTGAAGTCTATCAGGAGAGTTTTTTTCTAAATCAAGGTATTTATGTTTTTAGACGTCCTAAAAAGATTCAACATGCTTAACTGTCCATCAATCACAACTTTTATGGTTACAGGGAGATAACTCTCCAAAACAGAAGGAGTACCTATGGAAGATCCTTTTTTATATCGAAGGATAATTGGTTCACTTCAGTACCTTATCAACACAAGACCAGATATAACTTATTTGGTCAATAAGCTAAGTCAATATATGTCTCAACTTACGAACATTCATCTTCAAGCTGTTAAGAGAGTACTTAGGTATTTGAAAGGAACTCTTCATCTTGAGTTACATATCAAGCCCTTCAAGCTACCTCACTTAACAATCTTCACCGATACTGACTGGGCCACAGACATTGACGATCGTAAGTCCACTAAAGGCATGTGTGTCTGCCTTGGAAGTACTCTCATCTCATGGGCATCAAGAAAACAAAGAGTGGTGTCTAGGTCAAGCTCTGAGTCAGAATATCAAGCATTAGCAAATGGTGCAGCAGAATATCGAGCATTAGCAGATGGTGCAGTAGAAATAAAATGGATACAGTCGCTACTTTTTGAATTTGGATTAATACTGAAGCAACCTTCCATGATGTGGTGTGTTAATTTAAGTGCAAGGGCATTGGCTGCCAACCCTGTTCAACACACTCGCAGTAAACATATAAAAATAGATGTTCACTTCATCCATGAACTATATCTAGCCGGAGTCATTAACATTGAGTACATACCATCTTCTCTCTAGATTGTAGATTGTTTAACTAAAGATCTAACATGCACACCCTTCATGCAACACAGAGACAAACTCGGTTTGGCTATTACGCCCTCTCGTTTGAGGGGGGATGTTAAAGCATGAACAATAGGATAGGACAGCTAGTTGTATAGCTAGATGTAATATAATAATACACCTATTTGTACAATCTGTTACTATCGTACATAGCACTCATTATTCTCTCTCTCTCTTGTAACAAACTTTTGTTATGAATATTATTACAAAAACATTCTTTGAAGGCTTAGAAAACTATTGAGCACATCATTCATAACGAGTGAGTTTTCATTTTTTAACTAGGAGCAAAGGCACAGTCGAAAAGTTGGGCAGGATTTGCAATGCTAATAATCCCCCTATTATGACTAGTTACATTATTGATTTCCCTCTTCCTACTCCCTTTTTCCCCTGCCATGTGCTCCACCCCACCATTCTAGGTATCCAATAAGTTTAAAACAAGACCAAGATCATGACTTAATTAATTGAAGATAATTAATTTTTATTATTTAAAATAAAATGAGATGTAACCTAACTCTTTCCTTCCTTTCTATTATATTCCTTATTATTAGAAACCCTGGTATCAGACAATAGAATATTCCGTTCCGTTACATTAACAACATCCAAACCAAACGTATCTAGATCCACGAACCGCCCTAAACGACTATAAAAACCAAAGTATACAAATTAAAGAGAAATATAAACCGAATAATCTACATCTCTTCCTTGCTCGACACTCTTGTTTTGCATTCGACCGAAATGAGTTCGAAGAGAAGTCGCAGTGATTCAAAATCTTCGAAGAACAGTAAAGGCAGTAAGCAGAAAACTCTGGGCATGGCTTGGGGAGCCAATTCTCCATCCGCCTCCCGCTCCTCTTTTCGCAGCTCTCCTTTCTCCAGTTTTGGCAGGTTCAGCCATGTTAATTTGGATTGATTTTATGGTTGCATTTTTTAATATTTAAAATTGATGGAAGTTTTGTCTGTTTTGGGGTAGTTATATGACGGAGAAGAATCGGAAACTTCGTGATCAGTTTGATGCTGAGGCTACGCGCTCTTCTGGTTCTTGTAAACCAATATTTCGTGGAGTCTCGATATTTGTTGATGGTTTTACAATTCCTTCGAGCCAGGTTTAGTATTTTGACGGGTTGTTGTTAAGTTCTTTTTACTTGACACTGCACTGGAATTTAGGACATGAGATTGTCTTCAGGAACTAAAAGGCTACATGTTGAACCTTGGTGGAAGATTTGAGAATTACTTCTCCAGACATCGGGTTACTCATATTATTTGCAGTAATCTTGCTGACACTAAAGTTAGAAACCTGAGGTTACTAGTTGTTTTTTTTTGCTTTCTGATATGATAATTAAAGAGAAATGAACTTGGAGTTGGGTCTTAATTCTTCTGCCGTTAATTCTGATACAGGACTTTTAGTTGTGGGCTCCCAGTGGTCAAACCTTCGTGGATCTCTGATTCTGTAGCTGCTAATAAGCTGCTGAGTTGTAAGTCTATACATTGAACTTGTATTTAGGGATAGTTGGGTTGTACATGGATTGGAGTGTGGATAAAAAGGCACTGTTGTATTGCTCCTTCTATAGAAGTTTTTGTGCTATGTAGCTAAAGAAAACTCCTCTGCTATCTAAAAGTTGAGAAAGAAGGATGTAATATCGATTTGTTTATAATTTTAAAAAAATTGATTTGTTTATGAATTTCCAGAATGTACTTAAATAAGTACAAAATATCAGTAACTTGTTCGCTCTTTCCAGGGGTTCCTTACCAACTGGACCAGCATGCTAATAACCAACCAAGGTTGTCAGCCTTCTTTTCCCAGAAAAGCCCCCAAATCTCAGACAATTTCATGGTTGCAGCTTCTGAAGAAAACCTGAATCCATCTCTAAAGGGTGGAACACCACGAAATGGCAATTTGTCTCCGTCTCAAGTTAAGAATCCCACAGATAACCAATTTGGTGAATCTGAGCCAAGCATTGAAGAGCCAAGTAGTAGTAATAGTGGGAGATGGTCAAAAGCAACGATATCGGAAACAAGTGATAGTGAGATAGAAGATGGGAACATTATAAGAAAGAAACCTCAGGCTAGTCCTCATCCATCTGCTTCAACTAGCAGTTATAGCTTAGGCAAACAAACTGCAAAAGGGTCCTCGACTTTAGCATTGGTTGGGCCTTCGAATCAACGACATTCAACTCTTGAGGATCCCAATTTTGTGGAGAATTACTTTAAGGTGCATTTCTAACTTAACTTTCAGTTCCATATTAGTTCACTAGACCGATCTCCTTTTGGTTTGTTTTTGAAATTTTTATTGTCCTTCATGTATTGTGGGTCCATGAAAATCACATGCCAAGCTGACATGTGTTTCTGTCTGTCACAGTTCATCATAAATTGGTTTGGTCTGTTTCTTGGTTATTGCTTTGCCATATATTTATTTCACTGTTATTAGATTATGCTGAACATGGTGTTTTGCATGTTAATGTCCCAGATTTACTCGTCTTAGTTGCAACTGCTGTAGAAGTAAGCATACTGGATGCTATTCTCTCGATAAGTCAGTCTAGTTGTATGATTTCCTTCTGCATCAGTACTGGAGTCTAAAATTTTTCTAGATCATGCATCGACATTGCTACAACATTCTGTTGAAGCTACTCCTTTGCTTGTTTCTGATTGGTGTGCTGACTGAGCTTTGGTTTGCAGAGTTCGAGACTGCATTTTATAGGAACCTGGAGGAATCGGTACCGTAAACGTTTTCCCAGCTTGTGTAGTGAGTCTAGATGCAGAAGTTCAAATCTTAATGATTCTGATAGCTCTCAGAAGAAAAAGATTATCCATGTTGACATGGTATTGCCATCGTCTACTTGTCCATCTTCATTTTTCAAGAGTAAGAGAGTTCAAGAGTATAAGCGTTCCTACAAATTTGTAGATATGAGACACACGATCACTGGATTAGAGCATAACACAGATGTGTCTCTTTAACTGTCGGATAATAACAAAACATTGTTTTATTGTACCTCATTCCTCATTTTAAGTTTTATATTTAACATTAGAGCAGATACATGATGTTAATTTGAAGTAGCAGTGATTCCATTGTACAACTAGAATACGAACTTAAATTCTTTCTGCTTGCCCTTCCTATTTCCTTTTTCTTTTGTCTTACTTTTTTTTTCCCTTCTTTTTGGTAGAGATAGTGAAAAACAAGTGTGACTGAAACTGAGAGAGAATTAGAGCATATCTTTCATAGGTAGCACAGCACATGAATTTGCTCATTGAAATTAATTCCTTCTTTTGTAGTAGCATATAGATTCGGACATCTCTCCCTTCATTAGTTAATTTCCCAAAATACTGCACAGGACTGCTTTTTTGTCTCAGTAGTAATCAGACACCATCCTGAATTGCATGACAAGCCTGTAGCAGTGTGCCATTCTGATAACCCTAAAGGAACAGCTGAAATTTCATCCGCAAATTATCCTGCTCGGGATTATGGTAGATTTCGTGCAAACTAATATCTGTTTGTTCACCTCTACCAATTACCTTGGGCTGTTTACACTCAAATGATATTGCACTCATTTTCCAGGAGTGAGAGCTGGAATTTTTGTTGGAGATGCAAAAGCTCTTTGTCCACATCTTATTATTTTCCCATACAATTTTCAAGCCTATGAAGAGGTAGTTTATAGATTTGAGAATTTCAATTGCCGCATTTGAATTTTTCATTGAGAAAAGAACATATGGATGCTGATTATTCTGTTCTCAAGTCCAGGGCCTTACGTTTTGTTACCTTGTCAGGTTGCTGATCAGTTTTATGATATCTTACACAAGCACTGCAACAAAGTACAGGTATGTCCCTGGAAGCATTCCTTTTCATCTTAATTGTTTTCTGTTCAGTTGCTTTCTTATTGATGTTTCTGTTCAACATAGGCTGTAAGTTGTGATGAAGCATTTTTAGATGTCACTGATGTGGAAGGAGTAGATGCTGAAAATTTAGCATCAACAATAAGAAAAGAGATTTTAGACACAACAGGATGCAGTGCAAGTGTGGGTATCGCTGGAAATATGCTGATGGCTCGCCTTGCCACTAGAGCAGCTAAGCCTGATGGTCAATGTTACATTGCTCCTGAAAAGGCATGCTTTTTTTTGTTTTGTTCCATTATAAAGATTTTTGTTTTATATAGCCATTTATTTTAATGTAATTGCATCCCATTGACCACATTGTTTTGCTAATTAGTGTCTCTGATTATAGTTGTTTTTCTGATTATAGTTATCAGTCAGTGTTTGTTCCTTCTTCATTGTTGTCTTAACTAGCCATATTGATGACTGGAAAACAAGTTAGTTATAGTGAAGGTTCCTCATTTTCTATCTAGTAAATTCTGATCAGTGCTTTTCTCATCAGTCTTAATTGAAACCCATTCACAGTAGTCTCATATTCTATGACATAATTTTTGATTTGAGGATTTTATGAAATTGCTAAGGCTCACATCTGTGATTATCTGTGGGCGCTTGTTAAAACATTTGTTTCTTTTGGAAACTTGATTAGAATCAACTTCATGGTTGGTTGGATTCTTTCTGTTCGGGCTCTATCTTTACACCTTTCTCTCTTGTTTGTCAATCAGTTCCTAGAGTGTTGTTGGACTTGCATCTAATTACTAATAGTTTGAGTTGTCTAGCACCTACTCTGTGTGCAACCTTTTAATAATTACTTAAGGTATCTATACTTACCTCCAAATTGACTTAAATGAGATGCAAGGATAACATAGATGTGCACATCTTATAGAAACTTTACTTCCTCTTTATTATTTATTTATTATGATCAGTCAATGCTATTTGACAATATTGTATATTTTTTGTGTGTTGCCATCTGACTAACCTAACAGGTTTGACTTTGTTAGGTGGATGAGTATCTGCAGGAACTTCCAATTAAGACACTTCCAGGAATTGGGCATGTTTTAGAGGAGAAGCTGAGGAAGCGAAATATTTGTACTTGTGGACAATTGCGTCTGATTTCCAAGGTTAAACTTTTATTTGTTGAGCTTTTTTTGTCTTTTCATTGATTGGTTTGCACTGTTGACTTCTTACGTTTGTAGGACACACTTCAAAGGGATTTTGGAACAAAAACTGGGGAGATGCTGTGGAATTATAGCAGAGGTCTAGACAGTCGGCTGGTTGGTGTGATTCAGGTATGATTAAGGATAAGACTTTGAGTAACTACCTGCTTTTAGCTGTCCGGTATAAGTTTGGGTTCCCTGTATAGGTCATTACCTTTTCCATTTGTTCTCTGATTGCAAAACTAATTGTTTTTTTCCATTATTTGTCCATACTTACATTGCCTTTTGATTAACTGGCGCTTGTCTGAGCATTTGATATGGTGTTATATGCAGGAATCCAAGTCTGTAGGTGCTGAAGTTAATTGGGGTGTTCGATTCAAAGATTTGCAAGATGTTGGTATTCTTGTGCACTGCAGGAGCTCATTGCTTTATTTTTATTGATGTCTTTTAATTTCTAATGTGCTTAACAATAATGTATTCCAGAGTCACTATTTCCTGTCAAATCTGTGCAAGGAGGTTTCATTGCGTTTACAAGGATGTGGAGTTCATGGACGCTCCTTTACGCTTAAAGTACCTCGCTCCCTTTTTGTTTATTTGCCTATATTAGTAGGTTAAAAGCAGTTCATTTACTGGGCTGTCTTGATTATTATATTCAGCATGAATCCTTGATTATGGATTCGGGTGCTCTTAATCACATTTGGTGGCATGAATGGAATTTGAAAAACAATTTGGTCTTTGAAACTTTGTTTAGATAAAGAAGAGAAAAGAAGGCGCAGGGGAGCCTGCCAAGTTTATGGGGTGCGGGGACTGTGAGAATCTGAGCCACTCTATAACGGTAATAAAATTATTAATATAGATATTTGTCTATGAGGATGCATAGTTTGTCAGTTCATTGCCTTTTTGTTTAATTCTTTTGTACACCACTTTGATTGTGTTTTAAGGTTCCAATTGCTACTGATGATAATGTGGTGATTGAAAGGATATCAAAGCAGCTCTTTGGGTCTTTCAACCTTGGTGAGTTAGGTGGATTTTCTTATTGCTTTCAGTTGAGGATCCATTAGTTTCTCTTTAGGCGACATCTTCTCTTGAGCATTTCAAAGTAGTTTACTAGTTGCAGAATGTTTAATGCCTTGTTTACTTAGATGTTAAGGACATTCGAGGTGTTGGCTTGCAAGTCTCCAAGCTTGAAAATGCGGATGATCTGAGGCAAGGTATTTGTGCTATAACTTGATATCTAGTTGAACATTTTTTGTTGTACGGTATGATTTTTCTGTTAAGACTAGCATAATGTTTATAATTCTGATCTTGTGCTTTTTTTTCAAACTGACTATGCTTATCTTGAGTTGGATGCAAAGCTCTCTTTTTTCCTATTGCATTTCTCCTGTTTCCTGATAGTCATTAATCATTTGCTGCCAATTACTTGCCTTTAGTGCGTGAAAGAAATGCTTTGAGATTATGGCTCACTTCGGCTTCAACAGCTGGTGAAGAACAGTACAATAACAAGGTTGGAAACAAAGTGATGGCAGAAGCAGGTAAGTTAAAAAAGCATATATGTACCGACATGATTGAAACAATTACATATGTATTGCTATTGTGCATGCTCTTTATACAGTTAAATACCGATTCCAGTTTAGAAAGACAAAATTTATATAGGTGTTGGTGCATTTTATGTGCTAATGTGCTTGCTTGTGGAAGTGCTTACTGAAGTTTCCATGCTTTATTATTTAACAGAAATTAGTTCCCTGATAATGACGGGGAACCATAATTTGCTTCATTTTACATGATACCTGTTGATTTCATGACAATAGAAGAATTTTAACGTTGTTTTCCTTTCTAGATGTTAAAGTTCCCAGCGTCAACACAAATTTAGGCCAATTTCCTGACCAGTCTGGCAGTTCTGTTGGAAGGAACAATAATCTTTCTGGTGGTGAAGCTTCTTCTAGCAATGCTTCAGCTCCACCCCCTTTATCTCATTTAGATGTGGGAGTTCTTCAGAGTCTTCCTTCTGAAGTCTTCTCTGAATTAAATGATATATATGGAGGAAAACTAGTGGATTTCATTGCTCAAAGAAAAGGCCATAGTGAAAATTGTATAAATTCTTCTCCTGTTGCTTCAAATGTTAGAGGTGAGTTTTCCTTTTTATGGATGTTATACATAGTTTGTGTCTTTTTACTAGTTCCTCATAGATTTGCCTCTTTGGCTAAATAGATGATGGTGGTGGTCTTCATGCATCTGATATGTCTCGCTTAAGTAGTGGACTTGGAGAGAAGGTAAATTCTTTCTTTTCCTTCTAATTTCATCCTATGTTTTCACTTCGCTGCTGCTACCTTCCTATTAGGATAACTCTGTACGTATATTGTGCTGAATTTTGTAAAAGCAAGGTGTTGGTATTCTGAAAGTGATTTGTGTCCATAGTTGGAAAGGTAATCAGCTTTATCAGGAAACTAAATTTGTAACTTCTCTTTTCTTTCTTTAAATGTTGGGATGAATTATAATAAGTATAGCAGAATATATGGCTGCATTGATATCCTGTTACGACTAATTTTATTTGAGATACTACTTATGGGGTTGACAGCACTTTTAAAATTGCATTTGAGGTGGTGTATTTTCCAATTGAAACTGAGTGAAGGATGTTTCTTCCATTAGATCACCTTCAAACTGAAATGGATTAGAGCTAACCTCTAGCTTCATGCCTTAAAAATTTGATCTCTCTTGGCTGAAACACCTCCTTTTGTTGGTTTTAATTATACAAAGCAGAATACAGGCGATGAAGCACTACCAGTCGCTGTTTCTGAGACTGGATTGTGCAATCAAGCCCTTGACAGGGTTGACCTTGGAGTCACTGATTTAATGCCTTCATCACTAAGTCAAATTGATGCCCTTGTATTACATCAATTACCTGAGGAATTGAGAGTTGACATACTTCAGCAACTTCCTGCACACCGGAGACAGGAGTTGACTTCAAATGCTGGCTTGGATTCTTCAACAGAAATTCCTCAGGGGTTAGATGTTAAGAGCACTGATATTAAATTGGCTATTGATGTTGTTGTGGACAGTAATCTTTGGGTTGGAACTCCCCCGATGTGGGTTGAGAAGTTCAAAGTCAGCAATTGCTTGCTGCTAAATAAACTGGCAGAGACATACTACGAATTGGAATCAAATGGAAATCTGTCTTCTATACTGCAGCGTACAATTTGCAAATGTCTGCCTCCTCAGGATGCAAGTGATGATGGTTGGATTGATGAAGCTATGTTGTACATGTGTGAACTTTTGAAACAGTATATTAAACTAAAGATCGAATTAGACCTAGAAGAGATTTATGTATGTTTTTGTCTTCTTAGAAGGTATAGTAAGCTTCTTATGGGCCATCTTTCTCTCTCTTATCCCTCTATATATATGTGTATGTGTGTCTATATGTTCTAATATGTTCATATGAAAACTTGCATACCTTGTTGCCTTTGCTTCCTTGTGAAAGTACTGATCCCTTTTGAGCATATTCCAACCACGCACATGAAATGAGATTCTCAAGTCCCTATACTTGTAAACTTGTGTTTCTCTGCTGTACCAATTTGTAATTGTATTGTTAAGCTATTATTCAGTATTTTAATGATACTTTGCTCCTATGCTTTATTCTCTTAGAAACATTTTCATCTTAAAATATTTCCTGTTCCTTAGTGTCAGTTGAGATACGGCGAAAATGTGCACTGGTGCATTGTGGGTTGTCATTGCTACTCATTATATTATTTTTTTTGCTGTTTCATTCAATCTGCAATCATTCTGTGGTCTGGCTGTCTTGTGTTGCTGATGTGATTGCATCAATTAAATAGCATTTGATGTGCAAAAATCTTTTATATTGCATTGCTGGGTGCATTGCATGTCTATGCTAATATGTTACTATAATCAACTTAAGGTTTATTTTATCTATTCTTTTTACATGCTTTTAACTGAAATACGAACTTCAGGTTTACAACAAAATCAGATTTCCTCTTACAGGTGTACAACAACGTCTTCTCCCACCTCCAGGTCTGTTTCTCCACTTTAACTATTTAGAGTTAAAAATATCTTAAAATAATCTCCTGTTCTCTTCTTTTATTTCTTGTCCTGCATCATCATCTTGTTTTTCTTTTTTAATTCTGAATCTCCTGTGTGTATCATGAGCTTATCCCAATATATTTCCTATTATATGAAGTGTCTGCTTCTGTCTTGATTTCGCAGGCATCTGTTGTGGAAACTTATGGTGGAAACTTGCACATTCCACTCCATGAGTAGTACCCTTTCATCAGGCAGTTTGTGCGGTTGTATTATGCCCTGAAGCACGAGTGGTGTATGCAGCTATCCATGGGAAGGAGTTGTCAAGCCATTTTTCTGGTGTTCATACCAGTGCTAACCATTTGTAGAGGTATGATATCTGCCTCCTAAGAGTTTGGATTCTCTTTTGTTTTTTCAGGTTCTCTGTTTTTTTCTTCATGTTTTTTCATGATTGCATAATTAGCCTTTTTAAACGTTGTAGAATGTGAACCATGTTAGCGGGATTAATAATGGGTGTTATTGTTGTTGTTGTAGAATGTGAACCAAAATAAATCATCTCCTAAATTCTGGGATGCCACAGTGAAGATGATGTGTCAGATTCTCTAATGTTGCAAAGTGTGTGTTCTTGGAAGATGGTTTCATCTCATTTTTGTCAGGTTTACTAGTGTCTTTTCTTACTTTTTGATCCACAGCACTATTGCCATTTTGAACTGTGATGACTGCTACTTCGACAAATATGCACCTCGTGCCAGATCTAGACTAGAAATCTGCACCTTGTCATTGGTCAACATTGAACAACTTTGAAAGTACTCGAGGAAAAAAGATGTAATGAGTAAGAAAAAGATCCACCCCGGGCGTTGTGGTACTGCTGGGTTGTAGATGCCTTTGATTGTTTGGGCTACCAGTCATGAATGTCTGTTATCTGGCCACACTTTCCATTCCCCATGAACAATATTTGGGAGCACTCATATGAAGGTACCCTTGCACTTCTTGCCCCAAGCTTCTTAGATGGCAGTGTTTAATGAAAATTAGAATACTGCGCTGTAATTCTTTTGTAATGGTGAAATAGTGGCTCAAAAGCAGTGCATCCAGTTTTGGAGGAGCACTATTTTTGATTGGAAGTGTAAATCCTCAAGATGGAAATTTGCCACCATGATTATATTGATGCTGCAGTCACGATATTGTATGTCAGAGAGCAGTTTGCCCCTGTAATTTGAAACTGTAAGCAATATAATTGGTCACATTCTTTCATCTAGAAGAATAATAATGAAGCTTTTACTATATTAAGTTTAAAATACTAGCACTTTCACTAACACCGTAGCAATTATGAGGAGATAATTCACTTTGTCTGGGTCTGATTATAGTTAAGTTTTGTAATGTGATGACTAGTCCTTATATTTTCGTTAAACTCTTCCTGTTGATCGTTATTTCAGGGAAAGACTGTCGAAAGTGGAATGGGTATGACATTCTGGAAGGAAAATCTTTTGTCACGATAGAATCACAAGACTTCTGAAATGATGACCAAGGACTGCACTGCAGGTAAATTAGTGTTGCTTAACGACCACTCCGGCAGTATGAAATCTCTACATTAATAGCCCGCCGAGTTCGACCCATATGCTTCAAAATGTGAGACCCGTTGCAGGAAATTCAAACAATTGACAATCGAATCCATCCACAATAAGATAGACGAAACAGGACTTGTTCAACCAAGTAGCTATTATTCTATGCACACGGCAGCTACACGTGTCCTTGAAAACTGTTGTAAAATCAGCCATTACTCCAGTAGTCTATCCGTTGTTAATGGGCATTTATTCTTGACCATTCATGGTAATTGCTTATTCAATCTCAGAATAAAGATTTTTTCATGTTATTCAGACGATTTCGCAGCCTGACCAAAATTTAGTTGGGGTGGTCTGGTTTGAACTTGCCAATTTTGAAGAATATATATATAAAAAATATAATAGCTTATTCTCTTGACTTTTAAGAGCAAGTGATAAGCTCGAACATTTTGACTTATTTTTTCCTTCCTGGAGGCAAGCATCGACCTTGCTAAATGAGTTTTCCTCTATTACGTGAAAAGAAGAAACAGGGGAACTGATTAGGTCAAAAGGGAACACGCTATTGCAATTGCACTCCAACAAAGAACAATATCTAATTTAAAAAGAGAGCATGCATCAGAAATGTAAACGTTCTTTGTATTTATTTAATTAGATCTAGCCATAATCGGATTGCTATCACAAGTTGACCGATAGCCAAAAGTATTCTAAAGAAATGCAGAAAATATCCTGTATGATATATGTTATTGCATAGTCAAACCACGGCGTTCTGAGCTTTTGATCAAATTCCAAATTCAACCAACAAGAAAAACTTACATTCCTCTTCTCATGCCAGCCCGCAACACTTGCCTGTCAACTACGCAATGTTCATATTAATTTCTTCCTTCTCTGTGCCCATTTCCAAGGACATGCATTGTACACATGTATATATATAGTTCTGAACATCGTGCCTCACCATTGTAACCATACCATCTCAAACCCACCAACCAATACCTGAAAATATAGCCATAGTTACAGTTCCGAGTCGATAACAGCAACTATCTATTTCCCTCTAGCTTTAAACCAGAAGGAAATCCTGATTGGAGCCACCAGCCTAGTTGCGAAGCAGAACGAAGAAATATAATCATGTCGTATAAGTCACTTGTATTGGTCTCCATATTCATTTTCTTCTTTTTGGTGACCTACAACTCCATGCCGGTTGATGGAATGAGGTCACTTAAAGACCGCCACAGTTCTTCTTCAATGCTCAACATCATAAACAAGGCCTATTCCGGACCAAGCCATAGCGGACGCGGTCATTAGTGGGGATATACGTTTTGAAGCACAGAAGGTTCAAGTACAGGCTTCAAGTAGCTGGGACTTCTCAGCGTTGGAAAATTAAATGACCAATGAAAGTGTTATGGGTTCTACACTTAGAAATTATACGTTGATTATACAGTAGTTATTTGTTTGTATGTCCCTTCCTCCATTAGTCTAAAGAAGGTCTCAATGTCTCTTCTTACTAAACACCGTCCAATGAAAGAAATTGCGAACTGGATCGATTAGTTCTCTTCCCAACGCGACACCGATCGCATTTTTGTTCCTTTTCTTTTCCATATTTCATAATTTTCTAATTCTTATTAAACTATCTAGATCTCTATTTTTTTAAAATGGCGCGACTTCAATTAAATATACAAATTATTTTATCTAATTTTTAAGTCAAAATTTAACATGCAACATGTATTTTAAAGTAAAATTGCACCATTTTCAAGTTATTTCACATACACTCTCATCATTTTTACATAAGTATAGGATCAAGTGAGGTTCTAATCCATGATTTTAATGATTAACATTATTATATATTTACTACTAATTTTTTTATTTTTAGTGATATTAAATCAATATTTAAAAGATCAAATTCAGGAAAAGGAAAGTAAATGAATGAACAAATTGGATCAATTTAGCAATCAAAGGATAGAGAAGAAGGAATCAAACACATAAAAATCTAACCTTTATCATTTCAATGAATCAAAGGCTCAATTATTGCATGATCATTTTGCACTTAGGACATATTGCATATATTTTATCATAATCAAGAGAAAATTACCTAATATTTTAAAGAAAACCTTCTTTGACTCATCAAAGTAATTTTCAGGAACTTTTGAAATGACTTATAGTCAAGTTTTTATTAAAAGAGTGTTGAATTGAAAGAAATTAATAAGTCTTCAAAACTTGTTTTCAAATACACTAGTAGACCAATCTAGGTCAGTGGTCGAATAGTGTTAAAATTTTCAGGTATTTTGGTTGACAATACCTCTTAAGAGAAGGAAATATTTATACCATGAGTTTGCCAACTAATATGATATAATGATCGACTAATGCTACTATTACCAGTTATTATAATGATTAGTTTTTGTTTCCAACACTTTTAAAGGTTATTTTGAGTATAAATAGACCATATGAGTTGTCAGAGGTTGGTTGTACATACTAGAGAGTTTTAAGAGTCTGGAAATGTTAGAGAATGCATGTTTGTATTTTATAATACACAATGAGCCTTTAGTTTATTGGTGCGAGTAAGAGAAGTGTTTTGAGTTGTATACTTGTTGTAATTGGGTAAATTATTTGGGATACACTTTGTGAAGGTTCCTTTTGACCTTGTAAAATATTTCACCCATGGTGAAGCAAGATGTTTATAAGAGTTTCTCTTCACCTATGACAAAGAAGATATTGTATGGAGGATTGCTCTTCACCCGTTAAAGAAAGAAGATAGTGAATTCTTAAGTGGATATTGGGAAGTAGATATAGGCCAAAGGTTGTTTGATTGAACCACTATAAATCATCTTGTCTCTCGTTCCTTACATTCTTCTATTATTCTTGTGCTTATTTGTAATTGTTTTATGTAAAATTTGCCTTAATTATTCACTCGAGTAAGTGATTTATTAATTAGTTTCAAATAGGATAAAAGTGAATACACATAAGTCACTCCCTCTTGTGCACCATCTAAGAATCAATAATTAGTATGAGATATAGTCTTGTTCATTACATATAGATTTCTATTGAAAATTTTAAGTAAGAATCAATACGACACAATTTGATTACTTTTTAAACCAAAATAGCCAGTGTATATGTAGACCCCTTTCTTTAAAGGTGACAATTGCATATATTGAAAAACTAGAACGAAGAACTTTCTTTTAGCCAAAAAGAGATTGATTTTTAGGGAATTGTAGCAACTGGTCAGTATGTTCCAATAAAATAATATATGCAGATAAAGTAGAGACTAATGTATCAAATGATAGAAGTGAGTAGATCAGTAATGGTAAGGTATTTATTGTATTAAATATCAAATTGGTGCATATTTTATTTTGTAATCTTGATAAAAATGAATTCAACCGAGTGTCTATGTATAAAACCACCTATAAGATATGATATACATTTGAAATCACATATGAGGGTATTACTCATGTAAAGTAGAGAAAAGTGAGCTTATTAGTACATCAATACGAGTTATTTCACATGGAAAAAAATGAATATATTTCTAACATATACATCCACTTTGTTTATATCATTAATATTCTTAAAATTCTTGGCAAGATTCACACTAATTTTGAATTAATGAAAAAATTACTTAGTCTTTACAAAATTTTTGGGAGGCAAAGGTAATGATCGTACAAGAAGCTAAAGATTTAAAGAAATAGCTAGTTAGATAACTCCTTACCTATAAAATGCAGAAGAACGATTTGTATAAAGAGAAAGTCATTTCAATAAGATGATATTTCATGTTGAAAGTATCTAAGGATGAGATAGAAGATGATAAGGGGACCTCCATAAGTGACAAAGATGAGGATGATATAAAGCTCTTTAGAAAGAAATTTAAGTTCTTAAAGAAAAAAGGGAAAATAATTGAAGAATAAGAAGAAAGCAGTTAAGACTATATTGGATGATTAGTTTGGAGAAAGAGGAATTCAAATTCTTGTGATAATAATGATAATTGTAATGTAATCTTTTATATGATGAATTAGTTAAATGTTTAGAGGTCATTAGTATGAAACGAATTTAACAGGGCTTCTATCTATAACAAGAATCATGAAGTTTGACACACTTTGAAAATTACATATGAGAAGACAAATTAAATAAAGGAGAGTAAAATGAGTATGCTCGTACACTAGTACGAATTGTTTAAAGTGAAGCATGATAAAAGCATATCTAGTATGCACATTAGATATATTTTTTTTGAAAATTTAAACTTTAATATTATAACTAGAAATTTACGAATATGTACACTCTAGTATATGGAAAAACAAATGAAAAGAAATTCAGCTCCATGTTACACTTCTGGGGACAGTACTACATAAAAACCTACAGCCATTAAGTCCTCCATATCCTCCTTAGGTCCGGGTTGATGGTTGTTTGCATCCCTTTCGCCACCATGACTTCTCTGATTAAATTGACGATTGACTCAGCAAGTACATATTTCGATTCTTCGTCTTGGGTTTTGATTCTCCTATTCCGTTCACACCAAATGTAATAAATCGTCATCTGAAAAGTAGTCTTGATGAGAATATTGTTTTGTTGTCCTACCTTAGTAAGATAAATCATATCATTAACCACCTCCGTCCAATGAAATGAGAATCTCGAGATCTTTAGCATATTCAAAGCACGACTCCACACCACTTTCGTATAGGGGCATTCAAAAAATAAATGATCCCGGTTTTTCGGAACTAGTTTACATAACACATATATAGGATCAAAGCTACCATACCATCTATCTTTAGTGCATAAGCGATTTTTTATAGCCAACCACAAAAAGATAGAAGATTTTGGGCACAAGACCTGTCTCCATACAAGTTCATCCCACGGTACTGCTACCAAAGGTGTCCTTGCAAGATGGCAGGCCGATTTGTTGTTGAACTCACCACTGGCGTGTGTAGTCCAAAGTATCTTGTCAGCCCTACTGCAAATGGAAACTCCAGCAAGATAGGTATCTAGCACATGTGAGAATCTTATATTGGCCCTTCGTTCCCGTTCCCAAGTAATCCAGCACAATGTTGCCTCTGTTGGAATCCAATTTCGGAGAGGGAACAAGTCAGCACGTTCCCATAAAGGGCTGTATGTGGACCAATTGTCAAACTAAAACTTGACCTCATCACCATTCCCCACCTTTACCTTCATAGTAGGATAAATTGTCTCCCGTAATTGCAGCATATGTTTGAAAATCCAAGAGTGGTCTCTATGGCTACTAAGTTGCCAAAAACTATGACCACTCAGCCGATAGCTTTGAATCCACTTTACCCACAACTCTTCTCTGTCCACAAATAGTCTCCAAATTCTCTTTATTAGCAATACCTGTTGTATTTGTGTGATCGATATTATACCAAGACCCCCTTGTTTCTTTGGTGTCGTAATCTCACTCCATTTAACCTTAGCTCCCTTACTATTGTCATATTTCCCGGTCCATAAAAATGATTTCATTATCTTCTCCATTTCTTTGATTACCTTCTTGCGAAGGACCACATGCGCCGCCCAATGAATATGCATGCTATTTAACACCGATATGATGAGTGTAACTCTCGCTGCTATGGAAAGGAAACGGTTTTGCCACACACATATTTTGGCCTTCAATTTCTCCAATAAAGGCTGAAAATCAGAAAATTTGGGTTTTTTCGATGTGATGGGAACCCCTAAATAACAGAATGGAGTATCTTGTAGAGAGCAGCCCACCAACTCAGCCACCCACCTTGGATTCCGCACATCAGCCGACACGTAAACCCCACTCTTCCGTAAATTAATCTCCATTCCTGACCACTCCGAGAAAGTAGCCATGCCACTCAGTAAAATCGAAATTACCTGAGGATCAGCCTCGCACAAGAGTATTACGTCATCCACATAAAGCAAAGCCTCGCACAAGAGTATTACGTCATCCACATAAAGCAAGTGAGTCAACTTGAGCTCACTACATCGATAGTGAAATCGGAACCGTCCATTACACTCCACCAATGTCGAGAGTAAACGAGAAAGCTCCTCCATCGCTAAAGTTTCCCCTTGCCTGATCCCTCTAGTGTTATTGAAAGGCAATGAGGGTGTGCCATTGACTAATACACTCATGGTGGTCGTCTGGATGCACTGTTGTAACCACATTCGAAACTTCGTAGGGATCCCAATCGCTTATAGACATTCATCCAAAAAACCCCAACTAACCATGTCATAAGCTTTGTATAAGTCAATCTTCAGTGCACAGCTCTTTATCTTTTTCCTGGTGTGATACTCCCCCATCAATTCTTGTAATAACAATATATTATCCCCTATGTTCCTGAAGGGCAGAAAAGCGCCCTGGGTCTTCGAAACAACCTGATTCAAAACCTTTTTTAACCGGTCAGCCAATAAGCTTGCAATAATCTTATAAATCGTCATGCAACAAGAAATAAGTCAAAAATCCGTGACTTGATCTGGTCTCAGTTTCTTCAGAATTAGACATACATAGGTGTGATTAATCTCCTTCAGCAATACTCCTCTGTCAAAGAACTCCATGACAGCCTTTGTGACTAGAGCTCCAGTAATGTCCCAAGTCCGTTGAAAGAATCACGATGTAAACCCATCGGGTCCTGGTGCTTTAGAGCTGTGTAGTCGAAAAACTACTTCCTGAATTTGTGTCTCTTCCGGTCTCCTCATTAGTTTCATATAGAAGTCACGGATGTGTGTAACTAGCTCCAGGTGGGAATGAATTGTATGACCCGCCTCATCCCTCAGCTCGGTGATAGTGTTACGATTCCTTCTAGCTAGTACTGAAGCATGAAAAAATCGAGTATTTATGTCCCCTTCATTGAGCCACGTTTGTCATGCTTTTTGTCTGATGATGTCTTTTTGTAATTGTAAAGCCTCTTGGTATTGTTTCAAGAGGGTCTCCTCCCGTTGTCTCAAGGGATCATTGGAAGGATCTTCATAACAACTTTGTTGGATATCCTGCAATGATAAGCCCAGTGCCTCACCATCTCTTGCTCTGGTTTTGTTGAATTCTTTAATAGCTCTCTTCGCTAACCTCAATTTTTTCATAAGCTGAAACTCTTTATGGCCAGAAATAGGTGTGTTCCAAACAAGTTGTAGCATTTCCATTAACCCATCCAATTTGAGTAAACCATTGAAGAAGCGGAATGGAGCCCCACCCTTTACTCCCTCACTCAAATGTTGGATTAATAGAGGTGAATGATCAGATAAAAGGGGTTCACCATAAACCACAAACGCCATAGCATGAGATCTAAGCCAATGCTGGTTGACCATTGCTTTATCAAGTTTTTTTCGCATAAACCCCGACCCATTTTGTTTATTTTCCCATGTGTAAAGTCTGCCCAAGCCATGAAGATCCACCAGATCCGTATTGAGGAGGAGTTGTGTCAGTTCAGAACCAGAACCGGGATGAAAACCTATGCCACCTTCCACTTCATCAGCCCTTAGGCAACAGTTGAAATCTCCAAGTACTACCCAAGATGCTTGTATATTGCCAGACATCTTTGTCAACTCTTCCCATAGTGCAGCCCGTAGAAAAGCAAAATTGGAGGCATAAACTGCTGTGACCTCTAACTGCATCTGTCCCACTATCCAGCAACGTAGATGGATGTACTGGTCTCCCATTTTGACCACCTGAGCGTTCACTATAGTTGTGTCAAACCAGCACATTATTCTGCCATTATGGTGCAGAGTATGATTGGTTATACAAACCCACCGAGATCCCAAAAATTCCTTTACCTTAGGAACAACTTCGCTTTTAATTTTAGTTTCTAATAGACCTACCAAAAAAGGTTTTTTCGTAGCAACCACTGTCTTGATCATTTGTTGCTTGGAAGGGTCATTAAGACCCTTTGTGTTCCATCCAAGGATCATCATTTAAAAGAGACACTCCGGGGAGATGATCCCTTTGTGTTTCTTCTTCTTACTTTTCTTTTTCCCATTTGATTTTTTTCCTACTCCAATTGAGACCTGACTGACCTCCCCTTTGTCCTGATCAGAGTCTGCCTCTTTAGCCACTGACTGACTAGTCTCCTTTATCTCCCCTTCCTCAGAGTCCATGGTATTTCCTGCCCTGTGACTGGGTGGTGTTTCTGCCCCCTTAAGCACCGAATTGTGTTGATCAGGTTCAAGCCTGACCTCTTCTTGACTCCCACCACTGCCAGAAGGTGTTTGTTTTCCATGCACCTATACCCCATCACCTATATCTCCGGAACCAATAGCAGTATCCATCTCTGGCAATCCATCCTGAGGTTGGCCATTCTCCATATCCCGAGCTCCTGAAACAAGGTGTGCAGGCTGTATGCTTTCATGTGGTCTCACTGGTGACCCAACATCAACTCTTCCTACACTTGGGTCAGAAGGTATTATGGTCTGCACAGCACTGTGTTCCTACACTTGGCCAGCACGCTCCATATTCCTCAAATCTTCCTGCCAACCAGACTGGAGAGTGCGACCTGTAGCCACCCATTGCTGCCGCATCGCTATTGGTTTCCAAGGATAAGTAAGCTTAATTTCGTCTTGAAGCAGCTCACCATGCTCACTTAATCGAAGAATAGCTAACTGGCCTGGAAGAGCCGCATTCTTAGGCACCTCAATGCAAATTTTGGCATAACCTATACGATCCATTGTCGCGGTTTGAGAATCCATACTAAGCGGTTTGCCCAAAGCACTGGCTAGGTGGCTCAACCCTTCCATTGTCCAATATTCCATCGGGAGCCCATGGAACTGAACCCATAACGGTATGCTTTCAATGGCGCCTCTGTCAACATCCAGACCTGGTTTCCATTGTTGAAGAAACAATGGCTGATCCCCTATATGCCATGGACCTTGCTCCAAAATCTCAGACAGACTCGAAGAATCAGAGAATTTAAACAGTAGTGTCCCATCTTCTCTGAGCATGACTTTCTCTAAACCCCTTTTACCCCATCGCGCTTGTGCCCAGGCATTTACTACTAGGAACGCTACCCGTTTGGACCAGAAGAAACCTATCAAAGCATGAGACCATGCGCGAGCCCCAGCTTGCAACAACTCCAGAGGAGGAGAGACGATCCCATCTTTCAGCATATTCGGATAGTGTTTGAGCTTACCTCGGTGGGGCTGAGAGTGGATTCGATGTTGCCAAGCTCCGCCAGTCTGCAGCGGAAGTCGTTGCTCAGAAGGTTCCCCCGCCTCTTTCCCTTTTGTCATACGGGATAGAGGCGGAAACTCCCCTGTCGCTGATGAAGACTCACCCATGGACAAGGAACTCAGCAGCGGGGAGACCAGAGTCGCCAGTCTCTAATGAGGGCAGAAAGACCATAACACCCTTAATAGAAAATCTTGCCGTTTCGCAGAAAGAATACAAAGGGAAGGGCATGTGTGGAATTTCAAAATGGGCGGGAAAATTGCACATTAGATATATTGATATTATTAATATTCTTAAAGGTCTTAGAAAGACGTACACTAATATTGAAACGATAAGAAAATTTCTTAGGTCACTTCTGAAGACATATGAAGTTAAAATAATAACCATACAAGAAGTTAAGGATCTAATAACACTGCCATTAGAAGAACTTATATCTTTGGGTTCTTGTCTTATATCTTTACAAGTCACGATATAAGACAAGAACCTAAAATATTTTTAAAATAACTTGTAATATGTCTATCATCTGAATCATCTCCCCAGTTACTATCAATATAACACTTAATATTGAGGAAAAATTAAGAGAAAAGTAGAGACTGAATTTATAGTATTATTCAAATAACTATGAATACACTTTAATGTTTTCTAACGAATAGGATAGTGCATAAATTAACATAACTTGTTGATGCTAAAAGTAGTATCTAACCTTGTAATTATGACATACTAGAATTCTATTAATTGTCAATATTAAACATCATATGAACTGACACCCGAGTTTTTAGAAAGAGTAGGAGATACTGCTATTAAAGTGAGACAACTATTAGAATATGCCATTCCAACTTTGTCTAGTATGTTAGACATATATTTGGTTTAAGATAATAAAAAGAACTTATTGCGATCGAATTATCTTAATTCCAAGAAAATATTGCAAGTCTCCAAATACTTAACAAGAAATTCCTTTTATAAATCATAAATCACCATGCAAATTAAATCACATAAAGAACTACTAATAATAATATCTGTATGTAAATAAGAATACAGATGATATTATTATCATGTTTATAGATAAAAGAGAGAAGAATTTGTTTTGATGAAACAAATTGTTGTTGATGATGGAACTCTGCAAGCTATAAAAATCATACCTTAAATGCTTGTTTTAAACTATATAATGAACAATTTCTTTTACAAATAAATTAGGCTTTATCTCATCCACATAGTCGGTTGATTGAGTTGTATAAATAGTCTCCTTTAAGTGACTATGGAGAAAGGCATCAAAAATGTCAACTTGCTTAATTGGCCAACGGTGCATGTTGGCAATAACATTGATTGTTTGAATAGTAGTTGCCCTAATAACAGGAATAAAAGTTTCTTTATAATTTGCCCCCTCTTATTGTGTAAAGCCTTTAACTTCCATGCTTACTTTATACCTGTCAATTGTGCCATCTTATTTTCTTTTGATTATGTAAATCCACTTATTTGAAACAACATTAGCATTCAAAGGTTTGGGAACCAAATCCCAAGTGTTATTGGATAATAATGCGTTAATCTCTGCCGTTATGCCTTATTCCCATTCAATATATTTAATAGCTTGATAAAAGTGTTTGATTCTTATTTAAGAAAATTTGGTTTTGATTTGGCTTTCACATAAATGTGCTTTCCATGTTTGGACATGGTACTTAGTCTTAAAGTCATGTGACGAGTTTTAGTAGGATTCAGATTGATAGTATTACAATTAGTAGAATATTTTATTAGGTTAACTACAAGAATTAAACTTTTTTGTATATCAATTAATGCAAAGGAATTAGGTTGAAGTGGTCATGATATAATTGGTAAGGGGTGAATCACATTGTGGTAATTGAATTGAAGTATAAGAAAGTTGAGTACTTGATATGGAATATTTAGGTAAGATTGATTAGAAAATAATTATGGAGTGGTAGAATGAGATGTACTTGGAGAAGGAGATTGAGTTTGGGTAGGAAATACCTTGGTGCAAGGGAGGAGTACAACGAACTTAGACTATGAGCCAAGGAGAGTCTTGTGTCTTTTCTACAATTAGATTTGTACAAGATGCACATAATTTAAATAAGAAAATATTTTATCAAAAATTGTATACCTAAACTTAAACTTTCTTATTATCAATATCCAAAAAAAAAACTCACAAATGATTTAGACACTTTCTTAAAAAAACACATGTTTACTTATTTATGACATAACAAAAGAATTTTGTGCCTACATAATTTAGTTTCTTATTATACAAGACTTTATACAGTACCTCATTTTTGAGGCTTAAACTTGAAATACTCTTAATATTATTAACAATATGAATAAAAGCATAAGATCAAAAATTTAAAGAAATAGAGGTATATAGAAGATTGTAAGAGATGTATTTGTTGTCTGGTTATTATAGACATATATTTGACAATTTTGTCGATTGTAATTTTGTTCTCCATAATTAAAATTCTACATGCCTGAAAAATTTGGCCTTGGTGTTAATAAAGAAGGAGGCCAAAAAGTAAGGTTGGCCCGTAGGAAGAAGTTGGTGACTTTGTAATAAAAGTGCAAGCAAAAGAAGCTAGTTATATAACTCGGACAAAGAAACAAGTTTAACATAAAGATCTAAAGCAAGAAAAAAAGGATGAAATTCAATGCCAATATCACAATAGATGATTGCGATGAATATGACAGGTAAAATTGGTCTCCCAATAACAACTAATTCATCATCTAGAAACTTTACTTTTTGGAAATATTATCCAATTGACACGTCTTTCTTTTTCAATTCGTAGAGTTTTATATGAAATTCAAGTTGTCAATTATGAGATAAATAACTAAAAGCATTTCTATTTTTTTTTGACAAAAGATGTATGATAACCGATAACATATAATTAAACAAAGAGGATAACGTCCATGATAAAAGCAATTGACCTTGTTTAAACCATTGAATATATGTTGAATACAACAAATATCACTTTTGGCTAGGCTTTCTTTTACTACGATTTAAAAATTGTAGCTAAAAATAACAATTTGACTACAACATTTAAAAATCATAGCCCATTAAAGCAGCACCTCAAAAAATCTTCTTTCACAGGTTTTTCAGACTATTAGCTACGTTTGGTTTCACTAAAATTTTGTTTTTTTAGTTAATAAATTTTAGTGATATTTTTCACTGTGAACAAAGTTTTTAGCAAAAAGTTTTTAGCATCTAAATGTTTTTTGTAGCTAAAACTTAAATATGTTCCAACTATCAACTATGTTTTTTGAATTTCATAGGAAAAATTTTTAGCTACGAAAATATTTATGTAGTAAAAAAAGAATAAAAACATGTAAACGATATTTTTTTCTCCACTTAAACAATGTAATTTTTTTTAGACTTATAACCTAAACATAAACATGCATCTCATACAACTTTTCTTCTACTGTCTTTATGTTTTGTTCACTCCAACAAATACCTCTTCTATCTTCATCATTTCTTTAGGTTGTTTTCCTCTTCTATGTTTGAGTTTTGGCTACTTGCTTCAGTCTTCGTGTTCCTCTTATTCTATCATTGTGTTTTCTGCTTATTTAACGTATGTTCCACCTTTTCAGAAGTATTCTTCTCTTATCATTATGGTTTTCAGATAGTTGTCTTCTTCTCTTACCACCTGCATTTGTTTTCTGCTCCCAACCCTCCTACATTTCCTTTTAGTTTATTGTCTCAACATTTTTCTTCTTTCAAATTTTGTGGTTTACAGAGTTCTTCACATTTTTTCTTCTGGAATTTCAGTTACAGCAAATTTCTTCAATTTATTTCTTATGGAATTTCAGTTAGAATGAGTGAATTGGTTAATGTGTGGTTAATGTTCTGGAAAATGTTGTTTTTTTTTCTCTTACCTTACTATTTTATGTGCAGCCTTGTTCTGGGTAGATTGATTATTATTTGGGAAGATTGCTTGTCCTACGAGTTTGCAAAGTACCTCAATTGGGTATTCAGGTGCCTAATCGATGCATTTAAGTGCATACTATGTTTTGTATTTGTTGTTGGTCTTCTACTCTAATTTAGGAAATGATTTTGTTGATTTCTTATTTGATGATTTTGACATAAATTAGTTTAAAGTGAAATTATTGAAAGAAGATGAATGTGTAAGGAGAGGAAACAGAAGAACAATCATTAGGTTCTTGTAGAAATGGTCTTACAGAAAAGCAAATACCAAATAGATT
>JAOTAY010000001.1:25300640-25319987 GCA_025629805.1 Erythroxylum baracoense
TAAGGAGAGGAAACAGAAGAACAATCATTAGGTTCTTGTAGAAATGGTCTTACAGAAAAGCAAATACCAAATAGATTTGGATATTAATACTTGTTACTTTATAGTCTTTTCCTATTGTTCTAATATGCTCCAAAGCATTATACATTCATCAAGAGAGCAAGTAAGTTGCTCTTTTAGTCGATTGATAAGTTTGGAACTTTCTTTGATTCTTTATCACTAGAAAACCCAATAATTTTTTGTCCTTTATGATTTCTTAAATATGTAATGTTTAGCCATAATAAAATAGGATGTGTGGCAGCTTAGTGCTAGTATGGAGCTATTCTTCAAGTGCGTATCACGTCTTTTATTCCCTCATTAACGAATTTATTTGTTTTCTAAAAAACTCTATTTTTTATGATAAACCATTATAAGTTATATATTTAGATGTTTTATGTCCTACAGTTATGAATTATCTAAGAAAATTTTGTGATGATGTCTTTTTTCTTTATTATTTCACAAAATAATCTTCCTTTTATTCTTAAAAATTGAAATATTTTTATTATGTTTAAGGTGTTTGACAATTTTTCGAAAATCATTGAAAATCATTTAAAGACCAAAATCATGATTAGTTATATGAATGATGGAGTATAGTATCAAGCAATTTAAAAATATTTAACTTAATATAACATTCAACATTTAACCTGCCCATCATATAGATATGAGTATATTGGCTCCATTGATTATAAACTTGGTCTTACACTCTTGCATAATGCTTCCACACATCTTCTTTTTTAGTTCTATGCATTCTAAAGTACCAAAAATATAAGTGATATGGCCTATCCTATGATGATGTGATCATGAACCACAAGTGCATTGTTGTCGAAGTGAGTAATAAATCGGTAAGAACCGAGTCGTGTCTATAGGGATTATGAGAAAATTTAAATCTATGCTAGCTAACAGTGTTTGAAATCGAGTTGGATGAAATTTTGGAAAAGTAAAATTAATGTAAAGAAAATTTTTTTTAAAACTTAAATAAATTTCTAAACAACTACCCAATTTAATGTGACCAAAATAACTATGAATACGACAAATTTTTGCAGTAACTAATTAAGAAAAGATTGCAACAATTTACTAATTAAAAGTTTTAACAACAAAAGGAATGACTTTTTATTAGGGAATGATATTTTTGTCAACCTTAATATTGAATTAGCTATCCTCCACAAATGAAATATCTTAACCTTGGAGGTGAATTTTACGAGTAATTAATCCCCTTTTCTCAAAGATGAATTAATCTATCTACTCTAGACGTCACTTAGTAATCCCTTACTTAAGTTATTCCTAGAGTTTCTTAAGTCCCAAACCTTCAATTTTTACTTCCTAAGTTTCTTGGGTCTCCCAACTCACAAGAAATTCCTAGTCGAAATTTCCTCCAATCTTCTAGCAAAAACTCTCTTTTTCCAAAGGCAAATTTATACCACGATAATTTCTAATAATCCAAAGGAAGAATAAATAAACCCAAGGAAAAATCAACAAGTATATGAATATTGAGTCATGGATTCAGTAAAATTCAATATTAAAGCATCAACAAAATATCAAATCCCTAAAAGAAATTAAGGGTTTAGCCACAAATCATCAAGCCAAGCAATCCAAAAATATAAACGCTAGACAAATTCATAATGAATCAATTATAAATGAAGAACAAAGCTCTCCAAACTCCTTTGCGTGGTTGCTTCCTTGGCGGTGAATGGTGATGGAGGCTACGTTGTTGCTGCTGGTGAATGGCGTGGAGTGATTTTGCGAGTGAATTGGGTGAAAAGCCAACTGCGTTGTGCGTGGAAGTAGCTGCTGGTTTTGTTATCTTGTGGTTGAGTTGTTAGAGAATAGAATGCTATGTGAGTGAGAGGATGGAGGGCTGCATGTGTTGCTTGGATTTGTGTAGCGTTGATGGAGTAAATGAAGATATCTACGTGTTGAATGTGTAGGAGGCTTTTTCAGCCACTTTTACTTCTTTTCTCCAAAACAACTCCTAATATCCAAATGTAATATAAAAAACAGTAATTTAGCAAACATCTACCCCAAAGGATTACACAATTGACCCAAATTAATGCATCAAATAATAGTCTATCAGTTTTCTATCACATAATTTGATTTATGTTTAGCCGTTAATTCAATCATTTAGTATGATTTTAGGTTAGAATTGTGTTATTTTGTTAATTATTTGTGTTTTAAGTGTTTTAAGGGTTAGTACAAGCTTTTGAGCTTAAATAGTATGTTTTTGAGGTATCTTGATGTGTTTGCTAATGTTTTAGGGTCAATATCAAAGAATTGAGGAGTTTCGGAAGACATTCAGGCTAAAAAACGACCTAAGATCATGGCCACGATCATGATAGAAGCTATAGGAATGGCCCAAGATCGTAGCCCGCATGTCACAATCGTGACAGAAGGCTTAGATGTGAGCCATGATCGTGGCCTGCAGGGCCACAGTCATGACCTGCATCAGACAAATGTGCAGACACTTACGAACTTCATATTTTGAGAGACTTTTTGGACTTTACGAACCCCAGAAAAGCCCTAGGGTTACCCAAAGCATAAGAGACTATTTAAAGAACAAAAAGAGAAGAAAAAGGAGCTTTTTTTGTGCAGCCACTTTTAAGAAACCCTAAGAGAGAAAGAGAGGTGGAAGAGGAAGAAAGAGGAAGAGGTTTCAACGTGCTTCCCGAATTAGGAGATTTCTCGATGTTGCTGCCTTCCCAAATCGCCCATTCTAACTTTCTATTTCCTTTTCTTTTCAATTTTATTCATGTATAAAGTTGGGATGGATTGTATGATGATAGATGGTAGAATGTTGTTGATGTTCCAACTCTTCTTCAGGATTTTATTTCAATTTAATGATAATTTAGTCGATTGTGTTTATTGGATGAATGTTATGATTTGATTGTATCTTTGCATAATTCGGCAATAAACTGAGAGGCTGAACTTAATGAAAAACGATTAAATCGATTAATGAGAGTTAGGTGATTTAATAGAAACCGTGACAAATCATATTGGTAATTGTGCAGAGAGAGATCCCATGTGATATTTCGATAGTTTATTAAAGTGCTTCAGATTTAATTAGGGTTTTGGGTAATTTGTGAATTGAGAGATTACAAATTTCATAATCCAATCAAGGTTTATAAATTAAGGTTTAATGGTTTTAACTCGAGAGAGAGTAATCAACCCTATGATCGTCTAGAACTAACACCCCATTAACACATAATCAGTTATTAGTCAACAACTTAGATATGATCTTAAGTATAATTGATTAATAGCTTTAAGAACTAAGAAACTAATGAAGAAGATAACACATGTACAACATGCATTCAATCTAGTTAAGCTGAATAATAGCTTTAAGAACTAAGAAACTAATAAAGAAGACAACACATGTACGACATGCATTCAATCTAGTTAAGAGTCTTCTTAGAATTTCCAACTCTAACATAAAGATGGCAATCCTAATTACTACTTGTGACTAGCAGGGCTAAACGTCATATCCTACTAATCTAGCTATAACTTAAACAAATCACTTCCTAGTTGTGCACCCTATAAATTAATCAATTTAATCATGAAAAACAATTCAGAAGACACTTAATATTCATCAATGAAAGAAACTTTTATTTAGCATCTCACCATAATAGATGATAACGAGGTTCCCTTCAACCAAGAAGAAAAGTTTAGCTATCATAACGAAAGCAAAAGCAAATAGAATAATAACAAAAGATAAAGTCTCCATCCCTGGCCCTTTATGAAAAATATGAAAATTCTAGCCTAAAACAAGAAAAATCTGATAAGAAACTATCTGTAGAAAAGAAACGTAAAAACCAGAAAAAAAAAACCCAGCCTATTCTATGCGTGAACAATGTTTTCCATAAACAGTGAATGTTTTTAATCATTTTCGATCCTCTCTCTCTTCCATCTTCTCGTAATCTTCAGCAGATACCATCCTAGATCTTCAGGTCATAAATCCCCATCCATAAGGCAACATTTGAATTTCAAAATCAAAAAATTTTGGATGAATCGAATCTTATTTGAAATCAAATTCTGCAAATAGGTTTTTCCCTTGTACGCGCCCACACTTAGTCATCTATTTTTCTACCACTTGGGAATTCGTTTTGTCTTTCTTTTATTTCCATCTTTTTGATCCAATTTCATTTTCCATGTGTTAAAAACCACCTGAGAATAATTTAGAAACAAGTCCATCAATTTCGCACAATAATTTCAATACATTAAAGAAATTTATCCTAAATTTAGTACAAAATTGACAACTTAACATTATATAATTCTTAAAAGGATATAAAATCATAGGATAAATGTTTCCTTTCTTGCATGAACCTTCTTAATGAACTTATCTTATTTATTAGAAATGATTCCATAATATCTAGAAGTATCCTACCAATCACATAATTTGACAACTAGCTCCGAGAAAGTGTCAAAAAATTTTCTTAACGTCTGGATACTGGAAGATTCCAGCAAAGGTGATATCAAAGATTCTTTAGACTCAAAGTCAACTCAAAATATAAGTGAAGCAATGGCTAGTTGATGAAAATGTCTATTCAAGGAAGAATCACTACATTTACGAACAAGTCAGAGTTTTGAAATATTTCAACAGCGTCAGTATTCTCTAAAGACATATCTTTATCAAACTCTTTGTGCCTTAAAAATTGAAAACACTCTATTGAGGGATATTGTTATTCCTTGAAGCTTACGTTGATTAAACCCTATATTCATTTTTTTTAGAGCATGTAGAGGCTTGTCAAATACTACGAGTGTGGAAGGTTAAAGAACCTTGAAAAACATGTACTTGTGAGCTTGGAGAGACTCGTCAAAATTTACTACTTGGAATTTATAGTGAAATACTCAAGTTGAATACTTGAAGACTGGACGTAGGCTTCGTTATAAGGCAAACTAGTATAAATTAATTGTCTCACTCTCTCTCTCTTAACTTTTAAATTTTTAGGTTATAGTGTTCGTGTTTAATTTGCAGGAGGCTCCTTCACTTTTGGAATAGGCTCCTTCTGTTTTAATATTGCAAGAAGTTTATGTTGTTTTAAACTTTTAAAGGCTCCTTTAGTTTTTAATGATAAAAGGCCCCCTTTTGTTTTACACTTTAATAGACTCCTTTTATTTACGGACCTTTCTGTTGAAAGCATGTTTTTATCGTTTACACAAATTGATAGTAACTTGTAACAAATTTTTAAGTTGCACACAATTCACCCTCTCTTACGTGTGTTTGCTTTATCACGTTCAACTACCCTTTTCGAGAAATCCAAGTTAACCATCCACTTGTCTTTCTTCCTTGTGTACTCAACAATTTGGCTACCAATTTACTGTAGCTTGTAAGAATCCTCTTACCTGCGAATTGCTATCGAGCATCTCCACATGTTTTCTCTGTAGAGTTGGGTTTAGCTACATCTAGATGTTCCTTGACTTACAGGTCTATTTCTCAACTTTCTTTCGTAAAGCAGCCATTACAGAGTCTTCATTCACAAACCTTTTTACGACTTAATTTTGTAGACAATGGTTATCATATAAATTTAAGTAAAACTAATTCATAATTACTTCCTATTCACTTCTATGATATAAACTACCACATGTATGCAAGCTTTTTGCCTTTAATTAAGAAACGAATGCGAGACATATACAAACATAAGGATCATCAATAAAAATTTTATATTACAGAAACAATATATTGTTACTACTATCTTAGTAGTATGGCCCCTAAATGAGCCACCAAAATGTTTTTCTTAAGTTTTATACCACATGCTTTATTTTTTAAACAACATCAATGTTGACTTTTGAAAAACCCAAGAAGTTCCGCAAAATTCCTATTCTGCCACAGTTGCTTTAAGCGTAAACTGACAATTGCTTTTTAGAAACTAATTGGATTAACAACTACGATTTTTTCAAAATTTAATCACAAGCAGAAAACTTGATTGATCTTTTTCGTGAGTTAGTCAATTATGAAATACCGCAAGTGCTTGGCATAACTGTAACTAGTAATGACAAGTACGAGTCAATTACACGAAGACAATGAATACTGATACTTATCCTTTCTCTATTATCTAGTCTAAAGATTGATTTTAAAATTTTAATAAAAAGAAAATAAAAACTAAAACAATTAAAGAAATAAGAAGCGAAAATAAATTCTATTGTCTTTGCATTCAAACTTAGACTCATTAATGGCAACCTTTAACCCATTTAAATTTTCTTGTTTTTAAAATCTTACAAAGAGCTCATATCAACAAGTCAATATGATCAAGAAGATCATAAAATTTTTGGCGTTATAGTGGATATAGTTTGCGATTTATTATGTATTAAGTACATTAGATATTTTATTCATTGTGAAAATTAGTTAATTATATTTTTTATTTAAAAAATTATCTTACACCTTTTATACAAATCCTTGGTGTAATAATGAAACTCTAAAAATGCACCCCGGTAATAAATTGATGCGTTCATATTATAACAATTTTTAATTATCAGAATATGAAATATTGTTATGAAATTATTGATATGATTTTATATAAATCAGATCTATTACACAACTTATGTTGCTAACAAGTGACTATTATTTTTCATATAAATTACTTATATAAAGATTTACAATTTAATTTGAATATTGTAGTTACCTTTATTATATTATTTTTATTCAAACTTTTGTATTTGATTATTCTTAATTATATAAAATTAAATCTTTAAATTATTTTCTTGAATTTTAGTTTATATGATACTATCATAATTTTTACATGGTGTATACGTATTAAATATTATAATAATTTGATTATATTATTCTAGAATTTGAAATTTTAATAAAAATTTCAAAATAAACGCTTAATCATATGTTCATAAATTTGAATTTTTTTAATGCAATAATTGTTCAAATTTTAAAAAAAACAACTTGTTTCAACCTATTTTCTTGAAAATTACAATACCTTCAAATTTACACTTGGGAACAACCACGTTGAGTCTTAGTATTTTTCATAAATTAAACCCAAATTATTAACCTTTATCTTATTTTTCTTCGAAAACCTTTTTATTGTTTGAACCTTTAAGGTTATTTACATTATTTGTTTGTTTGAAACTTGAATTTTTTCATGGTCAAATATTTCTTTAATTGTGGTACAAGATGAAACTGCTCCAAATTCCTGCAAAAGAAAAAAGAAAAAAAAGAATATATATATATATATATATATATAAAGAAGAAAAAAAGAAAAAGTATATATTATCATTAGTTTTGCAGTGAAAGGACCTATGTGAATTGTGAAAAAATTTTATGTACTTTTTTCTAGTAAATTTTCTTCAAATTAACACTTGTTATTATCCCAATCACATCTTACCTAGACCCTATTACATAAAGACTTTTCAATTTTTGTTTCTAGTTTATACATAACTGATGGAGATGTGATTTTATTGCAAGCATATGGTAAAAGTTCTAATATGCATTGATTAAGAGTTTTGATGCTTTTCACCCTAAACACTTAAATGCATTGAGTGAAATCTTAGTGAGGGTGTAAGGATATATGCTTTTGATTTCAATGCGATTGTTGATGTGATTATTATTAATATTACTTAGGAAATTACTTTTAGGACAACTTGACTCTAATTGTATATTAATTTGATTCAATAGGATATGATGATGTATAGTATGAATGAAAAGATTGAGATTGATGATGGATTGATGTTGTAAATTTTATAATTTTGATTATGATTTGCTCGAGGACAAGCAAAAGCTTAAGTGTGGGTATATTTGATAGATGCATAATTGATTATAATTTACCTCATATTTGATGTGTTTTTGTTTGATATTTGATATTTTTATCGTATATTTGGTATTCAATTTGTTTGAAAATGTGTTTAAAGGTTATAATTGCCTTCACAGAATTAAAGGAGAAAAATTCGAATGAAAACACGACACAAAACAAAGAGTCAATTGACAGAAGAGATGCACGACCGTGCACTTCTTCGAGACTATGCACTTTTGTGATTTTCAGAGAATTTGGTAATGCATGGTCTGATGCACGGTGATGCAAGAGATCTACATCTTCCAGAATCCTAAATTTTGTGATATAAGGAAGTCTTCGGGACAGATTGAGAGGTAGGTTGTTGAGGGAGAAATGGGGAGGCGATTCCAAATGTGGAACTCATTCTCTAGGTGCATCTAGTCTAAAGAAGTAGAAAACACGAAGAAATCATCAACAGATCCATCAGAATATAAGATCAAACCTCTACATCGCAAAATCAATCGATAGAAGACAATTAGGGAGATTTAGAATTATGAACCCATTGTTTTTTATTTGTATTTCTGTTTATGAATGTTTGATTTCATATTTGATCATGTGTAACTAAATGTCCAGTTAGTATTTAGGTTAGATGAACCTTATGTTAATACTTTGGTATGATTGGATTCTTTTATTAATGTAATCGGTTGTTTAATATATTGTGATCTGATTACGCCTTTCATTTATGTTCTAATAACCCAAAAAAATTATATCATAATCTGATTTTATACGTTATAACCCCAGAGATAGGATGACATAAATTTTTCGAATTAGAGTCAAACTTAATAGAGAGACTTATAAATCGGTAATGCAATCCTATAAGATTTAACCTGAAGAATTCAATTAGAGACTAGATTAATTGTTAGTAGACTCAAGGTTAGTTATTAGCATACGATATTAGTCTCCATGCTCTAATACATCAACAAAACAATTGCATACTAAAATATCAATTTGTTAAGGGTTTAAGGAGATTCAAACCTAAATACTAATTCCTGATAACGATAGTTTTCTAAATGAATTCCATTGCCTTTGCATTCATTATCGTTTTCTATTTCTTTAATTGTTTTAGCTTTTATTTTCTTTTTATTAAAAATTCTAAAATCAATCATTAGGCTAGATAATAGGGGAAGGATAAGTACTAGTTTTTATAGTCTTTATAAGATTGATCCGTACTTGTTGGTACTAGCTACAGTTACGTCGTGCACTTGCGGTATTACATAATTGACCAACTCACAAAAAAGTTACTGCTTAGAGTTGAAAGAGATTCGTTTTTCATATTAATTTCATGAATTATAATTTTATGAGGGGTGAAAAAAACTACTTTATACACATTGACTTCTCTTTACCCTAGTGAAATATGCCTTCAATTTTTAAATTAATACAATTCAAACTAAATAATCAATATCTATATACATTTTCGTGAATGGCATAATGATATGACAAAAAAGTAAAGTAACATGTTAGTATAATTATGCTTTCCAAATGATTGTAATTTGTATAAAAGAATGCTCAAAGTTTAATTGATTTAAAATTAAAGAATCCAACTGAATTTTTACAAAATCAGATTTTGTATATAAAATACATAAAATTTTGAAAGGATAAGACTTTCTGTTTAAAAGTATAAAAATTCTCTTGATCTTAGTCTGATTAATAGTCACATTGTAAATAAAAAAAAGGGAAAGAGATTTACCAATCTCAGCTTATAATGTCAATTCTTTGTTCTTCTTTCGTTTATTCCTTAACAAATTCATCTCAAAGTTAGTAAGAATCTCAATTACCTTATTCAAATTGATATCATGGGTGTCATCGATGGCTGCAATTTTTGGTATAAATCTCAGAGGCAATAATCTCAATGTCTTCTTAAAAAGTTTCAGATTCAAATACTTTTTTTCAAGTTGATATGCTTGGTTTGCTCTGTCACGCAATCTCTCATGGAAATCTCAAATAGTTTCACTTTCATCCATCCTCAACTCTTCAAATCTCACAGCTAACATTTGAAGTTTCGAAGCTATCATAAATTTTGATCCCTTATGCATAGTTTGCAAAGTGTCCTACGCTTCTTTCGCCGATTCACAAGCTGATCGATATCATAGCAAAGCGACCTTCATCAACTGCATTGAAGATGGCGTGCAGGGCTTGAGAATTTCTAAGCGCTCTCTCTTCTTCAGCCCTTGTCCACTTAGATGCATCTTTAAGCACTACTTCTCCCTTTTCATTAGTCGTCACCGGATGTGTCCATCCATTTAAAATCGAGTTCTATGTTTTTTATCCTTGTGCCTGAATGAATACTCTCATTCGTGATTTCTAAGTAAGACAATTTGAATCATCTAACAAAGGTGACTTGATGATTGATGCCTTCTCTTACAGCCATAATTGTGAAACACAGATCTGCATCAACTTGACGTGCCAAGTTTTGATTTGGTGATCCGCTCTGATATCAATTGTAAATCTCGAAGGATATAGTTTTGCGAAATTCTAATTCTGTTGCAGTTGCTTATAACTATATCTGTAAACGAAAAAAAATAAATACCAAATCAAACAGATCAACACCCGAGATTTGGTAACGTAGTTCGACACACCTTGTCTACATCTGCGAGGCCGTCACCCAGCTTAATCACTTTCACCAAAGTACAGCAATAGTTTTACTCAAGGCATTATAAAGCCGACACACCTTAATCCCTCGTCCTCACAACCCGTGAAAGCATTTCACTCCCAATAACATGACCACTTCATGCTAACCTCAACAGAAGATTTTCACAATACTGTTTAATAATAAAGATGATAATTGAACAACTCCAGTGATTAAATCAATAAACACATAAACAAAGAAAAACACTTGAGATAAAAGCACTTCCCTAAATATGTAACTTCTTCAACTGAAAATATGGGAAGTGATAGAATAATATGTATTATGAACTATTTAGAAGAATCACGATCAGTCCACGCACACAGCAGCAACAATAAACATCAATCAAACAAGCGCGTCACCAAAAAATACAACTGCAGCACCACACTTATCCTGGACATTTTTCACACTGAAACAATATCTGGATAGCTACCAAACTAACACCCCATCGACAATGAACAACAACGCAAGAATGATGCAAAAAACCAGAGCCCAAGACAACCATCAATTGTTGTTCAAGGATAGAAGAATATCCAGCTGTAGAAAATCACACAATCAACCAAAAACACAGCCCCAAATTGTTGTTCAAAAATTGGAAAAATGCAGCTGCCAAATCACACACACTATCAACATTTAGAGTTCAGAATTTAGAGTTTAGGGTTTTAGGACCACAAAAATAATCCAAGATTGCCCCAAAAATCCCAACTTCTAAGTCACACAACACCTATCGTTGATTCACAAAAAAAACAACAATACTTAAGCCCACATATCACGTAAATTCACAGCCACATTCTAGCTGCAATGATCAAGTAAAATCTCCAAAAATATGATACCTTAGATAGCTATTATCTCCAAAATAGGTTATTCATTCAATCTCATCTTGATTAGGATTTTAAACATAATCAACCTTATCGTAAAAGAGTCCCACTTAAGTACATTTTCAAACAATGCCCAAAATTAAATAATAAGATATTATAACATATAGCTTAACAATTTATGTCAATTTTAACTAAATTTTAGTTAGTTTAACAAAGAAAGATGCATTAAAATTTTATTTCTAAAGCATACAATTGCCTAGATGGTTCTCAAAATATGTAAAATTTGAGAAAAGAATGTCTTAAATTATTGTATTCTCTTTTCTAATAGCGTATTTTGTCGCCTTTCCTCTCGTCCTTGCATTTTCAAAAGCTCTCTCTTTGAAAACTAGCCAGGCATCAATTTACGAAAAGCCATACCTAATCGATGTTATAACTACTCACCGATATGAACTCTAGGCGTCTGCTTAAAAGTTGTCAAATTTTCTCGTACCTTTTAATATCCTCTTATGATATTCTTATCAAAAGTAATAAGAAAACAAACAGTATTTCATAGTGAAGAAAATAAACTCACAGGCCTTAGAGTTCAATTCCACAGAACAGGCACAATGGTGGAAGGGATACTTATATAAGGAATTACTTATCTGTTTCAGAAGTAACCAATAAGAAAGCAAAAGAACTAATATATGGGACTGACACAAGCATCAGGTGGTGTAAGCTGGTTTGGAGCAGAATTCTTCAGCCAAATACTAGCTTTATGCTTTGGTTAGCCATGCTGAATAAACTCAGCACCAAGAATAGATTGAAGTTTCTATCATATTCTAAACAATGTGTATTATGTAATATGGAGGAAGATGATAGAGATCATCTGTTTTCAATTGTGAATACTCAAGAAGAAGTTCGGCAGAGAATCTCAAACTTATGCACACTTAGCTGCTTCCAAAGCAATCTAAGTGACATCTTACAAGAGATATGGCAAATGCTTATATCTAAGTACGATAAGGAAGTCTATATGATAGTAACTGCAACATTTTTCTAAGAGATATAGGAGCAGAGAAACAACAGAAGATTTGTAGAGAATTCTAGATGTTAAATTTTCTTACTGAACTCACAACTGCAAGCATAAGAGAGCAGCTGAATATCAATCAGATGCAGAAGAAATGTGGCAGGAGGCTGGTGGTTTCTTGGAGGCTTTAATCCTATCATAATTTGATGATAGGGTGGACAGTAAGTGTTTAACATGATCTACACTAACTCAGGAGAATGACAATGTCAACAGTAGGTGTTTTGTATAGAGGAAATAGAAATCCTAGTACTACAATTTTTTTATCAAAAGAGACCAAAATGGAGGAGTTTGGGTTTCTCGAGCGCCTCATTAGATAAGGAGAGAGCCCTCACCAGAGAACTAACTTGATTTAAAATATTTAAAAGTGTTGTTCACTGTTGACAACAAACTGAAGCAATAGGTTTTTTCACTAAATTTCTATTCATCCTCAAGTTATCACCACATACATCTTCTAAGCATCTAAAGCAAATCTCCGCTTCAATTAACAAACATTAAAAAAGTCTATAATTTTTAAATTCTATTAAATCAAAAGAATTACAACCTCAATTTTTAAGAACCTGTAACTAATCAAAAGGAGATAAAAATTCCAGCAATTGGTGACGAGTTTGGTAAGATGGGCATTTTAAATACCTCAGTTTGGTCGGGAAGAACATACGAGAGTGGAAAGGAACTGAAACATGATACACTCCTGCTTTCTGCGACAACCTGATACCAATAAACTTGCAAATGCTTGGTTTTCCAAACACTTTAAGGACATGCATTTAAAATTTTAATTCATTTTTTAAAGAGGAACATAAAATTAAAGTTATATATCATTCATCTATATCAGATCTGAAATTATCTACTAAAGTGTATAGGTTGAAAGTTTTAATCTTCAGGCATACCTAACAGAATATGAAATTAAAGATGTCCACAATCAGAATGCACGATAACAACAAATATAATCACTCCTACAAATCCAATAATTTACATAGCAAGATCTATCCTTTTCTATTCAAATAAATACCAAAGTCCCCAATAGGACCACTAGAGACTATCAGGGCTTAAAATGAAGGAAGTTGCCTGTAAAACCTGAAACTATAAACCTCCCAGTTTCAATACACGTTGGCAAACCCTTTCTGTTATATTATCAATCAGCTACACCTTACATTGGTTAGATACTACATATACAGTTTTAAACAGGGTTAGGAAATTTTATCTAAAGGTGGGGATAGCAAGCCTTCCTGTTCATTCAAATGCTATTGACATGAAGGTATCATCATCCAAAAGTGAGTCGATATCAATAAGTTCTTCATCACCATCAGCCGGCTCTTCAGGGTTGTCTACCACATCACTTGACTGAAAAAGCAAAAAGCAGAAGACAAAAGGCAGAGGAAGATGTTCAGAAAAAAGCAGTTAGCATTCCATGAAATTTTTACAGATCAGAGTAACGACTAAAGATAGCAAAGAAATTGAAGGATTTTGTGGGGGCTTAAGGAGAAATTACACCAAGTCCGACTATCTTATATACAACCATGACATTATACATCAATTCAAAACTTTAAGAAAACAGATTATGAACCTAATCTATATACAACCATGAGATTATACATCAATTCAAAACTTTAAGAAAATAGATTATGAACTTAATCTTTGTATTAACTTACTTTATCCTCCTGTTTCTTTCCAATATCATATAACTTTGTGAATTTTCAACACAAGGATTACACTCCTAAATAACATTTATAGGTGGATATACCTCAGATTCACGGAACTTCTCTGCTACTGTAAGTAATCTTCGATATTGAGCACGGCCATCTGGATGATGAAACATGGATACCACCCTACTAAGTGCTTTTTGTGTCCTCTGCTCACTTTGCTTCCTTCCTTCCTTCAGAAAATCATACTCGTTCTCCTTCATGGACAAGGATTGTGGATTGGAATCCATGGCCAGCGCATCTCGACGGAACCCCCGCAGACCACTTCCTCTACGTCTCCAGCGCAAAATGACCTTTTCCAGAATTCCTACTGACCATACGAATGTTTTATATTGTTTCCTCACCTGGTGTCCCCTCACATGGGCCTTTAAGCAAAAAGAAAGATGGTTTCAGATTTTAAGAGCACAAAAAAATACAAGCATGCAGTTAATACTTACTTTCCTGATTATATGAATGATCTTGTTCTATGAAATAAAGAAAAATGTAATAGCAGAGGCAAACCTGGATTTTAACAATTCGTTGCCTGATTATCAAGAATTCTTTTCTCTTTTTCCATCCCCGATATTTTTTTTGGATTTGAGTGGCAGCAGCATGAGCTACTCCACCTGAATGGAAAGGTTTGCGTGCCTTTGCCGCAACAAGTGACAGAGCATGTTCATCTGATACATCAAATTCATCATCCGCCAACTGTTTCTGCTGGAATGACTTCATTCTGAACATTTGATATATACGATTGGCAGCTTGTGTAGCATTACGGACAGCTGTGAGTGAATCCTTTAGTGACAATTCATCTGGCACATCACCGTGATTCAAAGGGGTAGCCGTCCGCTCTGAAATAGATAGCACAACTGACGTCCCTGAAGCTTCTGGTGTTTCTTCATCCTTTGGATCTTTCACAGTAAGGGATGAAAGGTAGCTCGTCAAAGAAGACTCCGCCAGAAAACCAGAAATTCCTTTGTGTCCATTGGCAGAAGCAAGGTCAGCTGGAGTTCTAGACAAAGGACATTCAGGCGTTGGATCTGTCAATGCTCCTGGAGCAGCACCCAGCGCTACGAGGACAGCAACTGTCTCTTCTCTGTTTTACATGGTTTTGAGAATCGAGAGAGCATCCAGATTACCACTCTCAAAAAACAATACCAAAAAATTGCTACTGAACAATCTACTTTAGACAGAAAGGAAAAAAGTAAAACGTACTTGATTACATGGTTTGTTTGCAATTTTTTTTTAAGTATATGCATGGAGCAAGGCAATATATATCTTCAAGCTTTCAGACAACAAAATCTGATGTTTCATCGGTTAACACATAAATGACAAATCATAGGGTGCGTTTTCCTTCAAATCTTACAAAAGATGAAGAAAAAAACATGCTTTCCAAACATCTTTCAGTTGCATTCATAGCATGGCTTCTCATTTCAACAAAAAACAAAACAAAAAGAAAATATTGTGAAATTTTAAATTTTTTGATCTTAAAAAGCCAAAAAGAATCAAGATTATAGGCACAGAGGACAACTAATTGGCAAGTGCAGCTTCGATGATATCCATATCAAAAAAACTTATTTGAGAATCAATAGAGGTTCTTGCCTGCCAAAGAACGCAGCCCAGTGAAGAGCAGTCCAACCATTTGCATCTCGAAAGTTGATACTGACACCAGCAGCCAGAGTTGGTTTTATGGCCCAATCATAACCAAGTGCTGCTGCTAAATGCAACACACCTTGCCCATCATCATCCAATACACTTGCTCTTTTCCCACTTTCAATCACTTTATGAAGGAGCCATGAATACAACTTCTCTTTTATCAGCTCCTCAAGCATCTTCTTTAGAGCATCAACTTGGGACAAATCTTTACATGAGATTGGTTCTGTCATTTGATAATTTTCATCTTCCTCCTTCAATAATATGATTTTACTAACCAATTTCTTCTTTTCTCTATCACTATCAAAAAGATGGTCTTGAGGATTGGACGATCTGAGTAACATTAACCTCTCAAGACGCAGATGAAGATGAGTTGCAGTGGCATCACCACCATATACATCTGTGATATCTAAACGCTTAGCAGAACCTACTCGAAAATCAAATTCTCGCACTTCACTACAAGCTAACCTGTTGGAACAGGTAACATAAAAAGGAACTCTGGCAACATTGTGAACAGGAGAATAGCAACAAAGAATCCCATCTGCCAAAATCTCTGCTGGAACTTCAATTTCTCCAAACATACAAGACCACTTACATCTCATTACATCTTGTGGGCTCTTCAAAAATGTTCCAATAACATGGACCTGTTTCATAGTGAAAAAATAAAAGAGCATCACAAATCCATGGTTTATTCACCAGAGTGGTAGTTTCAGAATTTGAAGAGACATGAGTAAAATACAATGACGACGATGATCAGTGTGTGAGAGAGAGGAAAAGAAATTAACATAAGCCACAGTTAGGATAGTTCAACAAAGTCAGAGATTCAAGAACCGGTGATGCCTATCCAAGTTAGATCGTCACACACACACACCAGGTCAGCATATGTTGCTTTTTTGGATACATTGGAGAAAAGGCTGGCATACTCTATAACATTAAAATATGCAAATAAAAATGTAAAATGCAAAGTTATTATTCAAATGTTGAATCTGATCAGTTAAAGCCCAAGGATTCACTTGTCAATGGATCTATTAAAACTATCAACCAAGCCTATTTCTATATCCGTTCTGCTTTCTACACTCTACCACAAGTCCACAATTTCCTGTTGTTCTCCAACTCTAACAGCTCCTCCGTTAATTTCCCTTCTCCCTCCAGCACTCCACTACCACTGATTCAGCTAAAATAAAAATATGACAGCTGCCACTACAAACCCACTTGACAGTAGTAATATTTTTCTATATTGTCCTGTGCCCAATCCCAATTTCGAGGTTCATTACCAAGCTTAGCAATTGATCAAGCACTACGTCAATCAACCATATTTAAGTACTTGTCCCTCAACCAAACAAATACATCTCCTTACAACTGGCTCAACCACATTTCAAGTTCTCTTTGATGACCGACCTCTCCACCTCAAAAGGATATCATTCTTATGGAACGCTGAGTGGTTCTTTTTAATATGATGATCACATTAAAGCAGTAGCATAAATAAATACCATGGCAAGCATTTGATGATTTTTAACAACAAACAGACAAGATACCTCTGTTTCAGAGTCTGTATAAGCCCACTTAGGTGCAAAATCAACAATGCTGAAAAGCTGGTCTTGAGACAGAGAAGGGCTCAATGATGAGTCATCAACTACATTCCCACATTCAACAGCACTCCATGAAATACCAGATGAGGACCTCATATTCAAATCATCAACCTCCTCAAGTTCTTTAGCGATCCAGCGGGAAAAGCTGTCAACTTTCTTCAAGCCCTCTTCTCCATCTAGGAATGTTTGCTTGAGAATGAAACTATACTTGTTATTTCCTTCCACGGAAATGTTATTCTCAGAATTGAATGGGGTTGCATGCTGTTGCTCATCTGCAAGCTGCACTTGAAGGTTGTTTTGCACAAGTTGCTCATTTTGCTGGACAGGACCGTCAAAAAATATCTCCAGTGCATTTGGAATATTCCCATCAGGTGTTTTTTGCTCATATAACCTCGTACTTAGGTCGTACCCCAAATCTGAATCTAAAGTTGGGTTCATGAAACCCTGCAGCAAGAATAAGGAATTGTTTTTTTCAAAAGAATGTGTTTGAAACATTCAAAGCATGGAAGCATCATACACTACAAAGAAAATTTAAAAAACAAGATGAACAGACATCCACAAAGGAATAAGTGAGAGGCAATTAAAAGAACTCAGATTCAGCACCAAACAGAAATCATATTATCTAAGGATTTTAACATTTTCCCAAACCAACTCTCAGATGATACATGGATTAGCTGGAAAACTAAAACCACAGAACTAAAGTGGCAAGGAAATTATTAAATATGTAAGGGTAAATCTTTGTATTTCATAGATAAATATGTCATTAGATCTCATTTTGAACATCAAGTGTAGATTTTTACATATTAAATATTTCACTTTTTAAAAATTAATGTTTTGGAACTAAAGCAGTGTCAAATAGAAAATGTCAATGTAGCTATCAACAAATTAGAGTCCTAAAGATTTTTGGGATCAATAAAATTGTGCCCAAGTCCACCCCAAAAGGCACTTAAGGGGAGGAGGATTGCCCAAGCCTTAAAAGGCTTACTAGCCAGAGGCTCCTAATCAATGTGGGATATTAAAAAAGATGCTCGAGCTCAGGAATGGATGTTGGTATGGGATATTAAGTCCCTTAGCACACCCTTTCATGCCCATGACATTAACTCACTTAGCACACCCTTTCATGCCCAAGAATAGATATAGTTATCCACGACAGTAAGTGTGTAGGATAGGTTTTAAGTAGTTCATACAGGAGGAACAACATTGTAAACTCAAACCTTAAAGCATTATGGGCCTTTTCTTGTATATTGCTCCTAATTAATGCAGGAATTTGACACACTTCAACGCACCTACTCACACCTAAGAGTGGACACCAGACACATGAAATTTACAGGATTGGACTCTACAAGTGGCACCCAAGACTCGACACTGGGAGAAGCCCAACATCAAACAAAGAGCCCGAAACATTTGTTGATGCATGAATTTTACAGGATTAGAAATCTATGATTCGCCCACAGGGTCAGATACCTGTGACAACCTCAATATCGAACTAAGAGCCTGAACATCTGATGCATGAAGTTTACAGATTAGAGATCCCCAGATGGCCCAAGTAGGCTCTAATACCATTATAAAACTGAGCCAACTCCACCAAAAAGGGACCTTAAAAGGAGGAAGATTACCCAAACCTTATAAGACTTATTAGGCCCTAGTTCTCAAATAAACTTCCCCTCATTGTAAATACACAATCAAGATATCAGAAGTGATGTTTTTCATTAGCACTTCACAAGACAACAGGAGAAAAGCTCCTTTAACAATAGTAGAGAACGTAAACAAGAATACAATGATGAATGCTGCACAATCTCAGATACTACGTTTTCTCTATTCGATTACCAACTACAATCATAGGAAGGCTCAGTAAATCAGAGAATATTGAAACAGTAACACACCTGCCAGTTAGATTGGAGAGGCAGAGAACCATCAAACCTATCTCTGGTAGCATTTCCAGGAAATAAAACCTCGCCCGTGGTCATATTACCTCCAATCCCTATATTGCCAGCTTGGCTGGAACTTGCTGATACAGGAGAAGCTATGCTACCATATCCTGTAGTACACTGTTGCAAGATCTCCCAGGATGTCAGACTTTGGGAGTCAATATTATGAGTAGCATTATCATTATTAACCAATCTATCTCC
>JAOTAY010000001.1:25348444-25360008 GCA_025629805.1 Erythroxylum baracoense
AGATTCTACTGAATCTATATTTTACTAATCTTGGCTTATGTGTGGAACGCATTAAGGGCAAGCAAACCAAACATAGCCTAAGTTGATAAGGGGTTCTCTTAGCTTAAGTGAGGTCATAGATTCAAACCCTCTTTATGTATGCAGCCGTTTAAAACTTGAGACCAGAGCTTTACTTCCTATAAAAGACCTATTCAGCTCGAGTGGAAATTAATCTGGGTGTGGATGACTTAAAGGTACTTTCCCATAATTAAAACTTGTTTAAGACACCTCATGAACCCAAAAAAAATTTTTCGATACATATAATTCTACATAGCTTATTTTTCTTCCTGACCCATAGACTTGATCGCCAGTGGTGCCTAGTCGCATTGGTACGGTCCTCTTTGGTACGAAAGACCTATTACCGGATAACTCAAGCCAAAAAATGTGAAACTATAGAAATTAGTCAATGCTCACTTACTTGATAAATGATCATATTTTTGGAGCCAATGAAACCTAAGAGTTAGTTTTTCCTAGTTTTTGCGGAGCCAATATGGTATTTTATAATAAAATAATAGATAGAACTCTTTTTCCTAGTTTTTGCGGAGCCAATATGGTATTTTATAATAAAATAATAGATAGAACTCCCGTTAATCGATTTATTAGCATATTAATAGCTTATTTCGGTATGACGGATACATCACACATCCTCGAACAAGTAAAGACAAATGTATCGAAACTTGGGTGGTAGAAAAAATATAATCTCAAATCAAGTTAATGTGTAGTTTATGATATTAACACATAAGTAAATAATTAATTGCTAGTAGGACAAAAGTGCATCCAAAATAAGTAAAAATGCAGTTCTTTAATTACAGCAATGCCTAATAAGCAGGGGTCATAAGTGCATTGAGTGGTAATTAATTGGGTTAACAATGAAAAAAAGAAAGGAAAAGACGAAAGAAGAAAGAAGAAAGAAGAGTGGTGGGTCAGGTCACTCAAAAACTAAAAATTTGTGAAGCATTTTCTTAAAGACATCACAAACCCGAGCGGCGAAAGAGAAGAGCAGACACCAGACAGGTTACTTTTTATCACTACACATTATTATTATAACTCGTGTTATATGTTTACTTCTTTTCTTTTCCCCCTTTAATTCCCAACTTGAGAATCCCATGACTCTATAGGTTGGCATTACCTTCCAGTAGCAGACCAAAAGATTCTTACCTTACTCTAAACTGACTCCTATACTTGAAAGCAAAAGAAGACTAAAGACAAACAACTGTATGTATAATGTAAGATATTCATTGTTTTTATAATGTGAACTCACAGGTTGGTTTGTATACTTTGATGAGAAAAGCACCTTGGTTGCTTGGACGCTCAATGTTTAAGAGGGAATCCCACACCTCTCCACCTGAAAGACACGAAATTTTTAATAAGTAATCCATGTTCTCTTCTTTTTTCTTTTTTATCAGCAAGAATCTCTATAGGTTCGATCTGTTCTGAACCAGGAATTATAATCGTATCAGTTTCATTAGTTTGCAGAGTAATTACTCTTGCATAACCTATCCCAATGAAGATTCCTGCTAATAAATAGCCTATCAGTAATCACTACAAAATAAAAATCAGGAGAAAATCAATCCAACCTACCTAAAAACAGAAAAATTGATGGGGTTTGCTTCTCTAAAAGGAAAGTTAAAGATACATGCCCAGGAATCTGTTATTCTGTTTCCAAATCAGACATTCATGAAAAGGACTGACCAGAGGAACATTGCTTCCAACTCAAACAATGGATGCCCACAAAAGCCTAACATCACATCTGCAAGCAACCACCAATACCTATATCAACTTCTTCTCTACCAAATAAGAATATAGCTAGAGATGGTAAACATCTCCATTATTCTGGGGAAGGAGGGCTAGCCATGGAAGAATATGTAGTGCTGAATATTTTCCATGGTAGCAGAGAAGAACAGATACAAGCTGCTACTGAACTTGCCAAACTCAGTAGTAAGCAGAGACGCAAGGTGGCCGAAATGGGAGTTATCACTCCTTTGATTTCGATGATTCAGTCTCAGGATTTTGAAGCCATTGAAGCTGCGATTTTTGCTTTGCTTAGCCTTGCCTTTGGCAGTGAACGGTTAGTTCTACTTCCCCCCAGAAATATCTACTTCTTTTGTATGATTATTAATACAATAGCAGGACAGATGCATCATGAGGGCTATCTAGTTTACTGGATATAATGGGGGAGTTATAGTGACAATGATTTTAGACTTGACTAAGAAGAGGTTCTGTTTTCAGATGCTAATAGATCCAAGATTCACTTTTGCAGAAACAAGATTCAAATTGTTAAAGCAGGGATTGTACCGGTATTACTGGAGCTGCTTCATTGCCAAAACGAGTCACTCCTTGAACTCACAGTGGCAACTTTCTTGACCATCTCCTCCTGTGGTCCAAACAAGCTAACAATTATGTCCTCTGGGGTTATCCCTGTTCTTCTTGAAATTCTCAGTGACAACTATCCCGATATGAACAACAGAAGCAGCATTAGTCTTCAAGCAAAGCTTGATACTCTCGCAACACTCCACAATCTTGCAACTTGCCATCAGATTGTTCCATCCTTGGTCTCTTCTGGTATGGTTTACAATCTGCTTCAACTGATTCACAGATATGAAAAATCATCAGAGTTGGTCGAGAAGGCAACATCCCTGCTAGAAAATACAACTTACATGTCAAAGAACGCACTTCTTCAGGCTGTTGGCATCGGTGACACAATTCGGATACTCGTAGAGATGATTGAAGATGGTTCTCCACAAGGCAAAGAGCATGCACTGGGGATTCTCCTCCAAACGTGCCAGACCTGCAGAGACAAATACAGGGAATTGATATTAAGGGAAGGTGTGATGCCGGGGCTACTTCAGTTGAGTGTGGATGGAACAAGGAGGGCCAAGGACATGGCTCAAGAACTACTACTGCTCTTGAGGGATTGTTCAGGATGTAGCATGAGTGCCAAAAAATCAAAGCATGATCTTTTTCAGCAGATTATGCAGGAAATAGACGCAGAAGGAGAGAAAGCATTAGAAGCAACAACTCCTACACTGCTGGAGGACTTCATGGCAAAGCTCAGGACATGATCTATGTAGTTATTGATTACTACAGATTGGGAGAAATTCTGAGATGTAACAGGGGCATTTGATGATATTAGCATGCTTGATTTTGTGTAACTAGGATTGATTTTGAAATGCTCTTTGATGATTGAATCATTGAACATTGGAAGCTGATGAAACTACTAATTTGTGAAATGACAATATCTTGACTATTCTCCAGCATGTACGGGGTATTGGTGGCTTTTCAAACGCTAGAGTATTCTTTACAGGTTCAATCATTTTCTGTAAGACTCGGATAGAGGCAATATTCACTCAATAGATAAGATGCCAACCATTGCTCCTGCTTAGTGCTAAGTGCAAGAATTATATACTGTAAGAGTAATATTTCAATTAAATAGATAGTTCCCAACAACAGACATCATCATAAACAAATTATCTACCAGTCTTACTTTATCATTAAAAAAAAGCAAAAAAAAAAAAATCATCATGGACACAAGTTTATTAATGCATTATCTCCATGAATATCCAGCATTAAAATGATCTGTTCAGCCACCTGAATCAAGACACCATTCTAGGAAGGAAAATTACTCTCTAGAGGTCGTGGAACATTAACTAAAAATTGCCATAACTATGACAAAGATTCGATGACACATCCCACCCTGAAAACAAAAACATAAATGTATGTATGATCCCCCACTATAAGAGGTTTGGAAAATTATTTATCACTGTTAATTGCATCTGCCTATAATGTATAAGGGCTTGTTCATCCACAAGCATACAAAGTAACGTGCAAATTAGAAGACATTCAGCCTGATCGTCTATATAGGCTATAAGCCACTGCAACTGTTCCCACTGCCCCAACAACAGCTAAAGCTGCAAGTAAGTCACTTTGCTCCAGTGATCCTATCCAGCTTGACAGTTTACCAAGCCCCCTCTTCCCGCACACTTCAGTTTTCTTGTTTAGCTTCTTTTCTTCACTCACTTCCAAACTTTCATCTTTGCAGCAAGAAAATCCAGTAACACCTTGGCAACAGGCACCTTTATTATCCTTGTTAACTTCAGTGTTTCTCTCTTCATACTTATCACTTTTGCTTGAGATTTCTGGATTTGGGACTGGCTGTTCACCGGTTCTTTTACCTTCTTCAGCTGCAACCCCCATTTGGCCCCTGTATTTTGCAGTATAAATGTCTTAAGTGTTACTAGAGGTCAAAACTAGAGGAGAATATGCCTTTGTTTCAATGGAAAGCTAATGTAACTTGCACAGTCAAATGTTTGTGATGGAGCGTTGGAATTGGTGTTAATATGCACAATTCATGTGTACAGTTCAAGAGTCTAATGTTTTGTATTGCATTTTATTTTCTTCAGGAGTCTTTTAGTCTATTTCCTCTAATTGGAAATTTTCCTTGTGAGGAGTTCAATTAGAATAAGTTTGTTTTAAAGTTTTCTCATTTAGGATGGGATTCCATCCGAATAAGTAAAAACTAAAATTGATTCATTTCCTTAATAGGATTAATTGGCCAAAGTCTAGATTTTTTGATTGTTATAGAAAAAAAAAATCATAAGTTCCTCTACAAATTTTGAATGTTCAGCTTTCGTAATTGCAATGCTTTCTCTCTAGAAGTGATTCCTAAATTACACAAGTCATTTTCAGGAATCTATTAGCATTAGGCTAATACATCTGTCACTTCTAAGCTATAAGTGATTCTTAGTTTTTTATTACGAACTCTAAAAGTGATTCCTAGAACTATCCCTTTTCTATAATCCCCATATATAAATTTACAGTTTATGCATGATTTTGATCAAATAATAGACTTATTATCTAGCCAACATTAGTTTGCAAGGTAAAGCATGTGATGGCTACTTACAAACCATCATAAAAGCTACAAAGTTGAGATGGAATCTTCATGCAACTCAAATCCTTTTAAACACTAGTCCAATTGGGTATGCATTAAAGATGCTGGACACAGTCTGAAAAGTAAATCATTAAGGATGAAAGCCAGGTTATTTCCGTAACATAGACATCATCCCAAATGGGAAGAATAGTTTAACATCAGTGTAATAGAGAGCAATTAACAATGTCAGCGTGCAATAAAACTGTACAAGAACTAACAAAGTTATGCACACCTCCAAAGCCGCTCTATAATTTTTCCCTCTCCAATATGCTGATCCAGAATCTCAGGCACATCATCAGGAGTAACATAACCATACCTGTAGTTATGTTATCAAATTAATCACTCTTATAATCTGTATCATTACAAGCAAAGGTTCACATCTTACCAGTGACCCACTGTTTTCCCCAGTGAATCTGGACTGAAGATTATCAAGTTTCCTGCATATTTATGCCCCCCAACATGAGAGCAAGCCTTAACAAACAACTGGTCCTTCAATCCCCGGGACTCAATTCCCTCTTTGAGCCTCTCAATTAGTACTGGTCCACAAACACCACATCTCTTGTCACGACTAGTATGAGCACACACAAAGACATATGAACCAGTCAAAGCCTCTTGCACCCCAGATGCCCATGGGTTGCCATTCACAAGCACATCATCAACAAAACCATCAACATCCGAGCCCCTTAAACTCCTTTTATAGAAAAAATGCCAAATTTCAAATAAATGGCAGTAACATTGATTAAAAAAATTACTAGGTAAGACAAACAAAACAAAATTGATACTATCTTCATATAGAAGTAAAAATTAAACTTTTCAATAAAAGGAAACACATATAAAGAAATGCCTGAATCATAGGAAAACTTATCTATTAGAAACAAACTGTCCATGTCTGACAATGCCTGGTATTTCAGATATTTGTGAAATTGCAACGACAAAAAAACCATACTTCGGTAATATGCCTACAAATGAATCATAAATTTCATCCAGAATCCAGAGGTCTATCTTCACATCCAAACAGCAGACAGAATCCACAAACCCGTGATGAATTGTCAAATATTCGTTAGTCAGGAAGGCAGAACCTTGAAGCAATTAAAGTCGATAATCGCATATACTTAACAAAAGAATATAAAAAGCATTGCAAAGCTAAAACATTTCAGGAAATAACAATATCTGAAGCTTAAAAGTGACAAGTGACGAATGATTAGAATCCACAAAAATCCATCGCGGTGAAATTCAACCAACAGAAGTTCTCAAAAACAACGAAAAGTCATTAAAATAAACAACTCACTTGCATTTGATCATTTCCGGAAATATCAAGACATCTCCTTCATTCCCTTCACATGCCTCACATATCGTCAGCCTCGTCTATCAAAAACCAAAATGAGACAGAATTATAGTTGTATTAAACTTAAAACATCACCACTAAGCAAAGCAAAATCAATCTCCCAAACCTTATTAGAGATATCACTCTTGCGAGCTTTGAGAGCGGAGTCGAGGAGCTTCGGGAGAGGATCATCTTCAGAGGCCTCGACGCGCGGTAGCCACGCGTCGGGGCTCTTGTAACAGAGGAACACGTGGCGATCATATGGATTCACCGTGCCGGGGAGTTTGCTCTGGTACATCTCCGCTCTCTTGAACCCGAACTTCTCATCCTCGTCGGTGGTCATCGTCGTGGCCATCGCTGAACCGTTCTCGGCCGGCGCCGCCGTTGAAACATTCTCTCCGTCCGCCATCGACAATCGACGTACGTCTTTTACGGCGGTTCTTCTACCGACGGTTAAGGTAAAGGCTCGTGGGAATTGCAGAGAGCAAGGCGAGAGGGAATGGAAATGAAGAGTGGAAGAAACAAGAGAGCTCTTACGGTGCGCAATGCGCATAAGCTTGGGTTTTTGCTTATTCAAAGAACTGTGATTGGGAACTGGTTGGGAGGGAAGATAAAAGCGCGGGTGGAGCGTGGATACACGCGCTCTCCACCCGCGCTATTGAGATGGAAAATTAAAAAAAATCATAATTGAGCTAAGTTAATATTTAAAGGATCCAATTTTTCAATTAATGTTAATAAGAATTTTTTATACACATAAAACTTATAAATTATTTAATAAATTAATAAATATTTTATTTTATTTTTAATTTTATTATTTTTTAATTTTTAATATATTATTTTCAACTTACTATAATAAAAAACAACCCTTAAATTTTTGAATTGATACGCTCATAAAAATATCAACTCTATCAATTATTCAATTACAATATTCTTTTGGAGCTTTAATAGGGAATTTACTTATATTGTTATAATTTTGTAAAATTGATTTGAAATACAAATTTTGTTAATTATTTTATTCACCGTTAACATTCAATTGAAGTCTTGCTGAGGTGCGAAGTTTGAGAAGGTTCGATAATATGCAGTCTTATTTCTGCCTTAAAGAAAGGTTGTTTTTAATAGACCCTGATGTAATATGTCACGAAGATACAAAATTATAAATAGATGTGCATACATATACAAAAATAAGTAAATCAATCAAATAAACATAAAAAGGTAATAAAAATAACTAATTATTTTATTATTACTAAAAATGTTTTGATTTTTAATTTTTTATTATTGTTTTGTATGAATCAATTAAAAATAACTTCTCTATAAGTTAAAGGTAACATTGTGTAATATTGCACCTTACCATATTCTAAGAATGTCAATCGGTCGAGCTGGGGCAGGAGGGCTAGGTGATTTGTGGCGTAGCTAGTGGCTCGACAGGTCGGGGCTGGTTGGCCCATGGCCTGATAGGCCACCCGGCTAGGTTAACCCAGCTTATCTTATATTTTTTAAAAAATGTAAAAAATGATATTATTTTTAATAAAACGATGTCGTTTTTAAAGTTATGATCAGGTGATCACTTGGGTCAAGCCAAAATTAATATCCTTAGCAAATTCTGTCTATAATGAAATTTTTATTAAATTGATATTGTTGTGGTTGAATTGTTGTAAATTATTATTTATTTAAAATAAAAAATTCAGACAAGACTAGTTGGATTGAGTTTTGTATCAAAGCTAACATTAAAATAAATAATTATACGTATGTTATATATTTTTTCTAGACAAGAAAAATGGAAACTTAAAGATTAATAGTAGTACATTCAACTGCCATTGCTTTCTAAACTCGCTCGACCAGCGCGTGAACAATTATGTATGGATGTAAATTGACTTTCTGGTTCGTGAAAGCTTCCGCACGGCAAGGAAAAGCAACAGAAAGGAAGAATTTTCAATTTTGATCAAGTGATGTTGCTGAGCTGGCAAGCTTCCATATGGCCTTCATATAGTAGTAAATCACAGGCAGTCACTTCGGTCGCTACTTTTTTAATTATTAAAATAAATTTAACAATTTAAGCGGGTCATTATTAAATTATCGTAAAACTAATATATAGTTATTAAAGAAAATTAAACAATTTAAAGTAGAAATAAAGAATGATATTATTATTACTTCTCTAAGAAATTGAAGTTTAATTCTTCATCTTCTTCTTTTTCTTCGTCATTATTCAGTCTAAAATCTTGAATCAAAGCAGGGGATGCGAAGTCTAATAGCACGTAACATTATTCTTACAAAATAGAGAGGTTGTTTTCGGTAGATCTACGTATAAATGCGACAATTAAAAAAAACAAATTGAAGTTTAATTAAAGAAATTAATTAAAAACCGACTAATTCTAATTTATAAAAATCATTTAATTTACCAAAATTAGTAGGTTAATTAATGAATCGGTTAATTTTAATTAATAAAAATTATTAAATAAATTAAATTAAAAAATTAATCGGTTCAAAATTTTTATAATTGAATTAATCGAAATTGTTTGATTTTTTAATTATTTAAACTTTTTAAATTTTAATATGATTTCATGTCCAAATTTCAACTGTGAATTTGCCTCGTTGTCGTCTCTAAAATAGACCTTGAACCTTATTAAACGCAAGACTCTACCAATGAGCCGTTGTTGTCATTTTTCAGAGTTTCAAAATTAACGTTGATCCTAACGGGTAACGGCTAACATTGTCGTGTTATACAGGCAGGAGGCGGCGGTGGAGTTTAAAAAGCCATAAACACATACAAGACGCTAAGTGCCAAAGACAAGCAAATGCCATACACACTTCCATTAATAAATTTGAAGCTTTTCCCTTGCGTAGACGGCAATCCACATGCACGCAATTTGACCCGAGAGGATACTATCAGTTCATCAATTTGACCCGAGAAGTCTCTCGCCTTTAATGAATTTTTTACCAGTATGCAACTTGATTCTTCTTCTTACTATTTTTCTGTTATTGAATTGCCATGAGAGCTATGAAACTACGAAATGAGAGGTCTTCAGTTTTTTTTTTTTCTGATAAGCTCAACGTTCACTTACTGGAATATAAAACTGACCCAGATTAGATTTTCTCTAGTTAGAAAATAATGCAATGATGTAAATTGGAACCTGTGACGATTCATAACGTTCATGTTTTCAGGTTGCCACTAAGAAGAGGAGCAATGTTTCCGTTTTCTTCTCAGAAGTCTGTTTACATCAAGAAGCCATATATATATGTATGAAAGGAAGAAGAAAAGGAAAAATAATTGCTTCAACACGTAAGAAAAACAAGCGATTTCATTAGTCATGTAAAGTGCATTCGCATTTGCATATCGTCATTGCCATTTATGATACCTTATTATGAAGCAATATTTCGTGCCTATCAAGGACTCTCGGAGGAGTTAGACCATAAGTAATTTTGATAAATTAGTTCGGATGCATGATATTTCTAAATTTAAATAATATTATATTTTATGTATAATTATTATTACTTTGTTTAATTATTTAAGATTTTAGTGATAATAGATTTAGTTAAGATTTCTCTATTAAATAAGTAATTTTGATAAATTAGTTCGGATGTGCGATGTTTTTAAATTTAAAAAATATTATATTTAAAACGAAGTGTCCCATCCTATAGAATGATAAAACACAATTAGATCAACCCCAGAAATATATCTTCAAATGCAATTAAAATCTGAATATGCCTAGTAAATTATCAAGAAAAACTAGAGCAGAAGATAGGAAGATCAGGTTTTCTGAAAGTTACAGGTCAAGGTTTTGTTTTGTTTCCCTCTTCGTAGTGGAGGCTGTTTCCATCAATGATAACCAATAAAGCATTAAAATTGCATTTTGAACGCATTTGTGGCTATTGATCAGGATCCACCAAAAATTATGAATAGAAAATGGCCAAGGTTAGAAGTGAAAGTGGTAAGGCAGCATTTTCTTTTATATGCTCTCGTAGCATGTTTTCTCTGAGTTAAACAATTCTCTTATTTTCTCTCGTCCATTTTCTTCATGGTATCAGAGTAGGTATTTTGATTTCTTTGTAACAAACATGGATGACAAAGAGAGTGCTGAGGCAATAAAAACGTCAAAAGAGGTGGTTGTTGACCATGATGTTAACTCCTCCCAAAGGCTGACTACTGTGTTGCTAAATGGTTTTAATTATCTTCCTTGGTCAAGAGGAGTCATTATTGCTCTCGGAGGCAGATCTCGATTGGGATTTATCAATGGCAAAGAAAAGACACCAGATTGTAGTTCTCCTGAATATGAGAATTGGCTATCAAAGGACCAGATGGTTATGTCTTGGATCCTAAATTCAATGGAACGAAACCTTGCAGAAATTTTCAGTTATTATCAATCCTCTTTGGAACTTTGGGAAGTTGTTCAAGACATGTATGGCAACCAAAACAATTTTGCTCGTATCTTTCAAATTCAACAGGATATTGCAAATCTTCATCAAGATGGACAACCTTTTGTTAATTTGTTGAGCAAACTGAAAAGCTTATGGAATGAATTAGAGGTTTATAGACCTCATTCAATTGATCCAATTGTTTTACGCAAGCAAACTGAAGAAGATCAAGTTTTTCAGTTGTTGGCTAGCCTTGGATCAGAATTTGAAGATTTAAGGTGTCATATTTTGATGAATGTTGAACTCCCTTCTTTAAAAAATATCTGCGCAACTATTCAATGTGAAGAAATTTGACGAAAAGCTATAACTCGAGAAAGTGCATCAAATGTTTCTGATGCTTTTGCTTACATAGCTCATCAACCTTTTGAAAAGAAACCTTTTAAAGGTAAACGCTCAGACCTAAAATGTGATTACTGCAACTACAATGGACATTTAATGGACCGCTCTTGGATTCTTCATCTTAAGTTAAAACCTAAAAATGCAAAGGATAAGAAGGGAGGGGATATAAAACGCTTCACTAATCGTAAGGTTAATTTGGCTACTTATGTTATGGATGCTTCACTAATCGTAACGCTAATTTGGCTACTTATGTTATGGAATCTCTCTCTTTTAGTCCCATTTATTTGCTTAATGATTTTGCTATTTTCCTACAAGAAAAGCATAATCTTGAAGCTGTTAAAGAAGGGGCTGGACACGAAGAATCTGGTGCATTGCTTAGTAAATTTGTTGGGTTCTTAACTAATGAAAAGTTTGAGAACAGTCAAGGTATTGCAACTGCTCTTATGACTGCCTTAGAGATTAGTAATTTACATGATTTATGGGTTGTAGATTCTAGTGCCAGTGATCATATGACAAATAAGTTAA
>JAOTAY010000001.1:25378073-25390967 GCA_025629805.1 Erythroxylum baracoense
GTAAGGCTGCGTACTATCGGACCTCCCCAGACCCCGCTTCAATGTGGGATTTCAGACTGGGTGATGATGATGATGATAATGACGAAGTTTGTTCCTGTTTATCATTGGATTATCACGCTGTTCAAGAACAATTATGCTCTCTGTATGCTTTGTTTTGAGGAATCTCTGAAGTCCATGGAGGAACATAATACGTCAGCAAGTACGTCTTTTTAGTTTTTATCAATTCTGGTCCCCGACCCAAGGTACAAGGAAACATCAATGAAAGTTTGGAGCTTGGTTGGAACCATTGGAACCCAAACCAGGCAGGTTCGTTCAAGTCATTCAATTTCTTTAACTTTGGTCAAAAATGTTTGTTCGTTCATAAATGAACATTGACATCACAGTAAAAGACGTTTCCTTTTTCAAAAGGATTTGTAGCTTAGCACCTCCGAGCCCTGCTCTTCTTTTTCCCTCTGTTAAAAGAAATTGCAGTGGTTGGGACATGGAGTTCATGTTTCTTGTACGAGTTCTTGGTATCCAAGAACAGAACTTTCTTTGCTCTGTAAATTTTTGCAGACCACACCAAAGAACCAGTAAACGAAATCGAGGTAAAATTATGCAGAAATTGCAGAGCTTCTTCTGAGGTAACATATGGCCAACAGACCATAATAGAGAAATTTGTTGCATAATACATCCAAAATGACCAGAATCTGACAAAGTAAGACAATAGTTTTTAGCACAATACAGGCTTTCTTAAAGCATCCTAATCCCTAGAAACCTTTGTCCTGTTTTTAATACGAGAAAGAAAAGGACCTCATCATATGTAAATTTCTCACCTTTTCAAACAAATCCCTTAAAATCTTTCAAGTACATGCCTTGTCTACTCCATTAAAAAATTGGTGTTTGGATGATAAACATGGCTTAAATCTTATCCACAAAACTCATCGAATCTCTTCAGAAGGTCCTTGTCAACAAGTGCTTGAAAGTGAAACCAGACAACCTGCTCCTTAACCCCACATAGGATTCTAACACGCCAATTTGTACATGTTTTGTCATTTTACAGCAGGAGATAAGCTCAGAGAAGCAAGGAGTTGCACTAAGTTTAGCTGAGGTCACAAATCCATGCCATGAAAAGGATTTACTTTTGGTTCAGTTCTTTTGGTTACTTTCCTTGATATTCTCCAACATTGGAAACCTATTTTACTGTACACGTGTGTGCTTTCTTTTCTTGGAAACTGAGAGCTTCAGGAACTAAGGTCATAGCAGGTGAAGGTGAAGAAGGCTTGAGGCTACAGCCGGTACTATGAACATGGAATTTTTGTCTTTTGGCTCAATAATATAACTGCCAAGCTAATAATTTTGAAAGAGTAGGGATTGTTAAGAATAGAAGCTTGATGATAACTATGATTGTAGCAGAGAATGGTCATAGCATAAAGGTTTCCAGTTTTACGGGGCACTATCAACTTTCGAGAGAGTAAATGAGCAAATTCCCACCATGAATCAAAACTTCTCATAAACATACCAACCATACAAGAATATGGAAACCAACCTCAACAAAAAGGATAAATCTTCAAGCATCGACTAAGTATTACAGCAAATGCAGCCCATGATTTCCATGAAACTACAATCTCTACTAGAAGATGAAGAACACACTCTACACTTTCAAACTTTAGACGAAGGTAAGAGAAAAAAAGAAAACTTTGAACTCAACAAAATTGAAACTAAGCTACTCATTTCATGAAATCTCATATCTTTGTACATCTTCAACTCATAACATCTACTAACAACTAATATCACAAGCTGATAGTAAAGAAACCAAAAAAAAACTAGAAAGCCAGTAATTTCTTCTTTTTTCTAACTCAACCTCTCACTTTACTCGCCTACTGGGCCACTCTAATCTCAAGCTCTCTATTTTCTTTGTCAACACAGGCTTTGAACACTGTCTCCAAGTCAAGAGGCGTAAAGAACTCCCTGACACCATTAGAGTGACATCGTGAAGGACGGGGCTTCCTTGGTGGGGGTGGACACGGCAATCTTTCTGGTATTCTAGCTTCTTTAGCAGTTGGAGTAGTAGAGCACTCCTCGGAATCGTCACCGTCGTTGTCTTTCACTCTTGGTCTAGTGTTTACTGGCTTCAGTGAAGGCCTTACCGAGATTCCGGCGATTACCCATTTCTTAGCTTCAGAGTCCAACCCCGAATCCACATGTGCCTTCTTTGGAAACCCCATGTCCGACCAGTAAAAGAAGGAGCTAAACCAGAGCAAAACAGAGGAAAACAGGGGAGGCAAAAGATGGGATTTTGATTTTGAGCAATCAAAACAGAGGACAGAAAGAAAGAGACAGAAGAGAGGAATAAGAGAAAAGGCCTTCGGATGCCAAAATTAGAGAGGGAAACAGAGAGAAAATGGGCTCAGAAAGTGAAGGAAAAAAGAGAGATTTTTTTTGCAGGAAAATTATGAGAGAGAGAAAGGGAGAGAGGTGTAGAAGGAAGCAGAGAAAAATGATGATATATTATTATATGCAAATATTACAAAATGTGTTTATAAAGCTAAGCTAGAAAGGAGGACTTTGGCGCCAAAATTTTAGGGGTTTTAATGAGCAACGGCTCTTTTTCCCGCGTTTAGTTCTGTCTTCCATATATGTCCGGTTTTTAGCCCTTTGGGCATGCGAACTGGTCTGTCCGACGTCGTTTTTCCAGCAAAAAATTGACAAAGATATGTTCTTTTAGATTATAAAAACCAACGACTACGAAATTCTTTTTTTTTTACGAAGGAATTCACAGCCATTATCTTATGAATGCGTACTATATAAATTTTCAGATTGACGTAATAACCTACAAATCACGTCAATTGGGTACTTTACACTAGGCAAGCATTGCACAACAGGTTCGATCAAAAAAGTATAGGTGGAAGGATTCGAACACAGGACCTTTTGGCCTCATGCGCTCCACTCCACTAACTCGAGTACCCCTAGTTAGTGTCTAAAAAACTCAAACAATTAGACCGATTTAATCATAAAAATCTTAAATCATTTAATTTTTTGGTTTAATTTTTAACTCCAGTTCGATTTACTTTAATAACTCTTGTTGTCAAAAACCGATCAATTTATTAATTAATCAATCAATTTTTATAAATTAATAGTTCTTATAAACCAAAATAAATCAATTAATTTTCATTTGACAATCTTTTTTAATTAAACTTCAAATTTTTAGATGATTAAGAACAATCTCTTTCAATCATATTTAAAATTTAAAATTTTATTCAATTTTTAACCAATTTTATAACAGTGTAATATTGATTAAATATTTTAAACCTTAAACTTTTTGTCTTATAAGTTTAACTTCCAGTTTAATTTTAAAAATTTTGATAAAAACCCTACTTGGTAAAGTTGGAAAAGGGTTTTTTTTTGTTAATGATTTTGGGACTTATTTAATTATTCTGTCACTAATTCTGCTTCTATAACTAAAACATGACCATCAAAACGCCGGAGTATTATCAGATTACTTGTATTATTAATATGTCGAGTTTAGGCTTAGGTGTTTAAGGGGAAATCCATGTTAGTTACAGAACCCGGTCCAGCCCAATGGTTAGGCTTTCAAAGCTTCAAAAGAACAAACTCCAATAGGTTTAGGTCATAGGTTTAGCATTCAATTTCCATTGCTAAGAAGCCATATTGGCTTCTTCAGTTTTCTCCCTTAATTATGGCCAACAATTAAAAAATTATACTAATTTTATCAGTTTAATCGTAAAAATTTCAAACCTGCCAAATTTTTAGTTCAGTTTATTTTAATAACTTTTATTATTAAAAAATCAGTTAATTTATTAATTAATTAACCGATTTTCATAAACTAAGATCTTTATAAACTAAAATAAATCTTTTTAATTAAAATTTAACTTTTTTATGAATAAAAATAACCTTTTCCTCATATAATATGACAGTCTAATATATATTAAATCTTTAAAAACTTAAATTTCTTATCTTCCTAATTTGATTTTTGATTTAATTATGATTAAGTTATTAGTAACAAGTCCCAACGATCTTCAACGTCTGATCAGAAGGAAGGTACAATAGAGATGATCGTTTCCCGCTGAACCCTAACACAGAGAAGATTAGCCAGAGCAGAGCTGTAGGGATGAAAAAGTTTGCCCTAATTTCAAACGATCTCGAAATTATGAAGATGAGTATGTTTAACTGTGACTGAGAAACTTGCTGAAGAATAAAACGTAACAGAACCACAAGGAGACAAACAGAGTGTCTCAATTGTCCAAGTTCGCCATCACCTTCTCCCTCCCATTTCGAGAAACTTCTCAAGCTCTCCCAAAAGAGAGAGTTCGTTATGCCCTAATTGTTAAACACCCTTGTGTTTAATTAGTCATATACGTCGCCGTCTGCTTTATTTTTTATTTTTATATTTTTTCATAACTCAAGTTTCGGGTTCGTCCAACTAATCCTGGATTTTATGAGTCACCTACTCAGACTCATAGATAAGTAAATTTGGGTCTAATCCTAAACAGTAGTAAAGGTATTTGCTCAAGACATGGGCCACTACTAGGGAGATTACATAACCTTAAATAAAGGCTCTTTTCCGAACTCGGAACCACAACTTCTACACAATCCTCTCCCCCTTTTTACCACTAAGCTACCCGGTGAGGGGCTCATCGTTTGCTTTATTGTTGTCATTGTATGTCGCGGTATGGTTAAATTGCCTTAGTGTATCATGACCTGTCCCATGTGAGGGACCTATGTCCTGATGTAAACATTTATTATATTAATGAATTTTTGAGGTTTTGATGACATCCGAGGTTTCTAATTCAAAGCGAGGTAATTTTGCTTTCCATATGAATGCTAATTAAGACTTAATCCAAATTTTTGTTTTCCAGGTGAACGTCAATTTAGGATTTTAAGCCCGAATTGAACCATACATGGAATTTTATAAATTATTATGCACCTTTTAAAAGGTAATAGATGGAATTCAAAAGTTATAAAACGATCGTATTGGTTTCAAATTGTTAATATTACTGAGGATTGATCATGTCGATTACATGCAAATTCCAGTAACTATATGCATTGCTTTCTGAAGTTAAACGCTCGTTATCAAGGTAAATATATACACAAATGGAGTTCTTTCAGAAGACAAGAAAACTTTCGGAGCTTCTGATCACTACACTTTCCCTTCTTTTCTTTTCATGTTAAGCTCAAACCGGTTTCACATATTCATATGACACGAGGATGAAAACAAGTCCAGATTCAAACTGTTGAAACTAACCAAGACCCTACTGCTATCATGGCAGATTGTAGAACCATACTCTAGAACTGAACTTTCCAAACTCTAAATAAAATAATATACAGATCTGAGCAAAATTTTGGTCAACATAACCTTAATTGGCAAACTCAATGTAAGGTATATTAAAAAGTTTCACTTTTATGAAGTAAAAACTAGAAATCTAATACATTAAGTTACTACAACCTTCAATGGCTTTAGAAACAACTAAGTGGTTTTACAAACCTTTGAATCTTCCACAATTCTAAGCAGACTTCTGCGTCTCATGCAGTTTCTTCCTCTCTTTGAGTTTGTTAACATGAGCTTTCTTTCGCTGCTTGTTTTTCTGAACAAAGAAATGGAGTCAAAGAATCAGTTGAGGAAAAGAAATAAAAACACAAAATCTGAAAACTACTGTTTTCGGGAATACCAGTTAGTAATAAGAGTCGAAATTCAACATCTAACTTGTACAGTATATGTAGAGTCAATGAGGAAAAATATAAAGGTAGCAGCAATAAGATAGAAGCGTATGCCACTTACCTCAATAGCTTCATAGAGTCCCAACTTTTTACGGGACATCAATACTTTTGTCATTTTCTCAGCATCCTCAGCAATCTGTTGAATATCAGGTATAGATTCTTCCTTAGCCTCCTCGTTCTCTGGTGAGGTCGTCTTGGTTTTCTTTGAAGCCAATGAAGGATTATTAACACCTTGGAGTTCCATTTTTAGCTCTTCATGATACTGCTTCTCAAGAGACTCCAACTGCATCATCAAAGAATAAGTCACATAAGATACATTGAGAAATTCACACCATCTCACCAAAAAAAGTAAGTGAAATCTAGAACAACAAAAGAAGGAAATATGAATTTTGGTTCTAATTACAGACCGGTAGCTAGATATGATTTGTTGCAGAATGTTTTCTGCTCGTTACTCTATAAAATTCAAATTAAGCAGTTACATACCTTTCGTTTTCTCTCAGCAGCTTCAATAGCTTCTGCTCTATTAATGTATCCTTCAACCAGTAAATTTTGAGGATCATCCAAATCTTCCTTACCCAGACTTGGCATTGGAAGGACTTCATTCCTGGCAGCAGCTTGCCAACGTTTGATGGTTTCAGCATAATCAGGAACATAACCTTCTGCCTCGTTATCAACAAATGGTGATAGATGTGGTGGAGGAATCCTGTTGACAATACAAGCAGTCACCTTCAAAACTATCAAATAAGAGTACAAGTTCTCTCAAGGTAAGAAAGAAAACTGAATAATTTCCAGACAACGAAAAAGGAAATGATCAGAGAGTAGGTTTACCGCCCCACAATATAGCAGTCAGTTGGTAATATGATCCTAGCATTTACACAATCATAAATCCACTGAGGTTGAATGTATTCCCTTGAAAGGTATTTATGACCTTGGGTTGGCCTATCAACAATCTGAAACCACTAGTTATCTCAAAACGAATACACATCAAACCAAAACAAAAATGACAATCACTGTTTATGGGAGTGTGGGTTGACGTATTCAGAACTACATAATGAGTGCATGGTCATTAGTATCAAACCTGATGAGTAATGCTCTGGTCAACTTCCTTGAATGGAGCCCCATCCCCATCCCAAGAAACAGCACCACCAAACGCAAAAATTACAAAAAGTAACGACTCTCTGGGCACCTGGACGCAAAAGTATAATGATTAACTTCCTTAATAAGAAAATGAAGCATAAGGCTGTACTTGATAAATAACTACAACCAGTAATCACATAAATACCAGATACCATTCCATCACTACAAATGACATAGTTATAAAACTGCCTACCAAAGTATCCTAATTGCACCTTGCACCATGGCTTTAGTACCTGAAAGTTGCTAAAACCTAATAACATATTCTGAAATCAGGTGTTCTTATGATTGATCAAGAAATTAATGTAATAAAATGATTGATTAATATTGAGATTAAGACCAAACACTCGGGTCAAGGAAGTAAAAATCACAAGAACATTTATATATATATATATAAAAGTTAAATGCTAATAATCTCATCAGCATTAAAATCTTGGAACGAGAGGTGAAGAGTTTACAACAGATAAATACATGCAGATGTGTTATAGCCTAAATAAGATACAAGTTTACCGTATGCAAGCAAGCATATACTTGACATTGGAAGATGCCTGCAAATCTACCATATTAACCCCTGTAATCAAACCTCACCTCACGACTCAAGAAGAATTTCATATCCTTGAAAAGCTTCTTACACTCCTTTGTATCCTGATCATCTTCATTCTCACCATTATTATCTTCAATGAGGTGCATTAATGCACCAGGTTCATTAGAAGGAAGCTGATGCTGAAGTTGGGCAAGCCTTAGTTCAGATTCCTGATGCTGTGTCCCTCCTTCTTGTGCCTTATCTAGATCTGATATAGATGAAATAGAATCACTGTGTTGAACCAAGGCTCTAGAATTGGCATCAATATATCTCGTTGCTGCGTAAAGTTCTGCAGAACAGCACAGCGATGCAGAAACAAAGAAGTGGAAATTAGTTAGTTGACAGGTAAAAACAAAAGGCTAACAATAGCACGGGACTCATAAGAGAGATGGATGGTTTAATCTTCACAAGCAAATCAAACCTGAAGCTAAAGCTTCCAGTCGAGGATCAAGGATCGGGGGATACTTAACATTGATGAAATGATAAAGCCTATAATTTACAAATCCAAGGAGCGTCTGAACAAAGCAAAAAAGAGAGGCTTCAGTAAATTGTAAAAGTAAGCATGCCAAATTTATTTATTAGAGATGATAAGCTTATGCTTATTATTTTCATCAACTTTCCTACTCCAGTGTTCAATTCTTTCCTTCAGGAAACCCGTTTATTGGTACTAACTTCTACCAAATTACATGGCAACCTCTCCATTTTTTATGATGATTACTCAAAACAGTATAAAGTAAGCAGAACAAATAATGACCATAAACGGGACAACAATCTATCTTCAATTCCTTCCTTCAGGAAGCTTGATTCTTGGTACTAACTTTTTACCAAATTATAAAATAACCCCTTTCCACTTTATTATTATTACTAAAATTGTGAAGTAGGTGGAAAAAATAACGAAAATAAACCAGGTAGCAATCTCTGTGAAAATATGTGATATAGAGAACGGGGGAATCCAATCTGTCTCAAGTTTTTTTACCTCATAAAACTGTAAAAATGTTAACATAACACTGTAGTTAACATCATCTGGTAAAATTTGCTGTATTGCATGAGGAGTTAGCCACGTGATCTTTTGACCCTCAACCTCAGCCTGCAAACTTTAAGAATACAGTAAACCAAGTGCCACCACGGTGCAAAAGAGCTTCAGAAACGATAAGCAATACGATATGATAAACCTGATAGTATATGCCCTTCACAGATACAAAAACTTTACGCAATTTATGAGTGCGTGCAACATATGCTTGCCATTCATGAATCAACCTAGCAAAAAAATCAAAAGACAACATTAGATTAAATGGGACATAAAGAATGCAAGGAAATAGCACAATTATACAACTGTATATAATGAAACCAACATCATATAAGCTTCGTATCACAAATTTTGCCACCTTACAAATCTTAAATAATCATATATTACCTTCTACACTTATGAACAAGTTCCACATTGATCTTCAATCTTTGTTCAGCAGGCAATGCTGCAAAAAGGCTAATCATCGAGAGACAATCATCCAAATCTCTCAGTGCATCAACAAACTTTGGATATCTAGAATTCAAAACAAGAAACAATCTCTCTTAGAAGCATCTTATACTATAAATGACCTGGTCCTCCAAATTATCACTAGTAATCTATGCCAAAATAACAAGATTTTTAAAATACTTTCACTAAATCAATATGATTGCATCAATCAGCAAACCTTTCTCTGACAAGATTGTCAAGTTTGGCAGTAGGCTCACGTGTTCGGAGACGCTTAGCCAGATCTTCATCCTTCTTTGCCAAAGCTTTTTTAATCTTTTTCTGGTATGACCTTATTTCTCTAAACTTCTCAAGTAATGGTTCATGTTGAAGGAATGCAATATCCTTAACATGATAATAGGTGTGGTTATTTCCTTTCACCTTCTTCTTTGGCTCCCGGGGAAATATGCCTTTAAGAATGCACAGTCTCCTGCAATTTTAAAATTAAAGAAACTCTAAATATATAGCCTTCACTGATGAATCTGAACCCCACTTAAACCAGAAACGAAATTGAATAACCTAGAAGTTCGTTCAATGAAATAAACAATGATACACATAAATTGACATCCAAGGTTGCGGTTACCCTAATCTGTTGGGAGCATGCACCATACCTGTAGTAAACTTTTAATGCCTTTATAAACATAGCAGAATATTTCATTTCGTTGCACCACAATGACTCAATCAACTTAAAACAAGGATACAATTTCATATAAATCTAACGTTCAAGTTTTCCCCCCATCTTTTTTCAGATAACCAAACAACTAAAACTCAACCTTCTATCTCACTTCTCATTCGTACGGAAACCAAAAGACGAAATTCAACTCGACACAAGACTACAATCACAATAAACACCAAAAAAACCCATCAATCACAAGCCAAATCCAAAACACCCTTTTGTCTGTATACCTTAAACGCAATCCCCAAAAAAGGAATAGGGAAAAAGAGAGAGAGGGGGGCACCTGAATAGAGGGAGATTCACTTGAAGCTGCTTCACAGCCTGACTCCTGGTCATATACCTAGCAGCATTACCTTCCTTCTTCTTTCCCTACAATATTCGAGCAACAACCAAACAAAAAAAATTATAAAATGCCTAAGACTGCAGTTTCCACGAGATAATAAACGATTACAGCTTTGTGTATTCAAAAAAGAGATTATCAGCAAACTTACGGGAGGCCTGTAATGTTTGTGCTTCGTTACCCTCGCCATTGCTGCAGAGAAGCTTGGAAAGTACGAGACAAGGGTTTGAGCGTGGGGAAGAGGAACGCACTATCGGGAATTTAGGGTTTAAGCTAACCGAGTCGGGTCAAACCCGTAACTGGACGGGTTTTATGAATTTGTGAGTGTTTGGATGCGAGTGCAAATGAGCTCCTGAGCCTATTCGGGACACTAAACCGGACTGGAGTGGCTCATGAGTTATTTCTATAACCCATAAAAATGTTTGATTCGCACGACGTCGTTTTGAATGGTTCTATTCCTTCCCCCGAACCGACTGCTTAGTGCTTAGTGCTTAGTGCTTATGGAAGTACTTACCAACTTTAGACCATTTGCATTTTTAGGTATACTTCAAAAAGTTTAAACTAGATTTTAACAATAATAATAACAAAAGCATCAATATGAATCCGGCTGATACACATCAACTAAAAAAGTTTAATATTACGTAACCATATTTTTAACTAATAAAGAAATTATTTTTAGGCATATTAATGAGTCAACGGGTTGATCGGTCCGTAGATCGGGTTATGGCCCGTCGGGCTAAGGGTGGGCGGTTTAATTTTTTAAAGTAAAAAAATCCAAAATGAAGTCGTAAAAATAGGTGGGCCAATTATGGTTGTCTAGTAGCCCGCTTATAGCTTGGTCAACTTAGGCAAAAAATAGACCAGACCGAGCCGAGTCATAATTATCATGCCTAATTATTTTCATATAATCCACATGAAAAAAAGAAAAAAAGAAAGAATTAAACTCGTTAAATTAGGTTTAAATCTTTTGAATAACTTAAATTCAACCTTTAAAAATACAAATTTTTAATAATTTTATTTTGTATTAAAACCACAAAAATTAAAAAGATAACAATAAAAATTATATATAAGAATATTTTGAATTAATAGTTTAAAAAGATTCTAATTTAGTTTAATCTAATTTAAATTTAACAAGATTTAATTTGAGGTATTTAAAATTTTAGTTAAATATTTGAGTTTTTCTTTTTAAATATCATTTTACTTGCATAACAAAAGGACATCTCGTTGTTGGGTTAATTGAACGAAGTCTTTTAACATTATTTCACTCGACCTGATCGGGTTTTAGAACTGTTACGTCCAACCGAACTCTAGTTCATGCAGCTAGTTTCAGACCGGACCAAATTTAGAAGGCTTTTATGGTTAGAGCCCATTGCCAGGTCTACTTATTTCTAACATAAATAACCTAAGCAAGAGTTGTTTTCATAACCTTTGTTACTTTTTTAAATTTTTAATTTTATAACTGACCTTTTAAAATTCATATATATTTTGTTAACACGTTAATTTTGCTAATATAACTAATAAATGAACATTCACCTAACACTTAATAAATATATCAAACCGGAAAAATAACAGTTTAACATGATTTATACAATTTTAATTGAAAACTTATAAAGTTTAATATTTTAACAAAAAAGTATTTTGTTAACGTGATTAATAGATAGACATTCACGTGATATTTAATAGATATCTTATATTATTACAAATAAATTTTGATATTATTTATACAAAATTAAAATAACTAAATTAAAAATCTAAAAAAGCTTAATACTAAATTTAAAAAAATTTAAAATGAAATGCAAATTTTTTTTTTAAGCTTACGAAATATTCTAAGAGGGTCCCAACTATGAGAAAGAACCTTTAAATCATTCACACTTAAACTAATTTTCGCTTACACTGGGTCAATCCGTAAGAAATAAAGTGCTAACCAGACATCCATTAGCTTATACTTGAGACATCTGATTAATGAAATGCAAACTTTGCTAACATTTTTCAAACTTCCAACAACTTGTAACCTAGGCCTCGAGAATTATAGGGTAGGCCGAAATTTCAGGATCTTGTTTAAATGATCTTTTAAAGTATAATAAAGCTACCTACATTGGTCACGTTCGTGTTTCTCAATCTTGTGATATATCCCAATATAATCATCATCGATACTATCCCAAATTTGGACCGTTCATTTTCCACATTAGACTTTTGAAGTCGTTTCAATGTCGAAACATCGGCACGTGTAGATTGACAAACGTGGCCTTCTGTTTATATATATATATATACTAGGTATTTCAGATTTATCGGATTAATCTTAAGCTCTTAATATCTTACTCTTAAAGTTGTAGAAGAAATAAATCTAGAACTTTAAGGTCCTTCAAGTTTTTACGTAATCTGTATATTTCTGTATACAAGGAGTATTCGTATACCGATTGATCAGCCACTGATTGATTACTGCTTTTCTAGTCAGCATCAAGTTTTCATCATACCCAAATTTTCAGTAATGTCAAACTCTTATACTGCTGCTGAAAATAAGACGTCCGTAATTGATCTGATCAAGGAGTATTCCAGGAGATTAGAAGATCATTAACAAAAAAAATTCTTCCTCTTTTCTCCTGTAATGACTCGAATTCAAAATATCCTATAAAAAAAAGCTTTAGTAAAAAGTTGAAACTCATCGGGCCATTCCAACTTGTCGACAAACGTGACCTTCTTGCATTGACGTGAGATCGGCATACTGCTCTGCAAAAGGCATAGTTTTGGGTAGAACTATAGTTTAGGGTTAACCACTTCATACTTCCACGTCATTTGATTTTTTAAAATTTTTAATTTTATATTTAAAAATTATCACTTTTTATATTTTTTATCATTTAATTAAATTTGACATGTTTCATTAATTTTTATTAATTTATAATTCTAAAATAATATTATATTGAAATTTAAGAATT
>JAOTAY010000001.1:25424804-25444883 GCA_025629805.1 Erythroxylum baracoense
TCTAACTAGAGAAAGGTCACGCTCACATCGGACTGAACTGTAAATTATAATTTAATACAAACTTTTAAACTATTTAACTTTTATTTCAGTTTTTAAAAATTGCTATTTATGAAAAATTGAAACAAAAATTAAATTGTTAAAAAATTTAAAAGTTTGTATTAAATTTCATTTAAAAGTTTATTTGAAATTATTAAATAATAATAATTAATTAATTAATAGATTAAAAAATTATAATTTAATACAAACTTTTAATCGATTTAACTTTTATTTCAGTATTTAAACAATTGCTATTTATAATTTTGTTTCGGTTTTTAAAAAATTGTTATTCATGTGTGATATGCGATATAAAAGTATTAATTACTTATATAATAATTTAAATAAGATTTATATCTTTTATTTTTATATAAATTATATTTAAAAAAAGAGTTTATATATAAAGATTAACTAAATGAAGATGAAGGGTTGAAGACATTGCTGCCTCTTAATAGCTCTGAAATTTAGAATGGAACCATGCATTGAACTCCATTCGTAGAAGGAAGAAACCTGTCAGGCATTTTGTCGAACACCTCCTATTCAGCAGACGCGGTGAAGAGTGTCGTTGATTGGAGGAGCCATGCAGAGGGAATTCTCAAGCAATGTATAAATTATGTATCTAAACCAACTTTATCTTCCTACCCTTGATTTATTTTATAGCTCTGAACCCTTACTTTTAATCAAACTCAAGATCGAGTAAATTACTTCCAACCGTTATGGAGTCCTACACTTCTCTACTGGAGAGAACCAGAGTACCTCAACCTTCTATGCAAAAATTCGCTGTTATCTCTATCTTCTCTAAACTCCGATCCGCACCAAGTTACTTGGACCCGGACTCCGCCCCCGGAAGAGACGCCATTGCTCAGTGTCTCAACTCCTCATCTCCGCCCGTCGTCGACCAATCCGTTCGCGAGCTCTGCTGTCTCGTGGCGGACTTCAAGTTGGACCTTTCTCGAGGTTTGCTCGAGCTACAGTCCGCGCTTGAAGGGTCGGACCCCAAGTTTGTCAGTTTGTTTGTTAAGGGACTGGGGTTTCTTATCCGGGTCGGGTTTAAGAGGAAGCATGGGTCTTGGCGGTTTGGTGCTCCCGAGAATCACCCTTTTGTTAAGGTTAGTGAATTGATAAGTGGGGTTTAAGAGTTTAAGCTGGTTCTCGCTAGTTTGCTCCTTCTTCTACTTATTTTCGCAAATCAGTTGATATTCAGTTTACTTGTTTCCTGAATTGTAGCTTGTATTGTTGACGAATTTGATGGTTGATTATATGTTGGTTGTTTATGGATTGCAGATTTTGTCGAGCAGAGTTGAAGTTCATTCTGAGTTGGTCCACCAAGTTCTACTCCTTATGGCACAGAATAGGGAGTTGGGAATGGTGGAAGTTTCTGAATTCCTGCGACCCTTTCTTAATTTTTCAATTCTTCGAGTACCTTTTACAGATTTATCAGCATCTTTATTTTTACGGGAGCTTATATCAGCAATGGCATCTTTTTGTTGTTCATATCCTTGTGAGGCCATTCCAGTTCTTAAACTACTAGCCAGAAGCATTTCATATCTACCGCACAAGAACTTAGATGTCAGTACACTTGTTTACCGATGTTATATTCTTGGTATATTCAGCGTTGTTTTACTGGTTTAACTGTATTGGCATGGTATACAGGAACTTAGGAACTCAAGTTATTACCTCGAAAGCGTTGTTGATGCTTACACAGTAGTTTTGAAACGGTTGGTTGGAATAGGATTGGTATGATTTAAAGCTTTAGTTTTGAGTGTTTGTAAACGAGTTTGCAACTCGAGGATAATTACTCCATCATCTGCATGTTATAATTTTTGATATCTTTTTGATATGTTAGTAGCTGGTAGCTGTGGCTCAAAAGCTTGGTGTGAAACTGTCAGAGGACATTCTCTCCCTATTGACACACCTTCGTGGGCATTCTGGTGGCGTTGAGCTAATTGTTGAACTTGTCAAACGGTTACTTGTTGTCCAGGAAGATCTTGCTTTGCAATTTCTCCCTGAGTTATCATCAGTGATGCTGTCTCTATTTATTGTCCTCATTGAATCTGAACTTGAACACGATCAACTCTCTTTATTGAAGCTCCTAACCTTTCTTATAAAGTGGAAAAGGAAAAACAGTATGTTCACTCTATCCATGTATATAGGATAAAAAAGCACTCAATTAATATATTCTGGTTTTTTTTTTTTGGATTGAATGATCATTTTATGAGTTTTTTTTCATCAATTATATATATATGGTGTAATCACATTTCTGATTACTGTATATGCCTCTTAGGCATCCAAGGTGCCTCTTCATTTGTCTATTAAAAATACTTGTAGATAACTCGTCTTATCATTTTAATGGTTATTTTCTTTCAATCCTGAACAATTGGTTGCTTTGTTTATTTTCCTTCAAACTTTGTGCTTTCCATTTATCCATAGAACAAGTTTGAAACATTTAATCTCTGTTCTCAATTAGTACTTTGACGACTTTCTCATCACGTGCATTATTGTTACTTTACCCTGTGGGACACTGCTGAATGTTTATAGTGATTTAAACACTGCTGAATGTTTATAGTGATTTACTTATTTTGCAGCAAATTTGGATGATATTACTAAAGCTGCTTTGGATGAAGAGCTCTTATTTATGTTTCCTGTCATCAACCTTATGTCATCTGCTTCTAGACCTGTTAAGGGAGCTGCATCTGGTTTACTTGTCATGTTAGAGCATCTCCTAGTACAATTGTTGAGACATCCAAGAATTGAATTATCCAAAAAAGGAAGAACCCAATCCATCGGCTCTCCTGGGCTTCTGGTTTATAGGCTTCTGCAACATCTTTGGTTTCAGGCATGTAGCTATCTCTATAGTCTTAATGTCAGATATTCAATCACTTTTTTACAGGGTTTTGCTAGTTTTTTACCCATACAATGTATGCTTCCTATTTGTTGTTTAGACCCAGAAAGAGAAAGATTTCTCATTGATGTTTAAGAACATATGTCCATAAAATGGCTTTGGTGTCAACCTTCATCACAATGTTGTTAAATAAAAGAGAAGAGTGCTCTTAGTTATTACGTATATATCTACTATTGTTGCATAAGATGAAGAGAGTGTTGCAAAGTTTCCTGCCAACCACATTCATCTAGTTGGGACATGGCTTTAAAGGAAAATTTATTAGCTATTTGACTATCCTATGATTTAGTTCTCTCAACATTTTGACTACTTTGTTTCCCAGGATCAATTTTTGCAGTCCAGTTTTTTCATAAATTTCGCTTCTGGGGGTAAAACTAGTGTCAAAGGGATACACAATGAGCCAAATCCTTGGGGTTCTCAACTAAGAGAACACTGTTTGCATATCATTGAAAGGCGGAAGTCCTCACTTCCTATTACTCGATCTCAAGAAATGTTTTTAGCTGGTGAGTTCCCAAATCCTATGTTACTTGTATCCTTCTTTCATTGCAAGAGTTCATTTATATCATAATAATGCAATTCAATATCATAGAAATGCCTCCACTACTCTCTGCAATTAATGGAGTTCTGGTGATGCATCAGTCATCGGGGAATACTGCAATAGATTTATTGGCTGCTATTGGTGTTGTGGATCCGAGGCAGGGAGTTCCACTGCTACTATGCGTTCTATTTTATTGCAACATTTTCACCAAAAAGGATTTTAATTGCCGGAATCTAGTGGTGAGTTATTCTAGTATGAGAATGCCCATTCTTCTCATTTGGTGGCTTTCTTTTACTCTGTCTCTCTCTCTCTCATTTTTTGATTTTTTAAATTGATCTGTCCGACAGCCAAGACTTTTAGCAGTGCTTCCATCACTTGCTTCGAATTCCGTGATGATTCCACTTGTGGTTCAGACTATCCTGCCAATGCTTCAAAAGGATGGAAATGCGTAAGTACTCCTTGATTATTAATGGCCTCACTTTGATTTCTTTATTCAATACTCAATACTGTGTTGGATTGAATAACAGGAATCAATTGAGAATAACTAGTCCGTGCTCTGGTCTTGTTTATTGCTTTAATTTAGAGTATACTGTTCATCCTAAGCATAGCGAGGATTATGATTCAATGAACTTTGCCATTCCCCAGATTGTGTATGATAGGGCTTGTTTGCTTAGGAGATCAAATTGATGTCATAATTTTGAATCACTATCTAAAATTCAAAAGATCTACTCCAAAGGACAAAATGTTTTTTGGCTGTTTCTGTTTATGATTCTTATTGTTTTTGACTATGCTTTGTGTTTATCATCTGCAGAGTATTGTTTGCAACAGGGGTTCGTTTACTTTGTCAAACATGGGAAATCAATGACCGTGCCTTTGGGAGTCTGCAAGTATGTTCTTACTATGCTGCTTTTTAATAGTGTCATTTTTCTTTTTACGCTATTAGGTACTGAACTATCTTTTGGAAGAAAAAAGGAAAAATATGAAACAACATGCATGCAGCAGTATGCTTGATTTTGTTTATAATGTGCTTAATAATATGCAGGCGGTATTACTTCCACAAGTATTCAAGGAGTTGAAGTATGAGAGAAATATCCATATAAGTTTGGCTGCTTCAGTTAGGGATGCTTGCAGGAAAAATCCTGATAGGGGTGTGGACCTTATTTTGTCTGTTTCGGTATGGGGAAAATGAACCTGGTTTTTATATTTAGATATTCATTTTCTGGTAATCCATGCATGCTTCTTTTCAATCGCATGTTCTTTTCTTTCTCAATAACAGGCATGCATTGAGAGCCAGGATCCTATTATTCAATCTCTTGGTTTTCAAAGCCTTGCTCATCTTTGTGAAGCTGATGTGATTGGTAATGACAATTGCCCTATGAAACTAAAGGATGATTTATTTCATTTTTCAATCCATGTATGGATTCAGTATAGACTTGAAGACAGATTTTATTTGATTGTCTCAATATCTCAAAGCAAGCTGATAGTAGTGGTTTCAATAAATTTCTTGCAAGACCATTTGGGAAATATGATAGTGCAATTTCTTTGAGCATCTCATCCAATAGCATCATAGGCAAGAGTTGCCAAGTATCTTAGATAACATTAAGGCCTGCTTAGCTTTGGCTTGATTGTCATCCTTTGGCTAGGGGAAGCAAAGTTTGTAGTTCCTTTGGCAGGGAATATGACAAGTATCTAGGTCCTTGGCCTAATTTTTGTGGTTGAAGAAGGATTCTCCTCACTTTCTGCATACCTCTAACTTCATATTGAAAAATTTTCTTTCTGCTTATGCAACTAAGTAGGCAGAGCTATTTGAACTATTGTTTTCTGCAGAAATGTTTATGTTTTCCCCCTAAGCAACAGTTGGAAAATTACTTTGTTTCCTAGAGCAAAGGTTACAGTGTTCATCTCCAAGCAATTGTATTTTTATTTGCATGGTTCTGAAATAAGTTGTGATGTATATTAAAATTATGCTATTTTCCTTAGAGAACTCTCAATTTGTTGTCTGTCTAGATTTTTACACTGCTTGGGATGTCATCGAAAAACATGTTCTGGACTACTCCACACACCCTGTTCTGGCCCAAAGGTGAGCATTTTGTAGTATTTGTTGATAGTTAGGATTATGGTTTCCTTCAAATATTTCAACATCTGCAACGCCTTAGTAAAAGCTGAAGAGGGTTAGCTGAGCTAGGCTGAACTTTCAAATTGCCAGTATTACTGGCTAGTTTATAGCCATGTTTAGACAGTTTTCAGTGTCGTCATTATATCTGACTGACTATTAATTCTTCTGATTGACAGTTTATGCCTTCTTTTGAGATGGGGTGCCATGGATGCTGGAGCATATTCAGAAATTTCAAGAAATGTTTTACAAACTTTGTGGGTTGTTGCTTCCTCCAGAAATGTTGATTATGTGGACCAATGGACAAAGGCAAGAGTTATTGCATTTGAGGCCTTAACCGAATATGAGGTAAATTTTCTGAGTTTGAAGGCATATCCTTCGGAACTTTTCCGCTCGTTTGATAACTTCATTCCTTTGACATCTATAACAGCAAATGGATGAGGTACTGTGCTTTATTTATCATCCATATTTAATGTTGTGTTCTTAAGGTTCCAGACCTAGAAATTGGAATTCCAGATTTCAAGAAAGCAAACACAGATTTGCTTTTGAGTGAGACAAATCTTGATGTACTTAAGGCCATGGAAGCATTTGAAGTCAAAATCATAGACCATGAGCACATGTAAACAGTGTCTTTGATTTTCTGTTTTATGTGATAGAGTTTTACAGCACCTGATATCAAATAGTTCTATATTGTTCAGGAATCGGCGAAGACTCATAAAAGATAAAAAGGTTTCAGGAAACAAGGTTGAGAAACTGCTAGATGTCTGTCCTCAGGTTCTCTTCCCTTCAGGTATAATAACATATGCTGCGCAGTAAGAATGCGTACTATTTTCCATTTAGTTTCTGGTATCGGGTAAAAGAACAATAAAAAGACTAAGATATTTCACTGCATGTGGTCGTGGCATCTTTAATTGGCAGTGGGAGTTTCAAGTTTAGCCTTTTAGCACTGATTGACACAATTGAGGAATATATTTGAAGGACTTCTGTAGACGCCTTTGTTCATTTTCATTTCATTTTCTGCACACTCATCTATTAGAGGAGTATTACCACTTGGTGTGGACAATTAGGAGAACAAGAACATAAATTCCCTTTAGCCACGGCATGTTATATAGCTCTTGCAATTCCATCATGCAACCTATGTAGCTTGTGATTATGCTTTATAACTGCAGGTGGAAAACATAGTGCTGGACAACTACCTGGTGCAGCTCTATTATGCCTTTCCTTTAACCCAAAAAACTTGAACAACCAAGGAAGGGTATGATAAGTCACATGTTGAAGTTTTATTCTCAATTATTGACCAATATTTCAAGTCTTCATCGCCTATTTCAGGTGTTGCAAGATGTTCATACTGTTTATCAGAACACATTGTTGGATATAGCTGCTTCTCTTCAACTTTCTAGAAACATCTTCATCGCCCTTCTGTCGCTACAATCATGGAAATCATTCATGAGTCGATGGATGAAGGGTTATATTGCAACCATTGATGCTAAAGTTTCTTCTGTAGCATCTGATAAAATGTCAAAAGTGGCTAATGATATCCTGAAGGTGCATATTTTGTCTTTCATTCTCTCATAATACCCCTTCTTCACCTCTTTTCTGTCTTCTTTGCCAGCATAGGCAGTTTTGGGTTTTGGGTTGTGAGTTTTGGGTTTGGGTTTAGGTGCAATGTTACTGTTTCATGTCCTGCAGGTTTTGTTGCAACTTGCTGAAGAATCTATACCAAGATCTGCTGAAAATATTGCACTGGCAATTGGTGCACTCTGCATGGTAAGAGATATGTACAATGCAAATTTCTTGCTATAACTTTCTGGTCACCGCTTCCTTTTAATGTGAGAGATGTCTGATACCAAGGTGAATTTTTGTGTGAATATTGTTATGGATAGTATATTCTGCTAAGCCTAGGCAATCTAATCATCCTTTCTAATCAGAGCAGTATTTTCTTTGCTATATACGTACCTACTGAAGTTCTACTGCTAAGACAATCGAACTCTGGCTGCGCAAGATTCCTTCTACCCCATCTTCTTTGGTGAAAACCTATTAATCGATCATCTAACTCTTTTGACCATTGGTATAAGTTTCTGTGCCTTTTAAGGAATGAAGTATCTTTATTGGATGCTTTGCTGGCTATTTTCAGGTCTTGCCTCCATCTGCTCATACTATCAAAGCCGCTGCTTCGAAATTTCTATTAAATTGTTTGTTTCACCATGAACATGAATTCCGCCAATGGACAGCTGCAATATCTCTTGGATTAATATCAAGTTGCCTGCATGTAACTGATCATAAGCAGAAATTCCAAAATATTAATGGACTTATGGAGGTAGGAAGATATGTTATTTGTAGATGTTTCTATAGGTTTCAGTTCATGTTCAGAAAGCTCTGAGGAATGAGGGTGTTCCTATTTTCTTTTCCTATATATATGTGTGTGTGTGTGTGTGCGTGCACTGATTGAGAGCATGTGCACGCAGGTTTTGTGTTGCAGCAAAAGCATTCTTGTGAAAGGAGCATGTGCTGTTGGCTTAGGCTTTTCATGCCATGATCTTGCCAGGAGGATGCAAACTTCTGATAACACTCATTTGGAGAAAGAAAAGTTGAAGATTCAGGAAGTTGACATGCTAGGAAAGATAGTCAGGACATTAATTCTAATGATAAGTCCTTTTTGTGAAGCTTCATATCATACTCTAGAGGCTCTGCTTGAATATTTCCCTAAAGCCAGTGATGAAACCAAGATTGAGATAGGTTCTGAAATTTTGTTTGAGAAGTGTGATCTGGAGGAAGATATCTGGGGTGTTGCTGGTCTTGTCTTTGGGTTGGGAAGTTCTGTTAGTGCCCTATACAGAGCTGGGGCACATGAGGCCATGAGTAAGATAAAAGACTTGATAATATCATGGATCCCACATTTAAACACGAACTTTCCTAGTAAAGTATCAGATAAATTTTTGTCTGTCGGGTCGTGTCTTGTACTTCCAAGTATTGTTGCTTTCTTCCAAAGGGTGGAAATGATTAGTGAAAATGAACTAGGTGAATTGATGAACGGTTACAGTGAGCTCATATCTGAGTTGACATCTGTGAAAATGTCTGGTGCTTTCCACCAGAGTTTGTTATTGGCATCATCTGTTGGAGCAGGAAATCTTATTGCTTGCATTTTAAATGAAGGTGTCCACTGCGTTGAATTTGAACAAATAAAATTTTTCCTAGACTTGTTCAGAAAATGCTATTCTAATCCTCATCCCAATATTGTGCAACTGGGTGGGATGCTTGGAGTAGTTAATGCTATGGGAGCTGGTGCAGGGATTTTGGTTGATGGCCATCTTTTTTCTTCCTCAGCAAATACTGGTCCTAAAAAAATGGTTGGTTAATATCTTCTTTTGTCTTTCTAGTTAAGCATGATAGGCACTATGGACTTACTTATGTAACAGGATTTCCATATGCTTGGCAGGAATCAACTTATATGATAGGTCCTTTGCTTTCGAGCCATGTTTTTGAACCACATTTGACAACATTGATACAAGAGATGTTTCTCGTTGCACAGAATTCTGATGACATCCAAATGCAACAAAATGCATCTTGGGTTCTTTCATTCCTTCGAAATCATTTATGGGCCAAGAAACTCGATATTACTGAAAGTAATGCTCAGACTAATGTTGCTGATCCAAAAACAGTTTCTCACAGTTTTTCAGAGGACAGTTTAGTCATGAAGCTCTCTGTCTGGCTAATGCATCGTAACTATACTGGGGTATGGCTTAGAGATTATGTTATGATGCTTATCTTTGTTTCGTTCCTGCAGATTAGCTAACTTATAATATGTTGGATCTGCCATGCACAGTGCTGATTATCTACCTTTCACCTTAAATTGAAAACATGGTCACAAAATAACATCATCCTTGACACAGTTGAAGCTTTATCTGACTGTAACCAACTATTAGAGAGGTCATATACTTTGATAATTTAGCTGTTAACTTGCAGATCTGCTCTGGCTGCTATGTCCAAAAATGCTACTAACTTGTGGCCTTCTCAGCTGTTTAAGTTAAATGATGCCTGTGTGTTTAAATTATCCTTTTTATTGACAGATAAAAAGAACTGTTGTTTTTCCCATAAATTTGAGGTGATAAATCTTTTGAAATACTTTGCTTTCTGATTTTCCAGGAAGATCAAAATTTGGACGTTGGAACAATAGTAACTGTCCTAAGTTGCCTCTCACAAGCTCCCAGACTGCCCATTGTAGATTGGGGATCGGTTGTTAGACGCTGCATGAGATATGAGGCTCAAGTTTCTGAGTTTTTGCGACCCAATTCAGTTCTTAAGCAGAGAACCCTTAGGCAGGAGTGTCTGAAATTCTCAATGGCTCATGCAGACCAGCTTGAGCCCCTCCTAACTTTTCTGGATGAGCTTACTGACTTCTCAAGATTCAGCGCATTAGGCATAAATATGCAGTCATTTTTACTTCTCCATCTTGCTGGCCTAATAAAAATATTCTCAGGTTCTCGGCTAGAGAAGTTGTTCTGTGATATTGCCGATTTCTTTACTTCATATAATTCATTCCAAGTGTATAACCCTGACGAGAGGAGCTCATTGAGAATATCATGCTGGGAGGGTCTTTACCATTGTCTAGATGATACTTCTCTTAATTGTTTAGATTCTATGTCAAGTGTTGAGAAGTGCATACAAGTGTTGTTTCAGTTGTTGCCTGTTTCAGAATCTACTGTTACCATTGAAGCAGATCTTCCCATCTGTGGAGAAGAGTGGTCAGAGGTAGTTAAATGCCTAGCAAAGGCTAAGGAAGAGTGGTTATTGGATTTCCTCCAGGTAAACATACTTTCTGTTCTATCTTGTTCTTCGTGTAAACATTCTTTCCGTTCTACCTTGTTCTTCGTATATTCTTTGTGGTACTCTTCATGCACTTTGAGTTTGCATAATTATCAACTTAAATCCGGTGAAATGATTGAAGTAATTGAATTTTATTCCTCGTATCTTTCAAGTCTCATCCACTCAATAATTGTTGAAATACCTCCAACAGGTTGGGATTAAGAGAGCTGAATTGAGTTGAATTCAAGTGTCAGTGTTTTACAGTTTGTACTTCTTTCTTCAATGAACCCTCCTATCAGGTTTCCCTGCCGGATCTAACACAAGGAGATGACCTGACTACTGAGGTCCTTAAGAAGCTTCTAACAATGGCCAAGCTTGTGAGAATGGGTTCCATCCCGTTGATGAAGCTTGGAATATTAAAAGCCTGGCTACTGAACTCCAAATCACGAGGTAGGTTGCTCCATGTGGTGAACTTGACTACTATGAACAAATCAGCAAACTTAAAAGTGTTAATGATGTTAATAAACAAATAAATTAGTTCATTGCCTCCATCTTTGAGCTATACCTTGTTTCATGCATATGTTTTCATGGATTCAGGCATTTGGAATCTGCTCGTTGAAGTCGTAGCAGCTCTGCAATTTGCAGAGGGAAGTGTCAAAAGTCAGTGGCTTGTTGATGCAGTAGAAATTAGCTGTGTCACAAGTTATCCTTCCACGGTATGCACGTCTAGTCTCCTACCAAAACTGAGTGGCAATTGCTTCTGAATTTGTATAGTAACATAATGCGATCTAACCTTGCCGTTACTTATTTCCTACCACAATTTCTGCTAGATTTTCTAAAACTCGTCATCAAAGAAGGAAGCACTATAAGAAGCAACTTATTTCTATGCAAGTAGAATACTGCTTTGTTCTGTTCACTTTCGGTTGTCTGGATAAGACAATACGTGCCGTTGTATAACATTTGCCACCCAGTCTGATGCTTTCTAATGAGTTTCTACTCTTCTGCTACAGGCACTACAGTTTGTTGGTCTGCTATCTGGTAGCTGCTGCAAATACATGCCTCTCCTAACTCTGGATCAACTCACTGTGTTGAGCGATCTTCCAGTTACGCTTACCTCTCTCCTGAGCGATCCGAGCTGGGAGCATGTTGCAGAATCCATAGTTTCTAATCTCTGGGCGTCAGCCGAGCGAATTTACTCCTGGGTTTCAGGCACGGGATTCCTTGATGATACACTCAGTACACAGCCTATTGACGAAACAGAACGTGAAATGGCTGCATTTCTATTGCAAGTCATGCATCAAGCTTGTGTAACTTTGAAAGAGCACTTGCCTCTGGAGAAGCAACTTAGACTTGCAAACATGGCACTCAGTTGAAGCTCATAAGCCAGTAACTTACCTGATACTAGAACATCAAAGCAACCATACCAGCTTTTGATTTTTTGGCCTGAAATGGCTGAGACCAGACCTACTAACCACACCTGTACATTTTCTTCTGGAATGTATGTACATCTACATCTTTTTTCCAATTTAACTCTCACTGGCACAAATTCTGTTGCTGTCTGAATTTTCCTATTCTCAACTAAAGATGAGAAGTCTGTGACTTGAATTAATTGGATTTCAGATCGGATAATTAGATTTTAAGTCAGATTTGAATTTGAGATGGAATTTTAATAAAATGATATTATTTTTACCTGACTCGAAAAATTAAGATAATTTTGTAAATTAATTACAAATTAAAATAAAAAATTTATAATCAAGTAAGTTTTTCTTCATTTAAATAAAATATACTTTCTTTTAATACTCTATGCATTAAAAAATCAATTATAAACACATTATTTCAGATCAGATATTATTTAAATTAATTTGTTTATTTCAAGTATTTAAAGTTATAACGAATACGACTTCTTCTACCTACTGCTGTAACGAGAGATGCAATCCAAGTACAGAATCCTGTCTTAAACCCTAACGTGATTATCTTCAACTAAATAGGTTGTTCTTGCTCTTCCCCTCTCCGATTCCTCATTCTATCCGTGTTTCATTCCTTGTATGGTCAACTGATGAGTAGACTTCTAACTAGAATCCCCAGAAAATTAATACTTCTTGAATCCAATGGACCATACTATCAGAAATTTGTACCAAAATCGTCGCTTTCTTCCTCTTCTTCGTCGTCGTCATCATCTCTTCAAACTATAGTTGGTTCAGATTCTAAGTCTCTCTCAAGCCCTCTTTATCATTTCCTACCAGAAACCCAGAACCCCAATAACGTGGTGAATCTTATTTACTCATCTCTCAAACGAGATCATACCAATTTGGCCATTCTCCAGACCGACTTAAAAGGGATCCTTTCTCATCTGGATACAAATAGGATATCGCGGGTTTTGTTGAGATGTCAGGCTGATTCAATTTCAGCAATTACGTTCTTTAATTGGGTCAAAGAGGATCTGGGTTTAAGACCCAGCTCTTATAATTATGGTCTTATCATTCACATACTGGCTTGGTCTAAGGAGTTCACACAGGCTATGAAATTCTTGATTGAATTGGTTCAGTTGGTTAAAGATCGCTCACCTGAAGAGGATGTGCTTCGAACTCTGGTTTCTTGTTGTGAAGATTGCAACTGGGACCCTGTTGTTTTCGACATGTTAATTAAGGCTTATGTGAAAGTAGGTATAACTGAACAGGGTTTCAGGACATTTGTGAAGATTGTGGAGTTTGGTTATGTTCCTAGTGTCGTTGCATGCAATTCTCTTCTGAATGGGTTGTTGAAATTGAATTCCTTTGGACAATGTTGGAGAGTATATGATGAGATGGTGAGGATTGGGGTTCATCCAAATACGTATACCTTCAATATTCTGACTAATATTTTCTGCAACAGTGGGGATGTTGATAAGGTGAATGAGTTTGTGGAAAGAATGGAAGAAGAAGGTTTTGAGCCAGATATTGTGACATATAATACTCTGATTACTACTTACTGTAGAAAAGGAAGATTGGAAGATGCATTTTATTTGTATAGGATCATGTACAGAAGGAATGTTTTGCCAGATTTGGTTTCATATACTGCACTAATAAATGGCCTGTGTAGAGAAGGGAAGATGAGAGAGGCTCATCAACTATTCCACAGGATGGTTCACAGAGGCCTGAATCCTGACATTGTGACTTATAATACCCTCATCTCTGGTTACTGCAAGGAAGGAAAGATGCAAGAATCAAGATCATTGTTACATGAAATGATAGCAAGTAAGATTTGCCCTGATAATTTTACTTGTCAGGTTCTCCTGGACGGATATGGGAAAGAGGGTAAGCTACTTTCAGCTTTGAATTTGGTTTCGGAACTTGAGAAGTTCCGTGTTCCAATCTCTCGAGAAAGTTATGATTATCTGATAGCATCCCTTTGTAAAGATGACAGGCCATTTGCAGCAAAGAGTCTTCTGGAAAGAATCTCTAAGCTTGGTTATGTTCCTGACGAGGAAATCTATAGTGAACTCATCATTTCTCTATGCAGAATTGATTCTGGAACAGATGCGTTACTCTTCAAAGCTGAGATGGTTCACAGAAATTTGAAACCTAACATTGCCGTGTACAGGGCTTTAATAAGCTACTTGTGCAGAATAAATCGTAGCGATGAAGCTGAAGCTTTACTCGAAGAAATGGTTCGAAACAGTGTGCAGCCAGACACAGAAATCTGCAAGGCATTAGTGCAAGGCTACTGCAAGGAAGGGGACGTTGGTAAAGCAGAATCATTATTAGAATTATTTGCCAAGGAATTTCAGATACTTGATATTGAGAGTTACAATACACTCGTCAGAGATCTTTCTGAGGATGTTGATATGACTGAATTAATGGCATTGCAAGATAGAATGCTGAAGGTGGGATTTGTCCCAAATGGCCTGAGTTGCAAATACATGATCCAAGGTTTATGGAAAACAACAGAACTAAAGAGCAACAAGCTTCTTCTAGAATGAGGCATGGAATTAAGCTTCTTATGAACTGATGACCTGAAGAATGCATCAGCAACATAAATGGTGTACAATTGAGAGGGCTTGGCAAGGTACAGAAGACCTCAATTTTCCCAATACTCTCTCGAAGCCGCAATATTGCAATCGCAATCCGGACTGTTATGGCAATTTGTCACATTGGAATCACATTTTCATAATCGCATGGGTATAGTTCACAATCGTCCGTGATTGCAATATAACCATAGACACAGGTAATGATAGTAGAAACCAATCAACCATTGGAGCCTCCTATATTTGGTGGATACAAGAGACCAAAGAACAGAACATGATGTCAGTTCCCAGGTTTTCCTAAGATAGTAAAGGTCTCACCTTGTAAACATGTCTTATAAGTGAAAAGTGCTTCTAGTAATTTATATGGAAGGAAATTTAAACAGACATGTAAGTTGCAAGCATTGAGCATGAGAAAAGATCAGAACTTGAAATGGGAAGTTCGTTGTACAACTCTTTTTTGGGTCTTTGAAATTCAGTTACACAGATATTGAAGCAGTACAATTCGCTGTATCGATCTACTAAAGAAACAGTAGAAATTAATCTAAATCGTAACCTCAAAAGGAAAATAAAATCACCATTTGAATTCTAAGCAATGGAAACCTTAGCACCAGCATCTTCAAGTTGTTTCTTGGCATCCTCGGCCTCATCTTTAGATACTCCTTCTTTGAATTTCTTAGGTAAACCTTCAATAAGGTCCTTAGCCTCCTTCAAAGCCAAGCTTGTCAACCCCCTAACGGCCTTAATCACCGCAATCCTCGCATTACTCGGCACTTCCTCGATAACGACGTCGAACTCGGTCTTCTCCTCCACAACAGGAGCCTCGGTGTCAGCTCCGGCGCCAGGAGCGACAGCAACGGCGGCGGGGGCGAAAGCGGCAGCGGAGACGCCGAGTTTGTCCTGAAGGTAATCGACCAGCTGGCGGGCTTCCTCGAGAGTGAGCGAGGAGATGTCTGCGCCGAGCTTCTCGATCTTCTCCGGTGCGGAGACGGCGGAGATTGGGCGGAGACGGCGACGGTGGTGGTGAGAAAGGGAAAGGAAGTTAGAATTGGGAGGAAAGTTGAGGAGGAGAGGAGAGGATTTGGCGAGGGAGGGTGCAGAGTAAGGTAGTGGTGGTTTTGAAGAGAAAGTTGCTGCTCCTGATGACGCTGTTGTCGCCATTTTTGCTTTGATTTGTTGTAAGAAGAGGAAGCAGAACCGAATAAGCAGAAGCAGGAATGCTACTGGTGGATACATAGAGGAGCAAAGGATAAGAAACGTTGAATTGACCAAAATGCCCTTTGGGGCTGAGATTATGTACAGTATTAATGTGTCGTATGGAAAGGGGCGAAAAGGATAAAAATATAGTTTGGGGGCATTCCGAGAATCGAACTCGGGACCTCTCGCACCCAAAGCGAGAATCATACCACTAGACCAAATGCCCAAGCATGCAACTGCCTCCAAGAAATTAAAATAAATTGACTCTTACTATCTTAATTTTTAAATTTTTAAATTTTGTAAAATTTAAATGAAAATATTATTTTTGTTAGTGTGATTAATAAACAAACACTCACCTGACGTTTAATAAATACGTCACAGCAACAAAAACAATCTTTTAATTAAATTGTAAAATTAGATTATTATTCCTAAAACAAATTATAAATCCTAATGGGTAAACAATTTTGAATGTCCATTTACTTTTCTTCTTTGTTTTGGGCATGATTCAGCTAATGAATATACTAATGCAAGTGCAGGATCCAAATTTTTTCAACTTCCTGTAAGATTAAGATATTTCATTAATTACTATACTGAACAACAATTTTTGAGTATGTAGATGCCCCCAATGAGGATAATGTATGTAACATCAGCTATTCTGAATCTCCTAAACTCCTGTCAATGGTACAACATCGTATTACATCAACCAATTACAGAAAAGCATGGAGTAGACAACTTTTCACCACCTTCGACGTCTCCTCCCGTACCAGTAAGCGAATGCAGCCACCGAAGCTGCCACAACGACACCAGCAGTTGCGTGCCAAGCATACAGTGGTTTATCCAGAACAAGGGTAGTAGCAGTTTGATCTGCAGGTGGTGATATGGGTGGCTTCTTACTGATTGTCATTGCAAATCCCAAACCCTGTCTTTCTGGCTCTGCCAAGTCTTCCACTGCTGGTTTAAGCCTTGTGGCTTTGGCTATAGCTTCATACTCTTCTTTAGTCCCTCCTTCAAGGAAAGATCCTACAAGCTGACCTTTGTTTATCCAGTACGCCCCAATTGTATTTCCCGAGTAATCCCCGAAATGGACTGCTTCCCCTGTGTTGTCCCCGTAAAACTGCCAAGACAGTGTGAAGACTCTGGAATAGAAAAATGGCAGGTAGTCAAAGTCATCTGCTTTATCTGGACTCAATATTGCAGCAACAGCATGCCTGGCTGATTTCCGGGCAGAATCGACATGCTCAAGTCTACGAGTTTCCCCAAACAATCTAACTGGAAATGCTGCAACATCTCCAACTGCATAGACCGAGTTGTTGCTTGTCTGCATTTGCCCATTTACTTTGATCCCACCTTTTTCCAAAGTTAGTTGGCCTTCAAAAAGGCCAGTGTTCGGACGAATCCCAATTCCCACCACAACTATATCTGCAGGCAGCCGACTTCCATCTCTCAGATTAACAGTTGTAACCTGTACTGTAGAAACAAGGTCATCAGACTGCATTGACTGACTATAGAACATGTAATTGTGGTCATCTTTCATACTTAGAAAACTAAATATTACACAAATCGTCACAATATCGACTTTTAGGAGACTCAGTAATTACCACCCTAGCCATCCCATTTTTTAGTAAGTTCAAGTTCCTACATCAAATCATTTAGTTTCATCAATCTTGTATTCCTTTTCTTCTTCAATTATCTTCCCTCAAATTTTATGTTCTTATCCCGATCTGAATTCACAGAAAATTTACTTAAAGAGAGGATTTCTTCTAAGAAAAGGATTACCTTTCCACTGGAGTCGAAATCAAATGATGATAACACGGTTCCTTTTATAAATTTCACTCCTTTGGATACGTAATAGTTCTCATAATAAGTAGCAATCTTGGGAGTAAATAAGCGAGCCACTGCAATGAGGTAATATGTAAAAATGTATGAGATTAATATGCAATTAAGTAAATACTTAACAAGAAAATAGCATTATTTTGGAAGATTTGGCAGCAACAAAAGGCTTGCCAAATAAATCTTCTAGCAAAGCAATTACTTTCATTAAGTAATTCACCAATTTGATTGCGCCACATCATATAATTAACATCTGTCAGTTAAAGCTTCTCAGGAAAAAGTTAGTTTTGTGGATATGATAATCAGAGTTGGATTAGTTTTGTGGATATGATAATCAGAGTTGGATTACTCACTGCAATGTGCTTCTGGAAAAACCATAGTCACATTTATTTTATTGATCACCAAAGATGCAGCGCACTCCATTCCTATGTATCCACCGCCGATGACAACGGCATTCCCACCAGCACAAGATTGCATCACATTAGCCAGTCTGTTTGCATCAGCTAAGTCTCTTAAATAACAAACATTTTCTGCATCTGATCCACTTACTCCAAATTCTTCAAGCTTCAAAGCCTAAGTTTCAGAAAATGGAAATTAGAGAAAAACAAACTTGGAGGGGATGCTTTTCCATTCCCACGACCAAAGGGATGTCTTTTGATTAATTGGCGATGAAAAGAAAAATACGAGTCATAGCCCAAGTTAAAATATGGGCTAAAAATGTCATCAATTTACCAATCTGATATTTATTTCTACATATAACAAGGCTGAAGCTAAAATTGCTACCAGAACAAAATTCAAATCCAACTCTTGAATAGAGTGCAAAACTATCAGCCAACTACCAACGGTAGAAATAGGAGTAAAGAATCGCAAGATCAGTTTAATACCCGAGCACCAGTCGCAATGATGAGGATCTTGTAACTTATGGTCTCCCCAGTTGCAGTTAGAAGTGTCTTACGTTTAACATCAGCAGACTTAACTCGAGTGCCAAGAACCAATTCAATACCTGTTACAATATTAAAATAATACATTCAAATAGACAATTTGGAACGTCTTTTTGGTAGTGAAAGAAGCAAACTTCAAAATTCAAATTAGGAAAACTATGACCAAAACATATTTACCGTGTTCCTTGTACCATTTTGGAGTCAACCTTTCCTCATTCGCACCTACACAAGTGTGAAATGCTGGAAGTCGAGCTGGAGCTGCATGAAGCCACAAGTTTTAGCTTTCAGGTATAGATATTATTTCTAAATAAAAGGAAGAAAATAAATTAACCAATGAAATCTTCAAAGTTTTGTTTTCCAATCTTAGGATGAAATTGACTACCTTACCCATAGAAAAAGAAACTATGTTCAGGTGCCACCTTACTCAAGTTAGCATTATTGGTTGTACATATCAGATATTATGTTTTTGCCAACCATTATTGAAACCAGATATCAGAGAGCAATTCACTTTGTGAAAGAAGCATTTCATTGACTTTAAGTATGAGAACCTTTACCTTCCGGAAGTAAATAGCCTTTGCTCAATGCAGGTCTCTCATAAGGTGCAAACTGAAGGAAAACCAATAGATATGGTAAGTTCACATGCTTACTGAAAGTTTCATTATTTTCTTTTGCAGATATAAACATGCTTCAGACTGGTTGATAGAGTACCAAAAAATGCAAGAGATGAGCACTTTAAGTGGGAAACATATGCATCATAAAAATTGCATTCCATTTAAAATTAACAGCATCCACCTCCAACTCTAGCCCTAGGGTAAAAGATTTGTCAATGCTAGTATAAGGTAGGATACTTTGATGCACATTCAACTTCACCATGTATACATAAACCACCTCATAATTCAGAACTACAGAATCAACCAAATTCATTTTGTAACTCCAGAAGTATAGCAAGAAGCTATGAATCTAAGATAATCAATCCTTTAAAATCCCAAAGATTTATTTCCCCAAAACACAGTAGAAAGATGAAGTCAACGATACTTATTGCTTCATAAAGGAATAAGGGAAACCAGAAAAGTATTAGTCAAGCAACCGCTAACCAAAATCTGTTGTAAAGCAAAACACAGATAAAATGTAAATTATAAATTCAGCCACAGGTGTATGATACAAGAACGACAGGAATTGATTCCGAATTGCTCAACTTGATTCACATTGCAAGCCATTAGTATTCTACATGTTTTTGCATGTAAAGCACTTGTTCTTCGTCTAATACAAAGAGGAAAAAAACATCAATTTTGGATAGAAGAACCAACAAAACCGAATTTTGAATTATTTGGCTACCATAAAAGGAAGCAATAATAATCCTTCAAAACTTAACACCAGATACCCATTTTAGAAACAAGTTTAAAAAAGATATTGGAAGAGAAAATTCAATAAAAAGGAGGAAACTTGATAAGTTTCTCACAGGTTCGTCAGAGATGATACAGAGTTCACCAGGAGAGACCCCTTTCTTTGTGAATTCAAGGGCTGCATAACCAGCTGCTACTCCCCCACCTAGAACCACATACACAAACGCTCTTCCCATCTCTCTATCTCTCTGAAAGTTAATGTTTTTTGCTCTGTTCTGGGGATGATTTTGTCCCCAGAAAGATGAGGAACAAAGAACCTGATGAGCTTCTTTTCAATTCATTCTATTTTTCAATCCTTAAATTCACGGGGTTATACTGTCGT
>JAOTAY010000001.1:25444983-25455295 GCA_025629805.1 Erythroxylum baracoense
GGAACAAAGAACCTGATGAGCTTCTTTTCAATTCATTCTATTTTTCAATCCTTAAATTCACGGGGTTATACTGTCGTCATGGCAATAATACCCTTAATAATATTACTGTTCCTCTAAGTCAAAAATAACACATCAAGTAAACACGTCGAATGCATTAGCTCTTACTTTTTTTTTTAATGAAAGTATCCATAGTTGTTATTTTTTGAATACGTAATAGATAAATTTTTAGATTGACGTAATAATCTGCAAATTATGTTAATCAAGTACTTCGTATTAGGTAAGTTTTATGCAATAAATTTGATCAAGAAAGTATAAATAGGGAGATTTGAACACAAGATTTTTTGACCTCAGCTCTCCACTCAACCAACGTGATTACCCCTAAATGGCAGCTTTTAGTTGATCTTAACTCGTAACAGTTTATATTAACTAATTTGACTATGATAATATTAACTATTTATTTAAAAATGTTTAGAATCAACTTTTTATGTATAAAATATATAGTTTAAAAATTTATAAATACATAAATATTATATTTTAATATTTTTTGAATAATCTAAATTTTAGATATTTAATTTCAAAAAAATAAGTTTAAAATTTTAATTAAAAAACATAGAATATATAATAGTAATAATAATTACTATTATATATTCTCCGTATTTATCAAATTGGTATTTATTTTTCTAATATATTAACTTATTAATCAAGTTAAAGTTTAAAGTTTAGAGTCATAGTATTTGGTGAAGAGAAAGTAACAACAAAAGATGAAAATTTGAGTACTTTGTAATAACTTTTAGGTACAATCGTCTTTTTATTCCTTAATTTCTCAGCCGTTATAGCAAAACGCTTCTAATAGTAACATTTTAAAAAATAACAGATTGAGTTCAATCTATTACCAAACGTGATTATCAACAATTTGATATCATCAAACACTCAAATATTTGCCAACAAATAATTAATTAGTCATTTACCAAACGCCCGTGATTAATGTTGCCTCTTTTTTTAATATGTTGTTATTATATTATTTTTATTTAAAATTTTATAACTGTAAATTAATTACATAGCAATAATTTTATTTATTCTTTATTCTTTATTACAAGACGAATATAATTTTGATTAAAATAAATAGAAGTTTAATAAATATAATAAAAAATTAAATAATATTATGAACATAAATTATTATTATCACAATGTTTCAAACTCAACTTCTAATATTTTGTACATAATATAATAGTAGATCGAGATTATCATCAGATCACATAATTTGTTATAAAAAAATCAGAATTTAAAAATAATATTTTATCATTGGGATATGTGATGAGTGTTGATGTCTTGATGAAGAAGGAGTTGCGATTGGTTTAGTTATGATGCAAACTGAATGGATATGATATGATTGGTGTGAGTCATGAGTATCAACACCTCCTCGTGCAACTGAATTATGGATAAGCCTTTTCTTTCTTCAGTATATTATTAGTGGGTATGGGTTTTTGGGTTTGGATAATTTCTGAGGAAGTGATCGGATAAGGATTTTGTGGGCACTAAAATTAAATAATAAAACTCTTTTTTCTTTTTTGGTCTCTTAATCTTATCGCTAGAAAGAAACTTGTCAAAGTACTAATCAATCCGAGGTTTGAATATTTAACAAGTACTAGGAATTAGTAGTTGAACAAGTGGATTTTTAATATTTTATAAGGCTCAAGAAAAAAAAGATTTATTTTACCTTTTTATGTTTTTTTAATGAGTGTCAAGAGTAAATTCTTATAAAGATCATAATGAATTAAAATAAGTACAAGTCACGAGCCAGTCCTAAGTAAATGCCCTTCTTGATGTTGCTCAAGGACGAGTTTAAGTCTTTTGTACCCTCTTTTCCTGTGGCCTCTGTTCCAATAAAATTCCATCTATTTAAATTGTCTCTCTAAATTACTGAATGGTTAGATGTTACACAGAAAATATAGGCCCAGAATAAAAGGTACAAAAGATTTGAAGCCACATTTGAATAGGGATGACAATTATAACCTGATTCGACCCAATTAAGCCAATTTTTTGTCCGAATTAATAGGGCTAAACGACATCGTTTTAATTTTTTTCTTTAAAAATAAATAGGCAAGTTGGGCAAGGCCAGACAGCCCATGACCTAACTGGCCATAGCCTAGCCACGGGCCTGTCAACTCACTAGTGAGTCGAGCCACTGAGTCAGGCCACGGACTAGCCCATCCTAACTTGCACAGGCTATTGTGGAAGAAGGCAAGCCAGGTCTAACCGAGGCCAATTGACATGTCTACACTTGGGCATTGGGAGTTTGTATGTTATAATCAATAATTAACAGACTTTCAATACCTTTTAATTTATTTAATTTAAAATTAATAGATAATATTTAAATTAAATTTAAGTTCAGTTTAAAATTAATAAATTAAATTTAAATTAAATTAATCTCAAATTTAAAAAATGTTATTTTATATACTAAAAAAGATCCTATAAGTATATGAATTTTCTTTTAACTCAAAACTTATGGAGTCATATTAAAAAAGGATCATACTAAAAAAGGATCATACTTCATTCAAGAGCAAGTTTATATCATTTGATTTTAAATTATTAAATAAAATATTTAAAACATATAATCTACAAATACGTGAAGATTTATAATAACTATTCTCGAATCAAAATATAATGATTATAAATTTCACTTTTATTAAATATATATATAATGAGCCATATCCAATACCCCTCCTTACAGAACTTGGACCTCAACAATACTAGGCCTACTTCTATCATATGAGGCCAACTGCCGAAACAAAAGCTGTCCATCACGGATGAAAGTACTGCCACTGATAATGAACTTATGCTGAAAAGCCCAAGCACAGATCCAAATTCGAGCAGACCGCCCAAGGCATCATTTTGATCGAGTGAGCAGGTCAAAAACTTGAACATCATTTCGGCTGAACGGTCGGGCCATTCAAGCTCAAACCTAACTTGAAACTCAGTCGAACCAAATCTAATATGTTAACTTCAGATCCGAACCCAATTGCTATCTCTAATTATTAATCAATTGTGGAAACTGTCAACAGTATCTCAAATTCGGCATAGACGATCTATTCCAAGCCTGTGTCAAAAATTTCAGCCACAAGTTTTATAATAAATAAATAGAACACATATTTGTGGATGAAAATTTATGCACAAGGTAAGGTCAGATTAAAAGGAACAGAAGTTCTGATCCCCTCAAATTAAGGGTGCACATGCACATCAAAATCGAAGGTTAGAACGGCCATTCTAGCCAGTGGAGGGACAGCATGCCAAGACAAATTTATAATCAATACAAACCTATTCCGAACAGGACTTTTGCGTCAATGATGATTTCTGTTTATAAGACAAAAGTTCTTCTAAGCAAAGCAGATTTGCACAAACCCATATTGCAAATACGTAAAAACCTAATTAAACATTCTGTTACGACACAGTAACTGAACAAAAGGGTATCTAGACTCTCCAGAATTGGTACTCTCAAAAGCCCGGCAAGCAACCAAAATAGTCTGGCTTCTTCAGCTCTGCAAAAATAAGTTCCACGGATCATAAAGCTGGAATACCATCTTTCCGGAAGTAAGTCTAATATTTATTCAGAACCAATTTTTGCATCAACATTTGATGCATTTGTTTAAGTTGCTATAATCTTTCATTTAACAGATACCCATCTACTAACCTTGCTTGCGATGTTGTTGGAAAGCCAATCCAGCCCTTCGTAAAGGCCCTCCCCTGAAGTTGCACATGTGCTCTGGATATACCTGATATCAACCGTCATAGGACATGTTACGGTTTCCATTCAAATACACTTATTCAAATTCGGTCCAGGAACATTTCATCATCTAAATGAGCATTGCAATGAATAAAAAGTAACTTGAACCAAAATGAGATGAAAAGTTTTCAGATACCAGTGGCGCTGGCGAAGTGAGTGCAGGCCAAGCTTGTCAGTTATTTCAGCAGCATTCATTGCATTAGGAAGATCTTGTTTGTTAGCAAAGACCAGCAAGACAGCATCTCTAAGTTCATCCTGCAGCCAAATTGTTCAACTATTAAATCCAATCATAGAAAGTTCTATACATCTGTTGTTGCCTAATTTCCAGACTTCAGAGTGGAAAATATTGGGCAGCTGTTAACCTCCGATATAATCAAGAAAACATAGAGTGATACGATCTTCGAACTTTGCCATAAGGTGAAACAATTTTGGATCAGCAGTGAAATGCAACCTTATAGAAAAGGCTACTGTCAAATTTGTAATGTCACACAGATATAAGTTCCCCTCTTTTCTTTTTGGGCTTTTGCCTTCTCTGGGAAGGGTGTTGGCAAGGGGAACTACGATTGTGACAATCCATATATACAAGATGGCAATCAAATGAGTAAAGTCCTGAGTAACCAAAATATCAATTAAAAGGAGTGTAATGCAATAATATAACCGAAAGTTACCAAATAAAACCACTTTCAATCCCCATGTGGAACTAATAGTAATGAATGTCAAGTCTACGTAAAACAATTGAGAACAATTCATTGGCGTCCACGTGAGATTTGTACCCCGCAACCAAAAGAACAAAACATGAAGAACAAATATATAAGATAAAGAGAAGGCGTATAACATTTTAGCACCTCATTCAACATCCTGTGCAACTCATCCCTAGCCTCAACAATTCGATCCCTGTCATTGCTGTCCACAACAAAGATAAGACCCTGGGTGTTCTGGAAGTAATGCCTCCACAGAGGGCGAATCTATATTTGGGAAGAGAAGAAAGAGGCAAAATGAGAAAAATCAGTCACTCTATAGTGTAATATCAGAGGAATTAAACACAGAAATAATGTCCCAATAAATAATATCCAGGGTAAGATAAACAGGTGGTCTCTACCATAGGGGATTCACTAAGAAGAAGTAATAGTAGACTAGATAACATCTTTGAGTTTTAATCAGAGAAAACCTTTAAAAACATACTTTCAAGATAAAACATGAGACTACATATAGCTATTTAACTATCATCTCAATTTTATATAGAAGAGCTATAAAATTAGAATTCTCTAGAGATCTTGTTAAAATCAATTAATACTGAATACCAATGGGATGGAGAAGAACGAACAACATGGCTGAGTTAGTTGCAGTTATTTGAGTTTGATAATTGTATCGAAAAAACTGCATTAGATACGTATATTGAACTCATGTCTGTTTCTAGTACAAATTTTTAATATAGGAATATGTGAATTTTCTACTAAACATTTTTTATTTAAATGGATGAAAGAAGTGAGAATGGAAAAACTGGAACATTAAACTGACATTTGGATTGGTATCACAAGCTTCACCAAATGACAACCCATGTACCAGAAATTATCAAACAGGACAAACTACTGAGCATACCTTGTCTTGACCCCCAACATCCCACACTGTGAAGCTAATATTCTTGTATTCAACTGTCTCGACATTAAATCCTGCAGCAGAATAGTCCACACCCAAATCAAGCGTGAATAATCATGGACCCAAAAGCTGTACACACTACAACTTTAGACGTATAGCGGATACCAACAAATTACGTCAGTCAATCACCACACAGCCATCACACAAACGCCAAAATACACATCCTTTTCACATATAATATGTTACTAAAAGCGAATATTTTCATCTATAGTTGAAACTCAAAGAAACAGTGCTCACCGATGGTAGGGATCGTGGTGACGATTTCTCCAAGCTTGAGCTTATACAAAATCGTAGTTTTACCAGCAGCGTCGAGACCTACCATCAGAATTCGCATCTCCTTCTTGGCAAAAAGCCGGCTAAAGAGCTTCGTAAAAGTAAGCCCCATCTCTACTTCTCTCTACCTGCACGCACATGTACACAAATAAATGAAACAAATCCTTAAAAAAATCCAAAAAAAAACATAGCGCATCACAAAACCAAAAACTCAAAGGAAAAACGGAATACTCCAACGAGAGCGCCAATCTCCACATCGGATCCGATTTCAATTTTCATTTCTAAATCAATCAAGCAAACCTCACAACCTCTATCAAATGAAATTCGATAGATCTCAAAAAAGTTGTACGGATAAAAACGGAGTCCGACTCGGACGATCTATGTGAGAAAGATCAACGGAGATCGGGGACTGAGGTAGAGTACCGTAGAATAACCAGATCTAGAGACAAGAGGAAGAGATGAGAGTTACTTGCCTGATGTCTCTCTGAAATGAGGACCTGAAACGTAGAGATCGAATTGTGCGTGGGTTTTGAATCTTCTCTCCTTTTCTTTCTCTTTTGTACTTTGGCGGAGAAACTGAGATTTTTTAGGAGAAAATAAAATGGTATTTCTGTATTTTAATGGCAAGGGCGGACATGATTGTGCCACGTACACGTACATTTATTATTTGTATTAAAATTTTAAAATAAAAAGAAGAAATTTAATCGATATTTTTAATTATATTCAAATATTTAAATTATTAAGTGGAATCAAAATTCAAATTCGACTCAAAGTCTAATTTAATCACGGAGTATGACCCGAGACCCGTTCAGTACACATCAGCCTACACGAGAGTTCGAACGGCTGCCATTACTTCAGTAATCTCTCAATCATACATGTAAAAGTGTCTGTACATTAGGGGTAGCAATGCCCAAGTAAAATATTTAGGCTGTGTTAAAGGAAGAAAGTGGTTGATAATTTGCTTAAATTAATCTGTTAAAATAATAAATATTTATTAAAATAAGTACTTATGTGTTTTGGATTGTTGTTTTAGTAATGGCTGAAACGTGAAAATAGATATTTGACAAGTGTAGTTGCGGTTACTGAAAAAAGATAAAATACTAAAAAATTCATTGATTTAATAACTAATAATTGTTGTATAAATAATTAAAAAATATATTATTAGTCGTATAAATTTAGAGTTATAAATAATAAAATATTAAATTAAAATAAGAAAATATAAATAAAATAATTTATTAAAAATATATTATTAATCATATAAATTTAAAATTATAAGTAATAAAATATTAAATTAAAATAAGAAAATATAAATAAAATAAATTTAGTAAATAAATATTTAAAAATACATTAATAGTCATATAAATTCAAATTATAAATATTAAATTATTAGATTAAAATAAGAAAATATAAATAAAATCAATTTAGTAAATAAAATATTTCACCTTACTTAAATACTATTGGCAAAAACTTCCTTCTAATAATTAAGTAACGGTATAATGGAAAATACCAAAATATGATGAGGTTATTATTGGAAGGTAAAATTTTCACCGCATAAGCAGTTTCCTACCGCAGCCCCTTTTCTGCTTATCTATTTCTGCGGTGGCACCGCAGTTTTCTCCAACTTACAGTTGTCGACCGCAAATCCAAACGTGTGATTGCGTTTGAAAACTGCGGTGGATAAGTACTTATCCCCACCGCACCGCAGATCCAAACGCAGCCTAAGACTTGATTTAGAGTTTGTTATTCCTTGAACTTATCCTTTACATGCCCCAACAATATGGAGGATTCACCGGAGACTCCAATCTTAAAACGAAAATGGAGAAATTGACTGCAACCAAGAGATTTAGCAAGTATATTGATAAAGCAAACACACACGAAAGGGTGTAAATTATGTGTGACTTTAAAAAAATTGCAAGTTGCTTTCAATTTGTATATAGATAAGGGCCTATTAAAATTTTAAAACAATAGGAGCCTGTCAGATGATAGATCCATATTAAACGATATGAACTTGTTAGATGATTGGAACCTACTAAACGATAGGAACCTGCTAAACGATAAATCTTGTCAAAACGATTTAAAATAGAATGCATCTGTTAAAACTGAAAAGAACTTCTTGCAAGTTGAAAACAGAAGAAGCCTATTATAAAAGTGAAGAAGCCTTTTACAAAATGAAAACACAAACAATATATTTTGGGAAATTTAAAAGTTAAAAAGAGAGAGAGGAGTGACGTCGATTTATATGGGTTCTACTTATAACTCAAGCCTATGTCTGGTCCCCAAGTATCTAATTTGAGTATTTTACTAAAATCCCAATTAGTAATTTGGTGAGTCTCTTTAAGTTCACGAGTACATATTTTTCAAAATTCTTCAACCTTCCAAACTAGTAGTATTTAGTTAGCTTCTACAAGCTCTCAACATATGAACATGTAATTTGCACGATATGAGCTTCAATGATCTCTCTTAAAAAGAATTTTCACTTTCTAAAGTACAAGAGATTTGACAATGATATCACTTTCAAGAGAATTGATGCTATAGATGTATTTCAAGAGTCTGATTTGTTTTCGCAAAAGCAGCGGCTCTTCCTTAAGTAGGCATTTCTTTCAACTAGCCGTTGCTTCAATTACATCCTTAGTTAACTGGATGGATTTAAATCTGAATAACTTCAATGTCATCTTTGCCAAAAATCTTTCAGTAATCACGGGGATAATATACTACCTTCATAATTTGTAAAATCATTTCTGATAAATCATTTTTAATAAGGTAAGTTCATAAAGAAGGTTTATGCAAGAAAGGAAATATATTTCTTATGATTTTATTTTCTTTTGACAATTAACTCGTTAACAATAAAAGAAAATAACTCCAATGATAACAAGATTCTTCCGGATATTGTGAAATAAGGTAAGTTCATTAGGAAGGTTCCTACAAGAAAGGAAACATTTATCCTATAATTTTATTTCCTTTTGAGAATTAAATTGTTAATTGTATGAGAAAATAAATCTAATTTGAATTTTGAAATATTACGAGGTTATCATCAAAATCGTTAATAATAAACCTTGAGCTAATACCACTTATATACACTTTTTTTTAAACGAATGAACCCGCAGTCGCTATCGTTTGGATGCGCACTGGGTAGACCTCTAGATTGACGCTATAGCTTGCAAATCACGTCAACTGGGTACTTCACACTAGGCAAGGCTTGTACAATATGCTCGATTGAGAGAGTGTAGGTAGGAGAATTCAAACACAGGACCTTTTAGCTCCATACCCCTTACTCCACCAACTCAACCACCTCCAAGGGGGTACCACTTATATACACACACACACAAAAATTAATAAAAGTAGATGGTAGATGGAAAATATATGATATATAAATTTTAGAAACTTTTTTTAATATTAGTAAAATTTGTGATTATTATATGTTAAACTTTAATATACCATTATCTTATTCAGTTAAACATCAAGGTTGCTTATATTGACAAAAAGAAATATGGTGAAGTAGAGAAGATATTATGAGCCGGTATTTTTCTACTTGAACATTTGGACCTTTTTAAATCAAAAATCAAACACATGAAAAATTAATCATGCATTTGATTCTATGCAAAATTCGGCTGAAACATTATACCACCTCTTTCTTATTCTATAAAATGGGCCAAGTATGTGGGTAAGAAGAGCATTACCTGGCTAATTATTTTCCAATAATCATATCTGTATCTCCTATAGCAAGTACAAGAAATGGCACTTCCATTAGTTGCTTCGTCTTCAATTGGCAATTTCACAAGCTTGCCTCCAAGAGGCCAAGACTTGTTGCTTGGATCATCGAACCGTGGTCGTTTCAACCGTGTTCAGTGCAGGGTTGTGAACAAAGTCTCCGACCAGACAATAACCCGAAGATCTGGGAACTACCAACCTGCTTTATGGGACTATAATTATATCCAGTCACTAAGAAGTGATTTCTTGGTATTGTTTTCTAGTTGCTTTCATTCTATTTTTGATGCTGTTGTTGGTATTAATTGTTTTTAGTTGTTTGTTCAGGTGGAGTCGTACACACAAAAGATCGACAAGCTCAAGGAAGATGTGAGAGCGATGCTTGTGAATAAAACGATGAATCGTTTAGATCAGTTAGAACTGATTGACACAATTCAGAGACTTGGGGTTGATTATGTTTTTGAAAATGAGATAAGAACCATATTGGGGAGAATTTACAACGATAAGAAGCATACTAATGCCTCGTCGAACAATGACTTGTACACTGAAGCTCTGGAGTTCAGACTCTTAAGACAACATGGTTTTAAGGTTCCGCAAGGTGCGATAAGAGATCTTTCATATATATAATGTGCAATGAGCTCTTCATCGTCAATCTAATATACATTAAAAACTGCAGAGGTTTTCGACATCTTTAAGGATAGTCAAGAGAACTTCGAAGCATGCCTGTGTGAGGACATGAAGGGGTTGCTGTCTCTGTACGAGGCAACATTCCTCATGGAAGAAGGTGAGAGCATCTTGGAGGATGCAAGAGATTTCGCAGGGAAGCACCTTAAACAGCATGTCAAATACCACAATGGTGATTACGTTTCTACGTTAGCTAGTCATGCCTTGGAGCTC
>JAOTAY010000001.1:25472814-25483481 GCA_025629805.1 Erythroxylum baracoense
AAATAAGTATATTTTAAGCATTTGCGCTCGAAAGTGCTTATAATTTTTCTATCATTACTTTTAGCTATAGATGATCACATATTATCTTATGATAGTTGTGAGGTTATGCTATAGATGATCAGATATTATTTTATAATAGTTGCGAGGTCAACATAAAAAGATAGTGATAGAACAAACATAAAAATGTCAAAGATAAATTGAAGTATGAATTATATAATCGAACAAAGATTATAACAGAAATAGAAAAAAATGGACAAAGAGTTACTCGAAATTTTAAAACTTTAAGATAAAGATCTCAACACTCATACTCGAAATTTTGAATGTTTGGTATTTGAGAATTCTTATAAGCGCTCAATCTCCAAATTGATGACGTATTTAAGAAAGGTTAAAAGGAGCTTAAGATTCGAGAATCTTATTTGAGATAAGTATATCGATGTTCTTCCATCAAACATGTTATTATTTGTTAAATAGAAAATTTTAATTTTAACAAAACAATTCAAGTACGAGTGAACATAGGAAGCTAATCGTTTAGATCTATAATTCTATAACTTAATTTTATAAAATATGATCAAAATATTGATTGAAATGCCAAAGTATTTAATTAAAAATTAAAAAATAAAAAAATAGTACTAAATGCTTAAGGGTGGCAATTGGCCCAGGTCTAGGTATTTTTAATGGAGCCTGAGCCCGACCCGAGATGCAAATTTTTTAAGTAAAATGATATTGTTTCGTTTAAAAGAATCAAGTTTTGGATCAATCTAAGAGTAAGTAACTTAGGCTCGGGCTTAATTAAAAAAACTTCATTTTATAATTTTAATATTAAAAATTAACTGATCGACACGTTGCCATCCTTGTAAATATTATTTAAAATACCCAAAAAAGCGTAAAGGAAGAGGCTACTTTTTAACATAATCATCAAAATAGATATAATATTTAAAAGAATAAAAAAAATACAATTATCAATCAAAATATTTACGAAATAAATATCATAGAGGCAAGACAGCGAAAAGTTCTTTAAAAAAAGTTAGACCTTAGATTCGGACTGTTCAAGCCCAACTCTAGCAAAACAAAACATCAGAACCCAAAGCGAACCCGATCTGAAGTAATCAATTATCAACGCTTACCAGTTTACCAGATCGGTCCAACCAACTCAGTTCCGGGAAATATCTGGCCGCTCCCTTACTTTTCCCTTTTCCTATAAATACCAAACTCGGAATCACCTATTCATTCTCTCTCTCTTTCCTTCTACGCGTTTCTCTCCACCGTCCAGAGAAAGAAAGCGCGTACGATTCACTTGCCTCGGTACGAAAGGAGAGGCGACAAAGGAGGGAGCTACCGCTTTCTGTGGCGCTTAGCACGATTCTGCTCTCTCCAAACGACGCGCCGTCGGGTACGACCTTTCAAATCTGATTTCTCTCTTTTCTCGGCCCTTCCTTCTTCGAGGTCCGATTTTTCAGATTTGGACTCTTTCTCTCTCTCTCTCGCTCTTTGTTTCTGTTTATTGTGTTTTGTTGGTGAGGAATTTGTCCAGAAAGTAGGAGAAAGCATAGGAAAATTGCTTCTGCATGCTCCATTTTGTTTTTTTGTATTGGATCTAGGTAAGCTTCATCTGTAATGGAATTAGTTATGATCTTAATTTCTTGATTTCTGAACTATCTGAAAATTTGTGGTTAATAATATTGATTCTGCGATTCTGGTTGGTTTCACGTCTGTGTAATTTTTTTAATTTGCCTTTGAATTTTCTAGTGATGGGTTAAATTTGCATGTTTCAGGATTGTGTTGATAGTTATAATATTACTATGGCTGCTGCTGCCAGTCCGCGATACGCTCCAGAAGATCCTACTCTGCCCAAACCATGGAGGGGCCTTGTTGATGGTAAAACCGGGTATCTTTATTTTTGGAACCCGGAGACTAATGTCACTCAGTATGAGAGGCCTGCTTCCTCAGCTCCTCCATCAAAGCCTTCTTCGGTACCCATAAGTTCTTCAATCCAAGTTCACCAAAGTTCTCGTTCTGATTATACCCCTGTTAAGGAAGATGAAAGTGGTGGCAGAGGAGGCAGTGGTGGATCCAGACTTGATTTAGGAACAAGAGGCAGTCAGGTAGATAATGGCTTGTTTCTCCTGAACTGTGGTTTGACCTTGATCAGTGTGTATTCTGTTAATTCTGGTCATATGTCGTTGAATTTAAAGTTGGAGCAGTAATTTTGTAACTAAGTATAAGACACTACTCACATTCTGAGTGTAGTGGCTTGAATTTTTTCTCTCTCGATGATTAAATTCCACATTGCATTCCTAATATTTACTTTTTTTTTCTTGACTGTTAAATTGTACGCAGCATTCCTGATATTTACTTTTTTTTTTCTTGATAGATCTAGAAATATTCTCGCAAATCAAAAGAAGAACGTATAAGTTTATAGGCCTGAAAAATTGGAAACAATACTATTGCTGAAAGTTATCTTATTTGCAATTAGGAAAGTGTTGAGAATATTACTTGAATTATTCTTGGGCCTCATCCAACAGCCTTAAATGGTTTGTTGACACGGTACTGAAGCCTTTGTGATAAGAGATCTTTAGTTCAAACTTTGCCCTCGTTTATAATTAATTTGTGATTTCTTGTGATTGGTAATACTTCATGTGGGGTGTGCTATATTAGTGTTTGAATCATTTTCTTAGCTCATCTGAACAGTTTAACTTTTGCAGTTGGATTGTTGACGGAAAAAAAAACTATATATACATCTTGTGCTTGATTTTGCCCTTGATTTTGTATCAGAGTGCAAAAGGAGGGACATCTCAACCCCACAATTTAGTCAATGGAACTGCCACTGGGCCTGGGGGTTCATATACAAGAGGACATGGATCATCAACCGGAGAAAGTAATTTATCTGCAGAGGGTTATCGCCGTCGGCATGAGATAACTGTTACTGTGAGTACATTGAATTTCGCAGATTATTTTTGAGGCCATTATTCCATGTTCATTTACTATTAATAATTAGTGATCATATCTTTTATGGGTGTAACTGGTAGAGGGTTTGATTGATGTTCATTGTTATGCTGAAGTTTCCCTTGGCAACAATTTTTAGGAAGATGAAGTTCCTTTGCCTCTTACATCTTTTGAAGCTACCGGATTTCCTGCAGAGATTCTGAGAGAGGTAGATCTTGTACTTATATCTTCGTCTCCATGCAATACTTGTTGAATGGGAGTTTTAGTAAGTTAGCAGACTATAGTGTTTCCAATACAAAGTTTTGTGATTGCTAGAGGTCCAATATGTAGTTTCATAGTCGTTAATACTTTTGTCATCTGTACTTTTTGTCGCAGGTGCGATATTTGCTCCTGGGAGGAGCTAATGTCGTACGCTGTGCTGCCCTCTCTTTGGGGGCTATGCATATTTTTTGGAGCGCCCTTATATGGTGGACTATTTTTTGGGATGGACTATCTGAGTCATCTAAGTTCGTGGCTGGGACTGCTGATGGTGATAATTTATTCTGCCATTCGGTCCGAGCGGAAGAAGAGGCCTCCTCCTGCTCCAACTTGCATCAGCAAGCATTTGCCGACTGCATATGGGGGATGATGCTTCTTCTGCCATTAGCCACGCCTCTTTTAGTCCAAAAGAAAATCAACCTCAATTATTGAGCCAGTACATCAGCTTATGGGGATTGCTGGATTTTTTGCTTTTTCCAGGTACACAATGCAGGATTCTCTTCCCCGACCCCTATTCAGGCACAATCATGGCCAATTGCCTTGCAGAGTAGAGATATAGTGGCTATTGCTAAGACAGGCTCGGGTAAAACCTTAGGTTACTTGATACCAGGCTTCATGCATCTCAAAAAATGCAGAAATGATCCTCGACTGGGTCCAACTGTGTTGGTATTGTCACCTACAAGGGAGTTGGCAACTCAGATACAAGATGAAGCTGTGAAGTTTGGCAAGTCATCCAGAATTTCTTGCACGGTATTTAAAATTACATCCTAATACACTTGCCCCCAGATTCAATTCCTCAGATTGTTTGGGTGCTAATGTTAACATACCTGTCCATGCATAAAAACATGTTTGAACTGCAAGTAGTGCCTTTGTGGTCTTTCAGTTGTGCATGCGAATTTTGGATTACTGCCTGCTTTCTGCGTTATAGATGTGTAATTGTTTAGCTTGCTTAAGAAAATACATGCCCTTCATCCTTTAACTTCCAAATTTGGACTACCCTGCAGTTCTTGTTGGCCACAATTTATTAGTGTAATGAAGATTGTATCTGATTGCTAGCTTTATATGATGTATTTGACTCATCTTCTCCTACTTACACTTGCATCTTTTGTATGTGATAGTTCTTGCCACAATCATAGCTTGTATTCTGATCACTAGCTTTATGTGATGTATTGGTGCTTACCCACACTTTGTGTCGATAATAACTTTTTAAAAAATGTACGTTATATTTATAAAGAAAATATTTGATCTCTATTACTTAAAATGTGATAAAAAAACATTAATTATAAAAGAAACTTATCCAGAAAATTAGAATATTTAAGCATTATAGAAATAAAAGAATTCTTTGTTTAAAAAGGGGGGGAAAAAAAGAAAATCTTACCAAAAATGTTTTACAAAGGATATCCATCATTGGAAGCCTCCTCAAAGACAGAATATGAGATAAGATACTTAATTGGACTTATATAATTAGTACGAATTGTTTTCATCATCTGGGATATCTATTATTTATAGTACTTAATATTATATTTCATAAGTTAATGGAATGAAAATATAACAAATCAAATATTACATGGCTAGACAAAAAACTTGTCTTTGTATCTAGTTTAATGTATGTAAATATACAGATAAGTATAGATATTGCTGATGCCCCCTAATTACCCTTTTGAAGTGTTTATATGGAGGAGCGCCCAAGGGTCCCCAATTGAAAGAACTTGACAGAGGAACGGATATTGTGGTTGCCACTCCGGGTCGGTTGAATGACATTCTTGAGATGAGGAGAGTTAGCCTTAGCCAAGTCTCTTACCTTGTATTGGATGAGGCTGATCGCATGTTGGACATGGGGTTTGAGCCCCAAATTCGAAAGATTGTGAAAGAGGTGCCTGCTCGTAGACAGACCCTAATGTTCACAGCTACTTGGCCAAAGGAAGTTCGAAAAATTGCTGCTGATCTACTGGTTAATCCTGTTCAGGTTAACATCGGCAATGTTGATGAGCTTGTGGCAAACAAGTCAATCACACAGGTCTGATCTGTATACTTCTATTATAAATTTAGGCAAAATGAACTGGAAGTGTTTATTTACTTAGTTGAATTATCTTCTTATATTGTCTCAGCTGTAGTATGAATACAGCCATAATCTTCTAACTGATTTTCTTTTGTCTTGTCATGTTCTAGTATGTTGAAGTGTTGGCACCTTTGGAGAAGCATAGGCGATTGGAGCAAATATTGCGATCCCAAGTACATGGATCAAAGATTATCATATTTTGTTCAACGAAGAAGATGTGTGACCAACTTGCTCGCAATCTTACCCGACAGTTTGGAGCTGCTGCTATTCATGGAGACAAGTCTCAGAGTGAGAGGGATTTTGTTCTAAGTCAGTTTCGCACTGGGAAGTGTCCAGTGCTTGTAGCCACTGATGTTGCAGCTCGAGGGTTAGACATTAAAGACATCAGGTTGGTTATTCTTTTCCTCTCTCTCTCTCTCTTAATTCTTTGGTTTCCTCACAAAATGGAGCTATTAAATGCCAAAAAAATAGTTAATGTAATTACATTTTCCTTAGCACAAGATTTAGAGTAAATAATCTTTCCTTATTGGGAAGATTGGCCTAAATGCTTTTTCCTTACAAACAGAGCTACCGATACTGTCCCCTCTAAGATCAAACAATTCCATCGAATTATGATTGTATGGATGACAGCATCTACTAAAAGAATTGGAAATCTAGAATAATTTTTGTCGGAGAGTCAAATCTTCTAACAATTTTGGATATTTCTTTTCCATGAATCTGTTGACAAGAAGTTCCATCTTATTTTCAGAGTGCACAACTACTTTAACTGACTGAAAAGCTGTTGTCTTCAAGGAACCGGAAACTTGGGTTCAACAAGTGCTGAGGGAGCACAAGTTTCAGTTTACTAATATAGGGATTTTGTGCTTTTGTCTTAATACTTTTTCATGAGATTATGATCTCCTGTTAGCTACTTTTGTTTCTTGATTCTCTCAGGTCGAGTTGTCAGTGTTTTGTCCATATCAAATAGTTTCATACTAATGATGTGGATTTAACAAATTAAATGCTCCATTGTATTACTTTGGCTTGAGCAATCTTCAAGTTGCTCTTTCCACATGTTTTATTAATACTCTATAGCTTTTAATGTGTGAAAAAAAAAGTGATGGATTTAACTGAGAGATGATTTTGTTTCAGGGTGGTTATAAATTATGATTTCCCCACAGGAGTGGAGGATTATGTTCATAGGATTGGGAGGACTGGTAGAGCTGGTGCCACTGGACTGGCTTACACATTCTTTGGTGAGCAGGATGCCAAGTATGCTTCAGATCTGATTAAAGTTCTGGAAGGGGCAAGCCAACGAGTTCCTCCAGAGATTCGTGATATGGCTTTACGTGGTGGTGGCACAAGCAGGTTTAGACGTTGGGGCCCTGCTTCTAGTGGTCGTGATGGAGGCCGAGGACGTGGTGGATGTAGTGATTTTGGTTATGGTGGAAGAGATGGAGGAAGGGGTATGACAAGCTCTTCTTCAATCAGAGGAGAACGAGCCGCAGGTGGAGGCCGCGGTTTTGATCATGATTCTAGAGATAGGTACATGGCTTAAAGTAGTGATTCATGCATTATGGATTATCTTGATCTAGATATTAATTAGGAAATTGAATGGCAATTAATATGCATTTCTCTGGTTCCTTTTCATTGGGCTGTGTTCTGAATATTGGTGATTGCCACTTAGTGTGTTTTTGTGAAATCCAACGTGCAGATTGTATTGATTCTTGTATTCTGTTAAAGCTGGATTTCGTTTACTAGATTTCATGCACATTCCTATTCGTTCTCTTTCAGGGATTGATATGAATACAACAGCAATTTCCTGATGTTACCACTTGTTTTAGTGTTGAGACTGATGATGGATAACGAATTTTGTTTTATATGGCCAGATATGATCGTGGTATTAATGGTGGATATGGTAGAGGTCGCAGTAGAAGTCCTGACAGGGGGCACAGTTGGGGTGAGCGTAATGGAAGTTGGAACCATGAGCGTAGTCGAAGTCGAAGCCCTGAAAGATACGACGTGGATCCACACGCACGGGAGCAGTCTCCAGTGCGCAGTTTTCACCAGGCAATGATGGAAAGAGATCGAGCATCCTCACCGCAACATCGCGGGGGCAGCGGCTTTCAGGATAGGACTCCAACTACACATGGGCGATCCCCAGTGCGCAGTTTTCATCAGTCAATGATGGAAAGAAGTCGGGTATCTCCACCATCTCATATCAATCGTGAGCGTTCACGTTCTCCTCGTGCTGGTGGCGGCAGCAAGACAGCAATGGAACGTGGTCAGTCGTCCCACAATAACACCCAACAAGGGTGGAGAAGATCACCTGGTCCTGGTGGTGGTGGTCTCAGTAACCGAGGATCTAAAGATAAACTTCCACACCTCTCGGAAGAAGTGGAGGAGGGCATGATTCCGGCAGATGAAGTTCTGGTTAATGGAATGTATCAAAGCTGAATGTTGAAACTGGTACGTTTTTGGGGTTTTTGTTACGTTGTAGGTGGACTCAGACCAAATTTAGAAGGGATTGACAGGTTATTTTTGTAGGCGCCCCCATGACTAGAACTCGCACATCCTCTTTCATTCATTTTGTTTCCTTCTTTTGGTGAAAGTGGAAGAAGGAGAAGGTTTTACTGTTATGCATCACATGGATGATTTTAAGTGTACAAGCGTATGTACTAAGCATATGTGTATACTACTTTTTACGAGTAGTTTGTACGTTTTTATGTCGAATTTGGAACATTTAGTGTAAAAAACTTAAATTGCGTGACAATTCAAATTCTATTTTAGATTATGTTCTACTTGACTATTATTTGAATATTTAAAAGTCCAGTGATAACTACACATAATTAGTCATATAGTATTAAAAATTAAGATCAAAAAATAAATAAAACAAAGTATAGGATAAAATTAGATCCTAAAAACAAAGGAAAAGTGCAAAACTATGATTAAAAAATTAAATCGGTGTAGGCAATTTAATTGCGAAAAATTTCAAACGATTAATTTTTTGTTTCGATTTTAACTTTTAAGTTTGATTTATTTTAATATTTTTTTAAAATTTTATCAATTTATTAATTAATTGGTTAATTTTAGTAAATTAATTGATTTTCATAAACCAAAATAAACAAATAATTTTTATTTAACGGACTCTTTTCAATTAAACTTTAAATTAGGGATAAATTTTTTAAATTTTATTTCAAATTCTTTAATTTTATTCAATATGTAATCGATTTTATGACGGTCTAGCATCGGTTGAATATTTTTAACTAAGGTGTTTGGTTGATTGAAATTACCATTCCATTCCTAATCTATTCTTGATAATAGATTATTCCCTTATTTGGATGAAGAAAATATATAGAATATATAATCCAAGGGTTTAATTATTTCTTGAGTTTGGAAAATAAGTAAATTGATAACCGTCCTATCTTTATCTACTTAAAGAATAAAATTGAGAATATGTTAATTGGACAAAATTATCCTTAAGAAATCTACATAATTACTTAACTATAATAATAATAATAATAATAATAATGATAATGATGCGATAGTAGATAAGAAGAAGAGGAAAAATAATAATAAAATAATAATGATAATGATAATAATATTAACAATAATAATAAGAAGAAGAAGAAGAAGAAGAAGAATGTAATTAGCGAGGACTAATAGATATTTGTCATTCTAAATTTATGTTTTCAAATCAAACATTGGCGTTACATTATCATTAGAAATTCTTAGGAATAAACCAAACTAAATAATACTTATTCTATTCCTAAAGAATGACTATTATATTCTTTATATATTACAGTAGGTGAACCAAAAACTTTGTAAATTTTTTGTCTCGCCAGTTTAACTTTTAGTCTAGTTTTTAAAACATAGGTGCAGAATAAAACAAAGAAGTTTTTCAAAGGGAAGTACTAAACTTAATATGCATTCCATCTAAGAATAATTTCTTGTTAAAATTTTCTTAGTTAATGCAAAAAAAAGGCAAAGTTAAATTGCTTATAAATAATAAATAATCCATCCCATTAGGGTTTTAGTGCCAGGGCATTGTTCCATCTGACTCATCACATCAAATCTTCTGTTCTAATTACGGTGTTCTAATTTTGTTTTATTAAATCTCATCTACATATTTATGCAGAGTCTATCTAAATATGTAATGAAATATGATAGGAACACTATAACCAGAATATGAGATCTGATCCCCTAACTCATGACCTGATTTTTCTTTTTGCTTTAATTGATGTATCAAACTCAAAATCACCCATATCCTTGTCCTTGATTTCAATAATGCATGATTTAGCATTAGTTTTGTTCACTATAATCAATTATGAGTTACATTAAGATGGTTTTAGTTTTTCAATTTTCTTCATTATAAAAATAAAAGGGGTAAAATTTTCTAATTCTGATTTAATTACCAATGTAGTAAAAGCTCTTAAAAATTTGAAGCGTATTCTGTTAGTTGCAATTAATAAACATTACTAAAAGTCGTTAATTCTAATAAGGTATTGATGTTAATTACAATAGTTGGCAAATATAAATGATATATTAACAATGACTATTTTATAACGATTTACTAATTACAATAAGCAAGTGTTGTCAATTGTAAACATTTGGTTAGAGATTAAAGCAATATTTTAAAAATCAGACCGAAAGTTAAATCGAGAAGACAAAAGACATAAAATTTAATAGGTTCAACTGGTATTAAAAAAGAGATTGTTAAATGAAGATTAATTGATTTATTTTAGCTTATAAGAGTTTATTAATTAATAAAAATTAACTAGTTAATTAATAAATTTATCTGTTTTTAACAATAAAGTTTATTAAAATAAATCAAACTGAAAAATTAAAAATCGAACCATAAAGTTAAATGGTTCAAAATTTTTACGATTGATCTATTCAATTCAGTTGGGTTTTTTACTCAATGGATAACAGTTATAACATTTATGATTTGTTTAAATAATATATTAACACACTTTGTTTAGATAAAGTTGGATTTCAACTACTGTTATGGGTACCGTTCCGTACCGGTCGAAAAACGGAACGGTACCAACGTTTTAGGTACTGGGTGTAAATACCGGTCAATACCGGTACATATAATACCGACCAATACTGGTCGATATCGAAAATTTTCAAAAATTTAGGGACTTTTTACAAAAATTTTCAAAGTTTTTTAAAAAAATCTCCCCCCTCTCTCACCCTCTCTCTCTCCTCTTTTTTCAAAGTTTTTATAATTAATTATTAGATAAACTTTTATTGTGATTTTTTAATTTTAAATTTTAAAATAAAATAATTTTTTATTACTAATAATAATTATACATTAAATTAAACTTAAAAATAAATTATTTTATTTTAATTTATTTTAATCTTTTATATAATATTTATTAATAAACTAATAAAGTATTAATAAAAATATTTTATTTTTAAAAAT
>JAOTAY010000001.1:25518847-25535186 GCA_025629805.1 Erythroxylum baracoense
TCAACTGGCTTTTTAGAAAAGCTCTTCTCAGAAAAGCTCTACTGACAAAAGCTCTACTGATATAAGCTCATCCAAACGGGCACCAAAACTCTCTTCTCACCGCTACTCTTTGCTCTTCAGTATTCACCATCTTCTCTTCACATATCACCTCGCCTCCATAGCCTAAATTTGACAATTTTCACACGTTTGGCGACCTTGGTTGCCCCCCTTCGTCCCACTGGATCACTGTATTATCAACCAGTGCACCCAACCTGAAGATTACGATGGGGAGGGCATACCTGTTAGCCGCACTCTGCTCATCCTTCAAAGTAATAACTTCGTTGTCCCTCTCTACTGGTTGAAGAAGATGTACATCTCTCTTTTCAACCCTTCTCCGATCACTATAGATATACCGATTAGGAATTTTTGCTTTTCTCTACGATCTTAAATCATCTGCCAATAAATCATCTCGTCCCACTCAGTTTCTGACATATTTTGTCAAATACTGGACTTCAAAGTCTCTAGTCTCTACCCTTTGGATAAAATTATATACTATGGTGGGACTTGTGCAACACATAGATCAATGGCTATGATATCTAATAACTCTAATACATAGGCAATGACTTTGTCTTGATCCTCAGGTTCTAGTTTTAAACCTCCCCTTTCCTATAGGCTCTTGCTATGATGTCAAACCCACTCACTTTACTTCCCTACATTACTAATTTATAATCGGTACAAATGCCTTGAATAAAAGCATAATTTTTTAGTCTTTATATTCTCAACCACAAATCTTTAACAATACATTTAAAGTTTTAGTTGTTATTTTAAAATTTATATTAGGCTCATATTTATTTATTATTAATTCATTATATAATAGTAGACATTAGTATTTTTTCATAAAATATTTTATTTTTACTCACTCTTATAGTTTTTATTTCTTATTTATTATATAAAAGTTTTATAGTGGTTTAATACTGGTTGAACCTTTAAACCTTAAACATTTTCTTTAACCGGTTCGATTTTTAAAATATTGATTTTTTTTGTATAATTCAATCATTTCATCATATAATGTTCTGATTAGACATAAAGCATAAAATTAATGTCTACTCTATTTTAAGTTCAACCATATTAGTTCTTTGTCATTAGCTATTGATTCAATTAATGACATTTGTAAACTATTTACAAAATATCATTCTAACTTAGCGAAGGATTTCTCGAATCAATACGAATTGAGAACAACAAAACATTATTCCTAATTACTTTAGAGTGATGAATCTCATCTTGATCACTTAACTACCTCTACATAATTCATGTTACATCCAATGACTACCGATTAAACGACCTATGATTAAATAGATCATAAATAGTATCAAAACATAGCAATCCCTATACAAGATAACTTTAATGACCTTAAGTCAAAAGATCACTTATACAATCATCACAATGAGAATTCCATAGACATACAAGTAATGTTCTAAATGAATTTCTTATATCGGGTTTGTTCAGTGAACTTGTTCTCTAACAAGCACCCACACGTTTATTTAAGTATCTCTATACTTTAGCCTATGAGATCAACTACTTCTTTCATAAGGAAAAATAAAACGTGTGCTAGTCTTTTTACGTTCTATTAATGTCCAATCTTAATAGAACAATGACTAGGAACATTTATGAATAATACATAAATGCAATATGAATATCATAATTATAATGTCATTATAATTTCATTTGTAATGTACAATTATCCCATAGACTTTATCATAAACATTTAAACGTGAACAAGATAAAGAATGCCTTTAAATAATTTATCACTAAATTATAACCAAAGCGATTAGCTGTAGGGCATAAACCAACAGTAATGTGGTACCATAGACAATGATATAAATTAATTTAAATCTTTTAATAAATGTTAGAGAACAATTTATACTCTTTATCCTTTTAAGTATGAAAAAAGTTGTGCTCAAATTTTCTTAATTCTACAAACTTGTTGAAAATACCATGAGGTGAATTTGTACTATATTTAAAAAATAAAATGGTTATTTGAAATAAGCTCATATTTAGTTACTTATTTTTAAAATATATAATTGATAAATTTCTCACAAGAAAGAAAAAAGAATAGACTAAAGAACCAAAATAAAGGCAAGCATTTTAATTTGTTAAAGTAAGTAATGTTTCACTCTTTTCATCAATCATATAAAAATCGGACCGAATTGGCCAGATCGACCATGTTAAGAACGAATCGGCCTAATTTTTAGTTCGATTTTTACCTTTTACTGTTAAGAGTAAAAACTGGCCGGTTCATTAATAAACCGATCCCAGTTAAATAATTTTTACATCCCTGAGATGAGAACAGCTCTACCAGCACCTCCCCTCATCGTCGTTGTTCCTCCGTCAAGACGTCGACCACTGCCCCATGCTTGTCGTTTCTTGCAAATGACAAGGTATTATGGCTTCTCTTGTTGAAGCAGGCGAAGAGGAGATCAGATCCTCTGTTCTGATTAACCAGTTCTTACCATATTCTATTAAATCTTATCCACACATTTATATAAGATATACACAAATATGTGAATCAAATTAAATAACACAAGATTCAAGCACCCCAACCAAAACAGAGTGCTCCAGCCTGACGAAGAGATGCGGAGCCATTCTCAATCGCGTTTGAAAATGATTACAGGAATCAAAACTATAGTTTGCTAGGTAACCTGAATATCGACGAGTGTTGTCATGTGTGGACGTGACATTAATAACAACTAAAAAAAGAAAAAGGAGAAGTTGTGAACAAGAGAATAGAATAATTGGTGTTGAACAAAGAGACGAGGAAATGAAAGAATGCTTAATGGAATTTTTACAATTAATTTTCAATTACTTTTATATTTTTTCACTTTTTATTTATTATACACCAATTTTAACTGTTTAATATCAGTTGAATCTTTAAAATTAAACTTTTTTTGATTTCAATGTTTGGTCTGATTTTTAAAAATTGCTCTTCATACTTCTTTTAATGCTTAACTGCTTTCTTAATTTGTTAAGCAATCATTTTCCTCTAAAGCGGATATTTTGTGAATCAAATTTTGTGATAAAGATAATTACTCTTGATTAATTTCTATTAATAAATTAACTGAAAAAGTGAACTTTGTTATAAAAGAGTTGTTAATTTGAAATGTGAAACAATTATAAACCGGTAGTCGGTAGAGATGACATTTGGGCTCAAGTTCGGCCTGGCTTTCGATGGCCTGACCCAACTTCTGGTCAACAAGTCAGGCTCAGGTTGTGTAGGCCTTGGGCCGAATTCAAGATCGAGGTGCTCAGGACCGACTTGACACTTATAAAAAAAATGACACCATTTTGTGAAAAACATTGTTGTTTTCTATTTTTAATTAAAAATAAAAAAAAATCTGGTCAGGACAAGTTGGGCTTTGCTTGGGCCATATTGCCTCAAGCTCGTCAAGCTTGGGCTTAAGCTTAGGCTGCCTAAGCAAGGTCTGGCCTAGCCCGAATTTAGACACTTATAACAAAAATAAGGTCATTTTTAATTTTTTAATTTAAAAAATAAAAATAAACAGCTCAGGGTGTGCTAAGTCGAGCTAGGTTCAGATCAATTCAGGCTCAAACTTGCTACTTGAGTTGCTAGACCTAAGCACCAGCAGACATTCCAAGCCCTACCCCAATATGACCTATTGTAACCCTTATAAATTGGTATCATTTATTCTTAAATTTTTATTTGCAAAAATTGGATAAGATTTTATCTGTCAAAATTATATTGTAATTTTAAATAATTTATTTAAAAATATATAATTTATTTACTCAATAATTAATCAAATTTATAGTTAAATGATCAAAAAGTATATATTTTTTATTTAACTATTAGCTGAGTACTAATGCATACGATCTTCTCTGAGCCAACGTTACTGCATATTAACCTAAGCATCTGCCTCTCCTTCATCCATCTTAACATCATCTTCATTTGAATTTTGCTCGTCAATCCTCTTAATCCAACTTTCTGGCATTTTATCAAACACTAAACAATCAGAACCACATTGCTTCCCATAAAAGGGCATACCTCAAAAGACAATAACTTTCTCGAAAACCCATGTACCTGGACCTTTTCCCATGTCTCCGAAATTGTGAGTGGACCGTGTTCCTTGACAACGTCGAATATCACCCTTTCTATGGTCTGGGATTGTTCTGGTGCTGTTCTGAGCTCTATCGGTTTCATTTTGGGCTTAGGTTTCGTCGAGAAGTATCTGACCACCGACCAAAACATGATTTGCTCTCTCTTTCCTACCAAGATCAGCAATCGCCCGGATGGTTGTTCGAAGCCTACGAGCAGTGTCGGCGAGCGAGTACGTCTATTCGACGATGTAGGAATTTGCTTGGGACTGAGTTAGGTGCCGGAGAAGTGAGTAAACGGGGATAGTTCAAGACACATGATCAAAATAGAAAGAATTTAACAATAATGTTCATTAAAAAATACATTACATGAGATAAATATAAACATAATATACAATAAAATATAAATAATAAAGACAAGAATGCTTTATAAATTTTATAAAAAAAGGTTTTACTTAAATTTACTCTAATTAATTACATATTGACAAATTTGGTTATTTTAGAAATTATTATTTTAATAAAATTAAAATGAATGTAATTTAATAAAGGATATTTTAACCATATGAATTGTCAATAAAACTTCTTTGAATTCAATTGTTAAAAAAAACTCAACTAGTTTGATTAATTTAATAGTAAAAATTTTAAATTGACCAATTTTTAATTTGATTTTTAAATTTTAGTTCAATTAAAATTTATTAAATTTTGATTTAGCCAATTTTTTATAAATTAATAAATTCTCATTAAAATAAATAAATAATTTTTATTTAATATTTTTATCAATTAAATGGTAAGTATAATTTCTTTAATTATATTTTAAATTTTTAAATTTTATTTAATATTTAACCAATTATATTTTTTAAATCTCAAATATTTTATTTTACTGTACAATTGGTTTTTTGTCACAAGATTTTGACAACTCAGACTAAATTGATTAGACTTTTAAGTTAAATTTAAATTTATTTTAAATTGAATTTTAAGATTGAAATGCCTAATCCAAATTCAAATTAAATTGAATTGAAATTTCCCAGGCGCCAGCCCATTCCCGATGCTAAGTCCATCGCTTCAAAGACAAAAGACAAGAAGCAAGATTGTACATCGATTATTTCACATGGCCTTCCCTTCCGTGAAAAGATCAACTTGAGCAAGAATAGCAAATTATGCATAAACTATTGTCACAGAAATATGTGGATTACAACAGAGAATATATAAAACTAATTAAATTAGTCTTACACAACAGCTTAAACTATTGCGGTGAAATGTTTACTTAATAAACTTAGTCAAATCCTTTTTTGGTGGTAAAGCACCACCAATTCCAAACTGTTTTGGTCGCTTCTCGAACAAAGGGTTAACAACCTTGTCAGGTTTCTTCTTCGTTGCCACAGGGGCCTTTCCAACAGGTCTTTTGGGTGCCATGGATGAATTAATCGGAACGCAGACGACGAGAAGGAGACTGACAGAGGCACGGACTGAGCTATGCGGCTGTAAGTTAGGGTTTTATAACTCTAAGTTATGTTAAGCGACCATTTTACCACAATAACTTAACCTGTTATGTGAAGCCAACTTAATTGATTTTATTTATTCTTTAACAGATTAAACACCATACAAGATCATAACTGTCATATTCAACATCCAACACTTTCTACACTTTGATCTGCAGAAACACACGGATTCTTCAGCAGATCAGAATGCAAGAAAAGCAGATACGCTGTCTTCTATTACATCTCACGGAAACGATTAGAACTGAAACCAACATACGTAAGTAACAAACAGCCAATACTTATTACTACACAAATCAACGACACGTTAGGAAGCCTTTAAGCTTTAGAGGCATTAGCAACTGCACCAGCTTCTAACTTAGAGGCATTAGCAACTGCACCAGCTTCAGTTAGAAGCGGGACAAGCTTCCCCTCCTTGTGCAAGCCAGTTGTAGCTGCAACACAAATTCACAGATCAGAAAGCAGAAGAATTATCAGAAAGCTCCGAATTTGAGATACAATTTAAGAGAGGGATAATGGAAGGCACAAGAAACAAAAGCCTTACTATCACAGCCACCAATGTGTTTCCCACTGATGAAGACATTCGGCACAGTCCTTTGTCCGGTCCACTGTGCCAATGCATTTTGTACTTCGCTTCCATCACCTTCACAAAGAAAAACATCTACAGTAAGAAATTGACCTCTAAACAACCTAGTCAACCCTAGTCTCTAAACAAAAAGGAATGACACAATTTTTATCTCATTGAAACGAATAGCATGATGTTAGCTTACTGGTCGTTTTGAGGCAAAAGAACAAACATATAAAAGAAATATTGACCACACTGTGTAATCCGGATCAGACTAGGAACAACTACACCCAGCCATTGCAGTTCCTTAGGAAACACGACACTAAGTGTTATTGATAATGATCCGGCAACCAAACCAGAGACTTAAAAAGAAAAATTAAACAAACTCACTCTCGACATCCAATTCAACGACCTTGTACTGCGCTTTAAGTTCATCCAACATCTTCTTCACCGAGGCGCAGAAAGGACAGTACGTCTTGCTGCGATTTGGAACCAAAAAAGCTCAAACACATTAAACCAGAAAAGGAGGAAAAGAACAATTCAACCGCAGCAAGAAAACGGTGACGAAGAACCTGAAAACGATGACGGAATTGGTCGAAACGAGGTCCTTTGCCTTGTCCAAAGCCATCTCTCTCTCTCTCTGCGGGTATGTGTGTGTGTCTGTGTGTCTCTCACTTAGCCCCGAAGTGTTGGAGACTGGAGAGTGTTATGTGTTCTATTTATAGAGGAATGAGCATAGTGTGAAGCGTGTGATCACCGGTCGTTATAAGGTCAACGGCTATGCATATTTCTCTCTCATAGCTTTTTTTTAGTAACTTAAATATGTCTCACTTTAATTGTCTTTTCCTAATATTACAAAATAGTAGTTGGATGACATTAAATTACATTAATCTCGGCGTTGGACGGTAAATTATGTAAGAGTTACTGCAGATGACGAGGGGATGACATGACTATTAATACCGTAATTTAGCATTTGCAAGCATTTCAGGTAGGTGAAATTTCGACATTTTCACAATTTTCTTGATAGTCCAAAATAGTAGTTGGATGGCCTAACTGGCAAACATAGAAATGCGTAGTCATAAATAGTATTATATAAATAAAATTGTAATCTAAAATTTTAAAAAAAATAGAATCATGAGATTGAAATTTATTTTGTAAATTCATGATTTTTTATTTTTTATCCTTTTTTATTTGATTTTGTCTTTTGCACCAGGTTAATACGCTTTCTCCAAACTAAAGCAAACCGAACTCACTGTGACAAGGTCATGGATGAAATATGTGATTGTATGATTTTGTCTTTTGCACCAGGTTAATATGTGATTGTATGGTCGTGGACGAGGCCATTTTCCAAGCTCTGGACTTCATTGGATACGGGCTTGTTGTTGAAGATGCTGAGGGTCTATTTTAACGTGTTGTTTCTGGTTTTTGTGAAGGCAACGGTTCCCCAACTCTTATTGAGGCAATTGCTTTACGTGATTGCCTATCATTTGCATGCGATTATCTCCCATTTAATGATTGTATTTCTCGGATTGTTTGCAGCTTGTGCATGCTGTCCAAGGCTCTGCTCGTGATAATTCAGCTTTTGGTCTTGTGGTGTCGGATTGTAAGAAACTTTTAGAAAATAGGCTTGATAATTGTATCAAGTCAAGTGGGTTAGGAGACAAGCAAATATAGTAGCTCATTCATTAGCTAAAACTTATCCTCGCCATGCTCGCTTCCAAGTTTGGCACGTCATCTCAGTTTCTTTATTGGACTGTTATTAAGTTTATAAAGTTTTTTTCCTGAGAAAAAAAAAAGAATGTTGTGAAATTTATATAATAGAAAAGAGAAAATAGTTTAGTAAAATTTATAGGAAAACATCTAAATAAATGTATTATTAAAGAAAATAATATATTATAATATATGATTAAAAAGTTAAAAAAGAGTTGTTCTGTAATAAATGAAATATGAGGCATGAGTGTGACTTATTAAGTCAAGCCCATAAAATTTTAAAAATTAATATATTATAATATACGATAAAAAAGTATAAAAAGAAAGTTGTGTTATAATATTTTAGTAATTAATTTAAAAATAAAGTTATGATTTTAAAAAAATTTATAAATTGAAGAGTTACGGTGTGATTTATTAAATAGCAATAAAATTTAAACAAATTAATATATTATCATATATCATTAAAAAGTTAAAAAAATGTCATGGGTATGACTTAATACTGAAAGTAAATTTTAGGATTATGCGGATTTTTAATTCAGTCACACAACCAAATTTCACGCCCGCTCGATGGTAGCGAGACGTAGCTGGAGCAGAGCAAATCGAAGACATCAATGTCAGTCACGTTTGAAAATATATTTACGATAAATCATAAATTATAAATAATAAAAAAATTATGTAAAAATTTTTAAAATGTGAATTTTTAAGTTGGTCTATAGCATGCTTTTCTATGTTAAGTATTTTTTTAATAACACTTATAATAAATCTTAAATTATATATATTTAATAAATTACGTAATAATTAGTTATTAATTTTAAAAAATAAGAATTTTAAATATAAAATAATTATATTTGAAGTTAGAATGATATTAATTTTTTGGAGCATTAAAAATTTTTCTTCTGGTCAAAGCAATTGCCCTGATGGTTTTTCGAAGCCTACGAGCAGTGTCGGCAAGCGAGTACGTCGACTCGACGATGTTGGAATTTGCTCGGGACTGAGTTAGCTCAGATTGAATTGATTAGAGTCATTAGACTTTTAAGTTAATTTTAAATTTATTTTAAATTGAATTTTAGGATTGAAATTAAATTGAATTGAAATTTAACAGGCCCCAGCCCATTCCCGATGCTAAAGCCCATCACTTCAAACACAAGAGACAAGAAGCAGGATTGTACATCAATTGTTTCACATGGCGTTCCCTCCCGTGAAAAGATCAACTTGAGCAAGAATAGCAAATTATGCATAAACTATTGTCATAGAAATATGTGGATTAAACACCATACAAGATCATAACTGTCATATTCAACATCCAATACTTTCTACACTTTGATCTGCAGAATCACACGGATTCTTCAACAGATCAGAAAACAAGAAAAGCAGATGTGCTGTCTTCTATTACATCTCACAGAAACGGTTCGCAGGTTTTAGTAGAACTGAAACCAACATATGTAAGTAACAAACAGCCAATAGTAACAAACAGCCAATACTTATTTTACTAGACAAATCAACGACACATTAGGAAGCCTTTAAGCTTTAGAGGCATTAGCAACTGCACCAGCTTCAGTTAGAAGCGGGACAAGCTTCCCCTCTTTGTGCAAGCCAGTTGCAGCTGCAACACAAATTCACAGATGAGTAAGCAGAAGTATTATCAGAAGGCTCCGAATTTGAGATACAATTTAAGAGAGGAATAATGGAAGGCACAAGAAACAGAAGCCTTACTATCACAGCCACCAATGTGTTTCCCACCGATGAAGACATTCGGCACAGTCCTTTGTCCGGTCCACTGTGCCAGGGCATTTTGTACATCGCTTCCATCACCTTCACAAAGAAAAACATCTACAGTAAGAAATTGACCTCTAAACAACCCTAGTCTCTGGACAAAAAGGAATGACAGAATTTTTATCTCATTGAAACGAATAGCATGATGTTAGCTCACTGGTCGTTTCGAGGCAAAAGAACGAACATATAAAAGAAATATTGACCACACTGTGTAATCCTGATCAGACTAGGAACAACTACACCCAGCCATTGCAGTTCCTTCTTAGGTTTCAACTCCCTCGGTCACTATGAAATTACTCAATTTTCTATGAACATAAAACAATCCCTTCCATGGTTTTACCATTAAACATTCAAGATCAAATTCTTTTCATGTACAAGTTTTCGTTCTGCCTAGAAAAGATCCACACACACACACAAAAAAAACGAAAAACGAAAAAAGAAAACAAAAGACGAAGACACCCAACAAATTTCACGCAATTCCAATCAGTGCAAACATGAAAAAGAAAATTCCAAATCTTCTTCACCGTTGATGACGTGGTTCCTGATAAAAGGATAGAAAGAACAAATAAAACAACTATAGAATTAGGAAACACAACACTAAGTGTTATCGATAACGATCCGGCAACCAAACCAGAGACTTCAAAAGAAAAATTAAACAAAATTAAAGAAACTCACTCTCGACATCCAATTCAACGACCTTGTACTGCGCTTTAAGTCCATCCAACATCTTCTTCACCGAGACGCAGAACGGACAGTACGTCTTGCTGCGATTTGGAACCAAAAAAGCTCAAACACATTAAACCAGAAAAGGAGGAAAAGAACAATTCAATCGTAGCAAGAAAACGGTGACGAAGAACCTGAAAACGACGACGGAATTTGTCGAAACGAGGTCCTTTGCCTTCTCCATAGCCATCTCTCTCCTTCTCTCTCTCCGCGGGTGTGTGTCAGTGTGTGTGTCTCTTACTTAGCCCCGAAGTCTTAGAGACTGAAGAGTGTTGTGCGTTTTATTTATGGAGGAATGAGTACAGTGTGAAGCGTGGAACCAAAATGATCACCGGACCTTATAAGATCAACGGCTATGCATATTTCTCTCTCATAGCTGTGGGACCATGCCTTTTTTGATATTTTGGAGAGGACATTTATTGCAATATTCCAACTTGGGCGATTCAATATGTATGAACAAAAGAAAGCTCTCTGATATTATTCTTATGTTTAAGGTTATTCACACAAAGGGAATGAGAGAGCAAAAAATGACTAGAGAGGGAATATCGTAATCATATTTTATAAGCAACAATGCGAGAAACATGGTAAAAGTTATTACAAATGTTTTAAAAATCGTCGAACAGTTTATAAATAAAAATTTTGAACCCATTAATTTTTTTAATTTAATTCAATATTTTTTATTAAAAAGTGATTAATTAATTAATCTCTCAATTTTAATAAGCCAATCGTTTTAACTAAAATAAATTAATTAATTATTATTTAACAATTTCTTTTTTAGCTAAACTTTAAATTTTTCGATAAGGAAGAACAATATTTATTAATTATTTTTTAAATTCTTCAATTTTATTCAATATTTAACCAATTTTATGACGATATAATACTAATTGAACCTTTTAAACTTTAAATATTTTGTCTTACTGATTTAACTATCGATTCAATTTTAAAAACAATTGTTATTACCAATGCACTTGATAAAAGATTAATAACAACAAAAACAATAACAATAACTACCCAATAAATATCTCATTGGAATATAGAGTCTGAAAAGATTTAGTAATATATAGTTTTACTCTTAATTAATAGAAACGTTGTTTATGAATAGTTAGATAATGATTGTCTCCCCTAATTCTTTGACACACACATGTTGTGTACATTTTGTACCTTAACATTCCTAAAATAATTCTTATTACATTTCGAAAGTCACAACATGAATATCAGTAAGAGATTGCATATATTTTGTACCTAAATATTACTAAAATAATACTTATTACATTTTGAGAGTGATAACATAAATAACGGTACGGTAAGAGTTTATGCAAACTTTTTGTGAAATTTTAAGGTGAAAATTACACATTTTTTTAAATATTAAAAAACATTTTAAAAACTACATAGTGCTTAATAGGTTTAAATTGAATAGTGAAGATATCATCTAGACTAAATTTATGACAAATATACTAAAAGATGTTTAAAACTTAACTTAATTAGAATTTAAGATGTTACTATTACCATTTTGATAATGTTAAAGTGTAACGTGATGCTATAATAATGATATAAAATAATTTAAATCTTTTAATAAAGGTTAGACAACAATTTATACCTTTTATTCTTTTAAGTATGAAAAAAGTTGTGCTCAAATTTTCTTAATTCTACAAACTTGTTTCAAAATACTGCAAGGTAAATTTGTACTATATTTAAAAAATTAAATGGTTATTTGAAATAAGCTCATATTTTGTTACTTATTTTTAAAATACATATTTTATAAATTTCTTATAAGAAAGAGAAAAAAAAGAACAGACTAAAGAAGCAAAGTAAAGGCAAGCACTTTAATTTGTTAAAGTAATGTTTCACTCTTTTCATCAATAATATAAAAATTGGATTGGACTGGCCGGTTTGACCATGTTAAGAAAAAACTGGCCTAATTTTTAGTTCGATTTTTGCATTTAACTGTTAAGAGTAAAAACTAAAAACTGTCCAGCTTATTAATAAACTGATCTTGGTTAAATAATTTTTACTTCCCTGAAATGAGAACAACTCTACCAGCACCTTCCCTTGTCGTCGTTGTTCCTTTGTCAAGACGTCGACCACTGCCCCATGCTTGTCGTTTCTTGCAAATGACAAGGCATTACAACTTCTCTTGTCGAAGCATCTGAAAAGAGGATCAAATTATCTGTATCCGTTAATTAATTTTTATCATATTTTATTAAATTTTTTCGACACATTTATATAAGGTCTATATAAATATGTAAATCAAATTAAAATACCCTAATGATAATGATTACAAGAATCAAAACTACAATTTGTTGGGTAACCCAAATATCGACTGAGTGTTGCTACGTGAGGACGTGACATTAATAACAACTAAAAAAAGAAAAAGAGAACTTGTGAATGAGATAATAGAATAATTGGTGTTGAACAAAGAGATGAGGAAACGAAAGAATGTTTAATAGAATTTCTACAAATAATTTTTAATTATTTTTATAATTTTTATTTCTTATTTATCATGTACTGATTATATAGTAGTTTAATATCAGTTAAATTTTTAAACTTTAAATTTTTCTTTTGATCAGTTCGGTGTCCCGTCAGATTTTTTAATATTGCTTTTCATACTTCTTTTAATACTTATATGCTTTCTTAATTTGTTAAGCAATCATTTTACTCTAACCCGTATACTTTGTATATCAAATTTTGTGATAGGATCATTATTCTTGATTAATTTCTATTAACAAAATTAACTGAAAATATGAATTTTGTTATAAAAGGGTTGTTAACTTTAAATGTGAAACAATTATAAACCGGAAGAAATGACATTCGAGCTCAAGCTCAGTTTGGCTTGCAATGGCCCGACCCAATTTGTAGTCAACAGGTTAGACTCAAGTTTTCTAGTCTTCGGATTGAATTCAGGGTCAGGATGCTCAGGACTGACCTGATACCTATAACAAAAATGACACCATTTTATGAAAAACAACATTGCCTCAGGACTGACTCAATTAAAAATAAAAAATAAATCAGATTAAGATAATTTGGGCTTGGCTTGGCTTGGGCCATATTGCCTCAGGCTCGTCAACCTCAGGCTCAAGCTTAGGCTGCCCACGCAAGGTCTGGCCTGGCCTGAAAGTTGACACCTATAACAAAAATAACGTCATTTTTTATTTTTTAATTTAAAAAATATAAGTAAACAGCTCATGTCGTGCTAAGCTGAGCTAAGTTTCGGTCAATTCAAGCTCAAACTTTTTACTTTGAGTCAGGCTTGGGCCAAACCTAGGCCCCAACAGACATTCCAATCTCTACCCTGATCTGACCTATTGTCACCTTTATAAATTGGTATCATTTATTCTTAAATTTTTATTTGCAAAAATTAGATAAGATTTTATCAGTTGAAATTATATTGTTATTTTTAATAATTTGTTTAAAAATATATAATTTATTTACTCAATAATTAATCAAATGTATAGTTAAATGATCCAAAAGTATATTTTTTGTATTTAACTATTGGCTGAGTACTATTGTATACGATCTTCTTTTGTAGCTTGAATACATTATTTTACATATTAAGTATCAAATTGGATATAGATGTCGTGTTGTAATCCTTAGTTGGCATACTATTGCAAACATCAACTGATTTTTACTCTGTTGATAGCCCAAACAAGTAGTTAAAAGACCAATTAGCCTATTTTAAAAATATTTTGTTATTTTAGAGCTTTTTTTATACTGTAAATTTACTTTTGTTATTTAACTAGTGATTCCTTTTTTACTACAACCAATTATATATATATATATATATATACTGTTAAAATTTTAATTGGTATTTAATTTTCACAAAATTTTGTAAATGTTTAAATTTTGAAAAATTATAAAAATTGAAAAAGAGGTTCAAATATTTATCAAGTTTTGTATATTATCTTAGGGGGAGAGCTTTGGAGGAATTGGTATTGATGACCGTCGCCTGACTCTTGCAAATTATTTGAATATGACGCTAAGATTTATTTAAATATTATTAAATTATAATTATAATGTTATAATGAGATAAATAAATGTACATATATTATATCTTTATGAATTATTGATATATAATGTTATAAAATAAAATAATAATATAATAAATTATTAGAAAGTGAAGATATCTCTAATAATTGACCCTATTTTTAAAGAAAAAGAACACAGATATCATTCATATAGATCTCATTTTAAAAAAGGATGACATTTGGGAAGTTCGTCTTAGCCCGACCCGACTTGAAATCAATATTAAAAATAACAAAAATAAGTTAATTTGAAATTAAATAAATCAAACTTTTAGTTAAAGGAATTTATATCCACCTTGATTCATGCAATTGATCATTGATGTTAAAGTAATTCAACATATTCATGAATAAATAGGTTCTAGTTATTAAAAATAGATCTATAATAACCAACATTTCATTACCTTGTACGATAATCATGAATAGATCGAATAATTACTCTTTAATCGAAAAACAACCCTAAAGGCAGCTCGTAGTAGGATTTAATATTTCAACAGCCTTAAAATCTAGAAAGACCCAATTCTAACCAACAAACTTAACAGATGATTTATTACAATTAGATTAATTAGTTCCACGATATATACTAAACTTCTTAACGAGAAAATAAAATTATGTCGATTGCCACTTATTAAAGTCAACAAACAATTACGAATTTGTCGTTTTAATTAGCAGTTGATTATTTCAGGATTATTAAATATATGCATATATTCAATAAAATCCAAAACTATCATAAAATCAGTGAAATTCAGGAATTAATTAAATACACATGGACAATTTAATTCAATAAAACTATTCAATCTCATAGTTAATTTAGAATCAAGGTTTAAATATAATCCTCTAACTAGAATAAAAAAATTAGCTACAAACCATAAAAAAGATCACATGAATATTATTAAAAAGGAAAATTATTCTTAGGGAAGAAACTTAAAAGAGAACATGCGAGGGTGGAATTTTAAGTTCAATGTTGTTTCTCCCTTGAAAGCAAAAGGTGGGAAACGAAACTCAGCTTAAAGATGTCTCCATATCTAACTCCAGTTGTCGATTGTTGCCAAACTCCAGAATACGTACTCAAACCTAATCCAATTGAAAAGTTCACCCACGTATCTGCTGCTTTTTGCCCTGCTAAAGCCATCTAGCGTAAGTTGTTTTGTTTTTTATTTTAATTTTTTTAAATAATCAAAATTTTAAATTTAATTTAATATTTTTTATAATTTATAAATTAATTAAATAATTTTAATAAATTAATCAAATTTTAAAACTTAATTAAAATAGTAATAAAACAAAAAATTATGTTACGCCTGTGACACAACATACAAACTAAAATAATTTAATTATTTTGTTTTTCTATTTTTTATCATTTTTATTTTTATTTTTATAAAATTAATAGTAGTGTAATTTAAACTAAAATTTAATTTACTTTTTTATTAAACTAATAAGTATAATTAAAATTAAAATGATAAAAAATAAAAAATAAAAAAGACTCACACCTGTGACACAAGCATGTAAGTCACGATGCACGACCATGCATGTGCTGTATAACTTCTAAGGGCGATGTTTTTTTAATTGAAAAGAGTTATACAGAGTAGCATTAGACAGAAGATCTGAACTCCTATAAATCTATAAATGTAGGGGAATACAATTGTACTATTACTGACGAGAGTGTAACTTTAGTAGGGATGCTGACTCGAAGACTATGGTCCTGTTTGGCAATCAGCTGATTGTATTAGTTGTTAGTTGATTCTATCAGCTGTTAGCCGATAGCTGATTCTATCAGCTGATTTGACTAGTAGATTACATTAACTGTTTGTTAGAGATGTTTGGTAAAATTAGCTGATTAATATTAGCTGTTTTTGTATAAAATGACTTATGAGGACACAACTTAAAAAAAAAAAAGGTATGAATATTATATAACTTGTATTTCGTTGAATATTCTTATAGAAATTTAGATTTTAAATATTTAATTCTACAAA